>SNSB01091616.1:157750-302649 GCA_012922965.1 Capreolus pygargus
GAGCCTGCCTTTTGATTGACACAACTGATTATGCCAGGCCCACCCAGGCTTTCCTTCTCTTTAATGGAGACATGAATTAGACAAGGCCCACCCAGAGTAACCTGCCTTTGATTGACACCAAGGATTAGGCCAGGCTCACCATTGCTTCCCTACCGTTTCATGGAGACAAAGGATTAGAGTAGGCCCACCCTGGGTAGTCTCCTGTGTGATGGGGACCACAGATTAGTCCAGGCCCACCTAGGCTAGTCTAACTTTTTGATTGACACCATGGTGTATGCCAGGCACACCAGGTTAGACTGCTTTTTGATTGATACCACTGATTAGGCCAAGCTCACCCAGGCTGGTCTGCCTTTTGATCAACACCACACATTAAGCCAGGCTCACCCAGTGTAGCCTGCATTTCAATTGACACCATATATAATGCCAGGCCCACCAGGCTTGTTTGCCTTTTGACTGATGCCATTCATTACGCTATGCCCACCCAGGCTAGTCTCCCTTTTGATTGACACCACTGATTAGGCCAAGGGGCTAGCCTGCCCCTTGATGGAAACCACTGATTAAGTTAGACCCACCCATGCTACCATTCCATTTTATGGAGACTAAGGATTATGCCAGGCCCACTCCGGCTAGCCTCCTTTTGGTAGACACCATGATTAGGCCAGGCCCACTCAAGCTAGCCTACCTCTTGATCGACTTCACTGATTACAGAAAGAACACACAGGATAGCCTACCCCTTGATTGACGGCATGGATTAGGCCAAGCCCACCCAGGCTTCACTAGCTTTTGACTGACACCACTGATTAGGGGATGCTCATTCATCCTAGCCTGCTTTTTGATCAACACCACTGTTCAGGCCAGGAGCACCAAGACTAGCTTGCCTTTTGATCAACACCACAGATTAGGCCAGGCCCACCGATGCTAGCCTGACTTTTGATGGAGACCAAGATTAATCCAGGCACACTAAGGTTAGCCTGGCTTTGGATCAATAGCACTAATTAGGCCAGGCCCACCTAGGATTGCCTATCATTTTATCAACACCATTGATGAGGCCTGGCCCGCCTAAGTTACCTGCCATTTGATGGAGACCAAGATTAGACCAGGCACACTCGGGCTAGCCTGCCTTTTCATCTTCACCACTGATATCCCCAGGCCCAGCAAGGCCAGCCAGCATTTTGATTGACACCACTGATTAGTTCAGGCCCACAGAGGCTAGCCTGCTTTCTGATTGACACCACGTGCTAGTCCAGGCTGACCAGAGCTAACTGCCATTTGATCAACACCATGGATTAGGCTAGTCCTACCCAGGCTAGCCTTCTATCTGATGGAGAACATGATAAGGCTAAGCCTACCCAGGGTAGCCTGTGTTTCGATTGACACCACTGATTAGGCAAAGCCCACCCAGGCTAGCATACATTTTGATTGACACAATGGATTAGGCCAGGCCCACCTAGGCTAGCCTGCCTTTTGGTCAACATCAGTGATTAGGCCAGTCCTGCCAAGGCTAGGCTTACTTTTGATTCACACCATGGATTAGCCCACCCAGGCCAGCCTCCCATTTGATGGAGATGACGGTTAGGCTAGGCCTACACTTTTTGATTGACACTACTTTTTGATTGACAGCATGGATAAGGCCAGGCCCATCCAGGCTAGCCTCTCTTTTGATCAAGATCACTGATTAGACCAGGCCCACGGAGGGTAGCCTGCATTTCAATTTTCACCACTGATTAGGCCAGGCCCACTCAGGCTAGCCTGCCTTTTGATTGACACCACTGATTAGGTCAGGCCCACCCTATGTAGCCTGAGTTTTGATGACACCATTGATTAGGGCAAGCCCACCCTAGTAGTCTGATTTTTGATGACACCACTGATTAGGCCAGTGATTAGGCCACTGATTAGGCCCACCCAGGATCATCTCTCTTCTAATAGACACCATGGATTAGGGCAGACACACTGAGGTTTGACTGCCTTTTGATTGACACCACTGATTAGGCCAAGCTGACTCAGGCTGGTCTGCCTTTTGATCAACATCGCACATTAGGCCAGCTCACCGAGGGTAACCTGCATTTCAATTGACACCACGGATAAGGCCAGGGCCACCCAGATGCCACACTGACCCACTCATTATGCTATATCCACCTAGGCTAGTCTGCCTTTGATTGACATCACGGATTAGGCCACACATACCCAGTCTAGTCTGCTTTTTGACTGACAACATGGATTAGACCATGAACCCCCCTGGCCCTGCCTGCCTCTTGATTGATACGAGGGATTAGACGATGTCCACTCAAGCTAGGCTTTCTTTTGATCAACAACACTGATTAGGCCAGGCCCACCCAGTCTAGCCTGCCTTTTGATGGAGACCACAGATTAGGTCAAGTCCACCCTAGCTAGCCTGATTTTTGGTTGACACTGCTGATTAGGCCAGGCCCACCCAGGATAGTCTCCCCTTTGATTGACACCACTGAGTAAGCCAGGCTCACTCATGATAGTCTCCCCTTTGATTGACACCGCTGATCAGGCCAGGCCCACCCAGGATAGTTGGCTCTTTGATTGACACTGTGCTTATGTAAGTTACCACAGTCGTGTTCATCTCTGTACAACCCCGTGGACTGTAGCCCTCTGGCTCCTCTCTCCATGGGAATTCTCCAGGCAAGAAAACTGGAGTGGGTTGCCATGCCCTCCTCTAGCGGAATCTTCCCAACCCAGGAATCAAACCCACATTTCCTGCATCTCCTGCATTAGCAGGCACACTCTTTACTGCTGAGTCACCGGGGATTCCCAGGAGGGGGACACATGCGTTAAGGATGCCCACTTATGAGCCCTCAGTCAGACTCGGGATGTAGGGCTTGGGTTCCGAAGTGAGTCCTGAAGACCCTCAACTTCCGCACTGCAGGCCTGGCTCCCAGCATCTGCTGACTAGCTGGTTCTGACATCTCCGTGCAAATAAATCAGTGTTTTAAGAAATCTCTGGTGCTTGCCAAAGTTGGGGAACCACTGCTTTAAATCAGCAAGTCTCAATCTGGGCTGCATGTTGAAACTAGAGAAGCTTTTAAAAGTCCCATAACCCAGGCTACGCCACACAACAATGAATGAAATCGATGTAACTGGGGGTAGGATCCAGGCCACACGCATTTTCAAAGCTACAATGTGCCAGTAGCTTGGGATATTTTTTGTATTCTAAGAACAGAGCTTCCTTTCCCTGTCACCGCTCAGAGGGGACAAGGCAGGTGTGTCATGACAATGTGGCCTCGTGAGGCCTTTTCTCCCCTGGGGCAAGGGACCTTTCTCCATCTCCTCTGAGGAACTGTTCACACTCATCTTCCCCACCTTAGAATGCCCTCTGTTCACTCTGGTTGGGTCACCCTCTAGCCTAGTCTTGCTTCCCTAGCAAAGCCTCTGCTACCTTGACTGCTCACCTAGGTCCTCCTTTTGAAGACCCTGAACCTCTCCTGGGGAGAAGTCTCTCTCTCTTTCTTTTAAATTTTATTTTAAAAACTACAAAAAGTAATTTTTTTGTTGGACCATACAGCATGCAGAATCTTACTTCCCAAATCAGGAAATGAACCGTTGCCCCATGCAGTGGACCACCAAGAAAGTGCCCAGTGTATGATTCTAATTGAAAATATTATAAAGTCTAATTCCTCAGCAGCATTTCATCTTACAGAATAAGCAAAGATTGAGGTCAGACTGTCACCAAGAAAAATGAGGAAATCCTTTTTTTGTTTGTTTGTTTTGATCCAGCGTACACATTACAGAGAATCCAGCAAGGTGACAGGTACATCACTGGCAAAGGTCTGGATTACCCCTGCCCTTGTATTTCCTGTCTTCCTTAAATCTCTTGGTGACAGGAGTGAGGCACAGGCATCGGGGGACACATTTACCAATGCACATCATTATGAGAGTGCCCCTTACTGGAATCTCCAGAGTGTGTAAGGCTGGATTCCTGACATTAAAGAACATACAGGGGGTTCAGAAAAGCCAGCCTTGTCAATGTTAAGCTTCATGGGGTCCTATTCTTTCTCTTGGGCATTGCCCTGTGTGTACTGTAAACCCTCACAAATCAAGCCTTTTGAGGGAGACCACGGTTTATGCCAGGCCCACCTAGGCTAACCTCCCATGTGATGGAGACCTCAGATTAGGACAGGCACAAACAGGGTAGCCTGATTTTTGATCAACACTACAGATTAGTCCAGGCCCACCCCTGTTAGCCAACCTTTTGCTTGACACCACGGATTAGTCCGGGAGCAACCAGGCTAGCCTTTGGTTTCATGAAGAATAAGGATTATACCAGGCCCATGCAGCCTAGCCTGCCTTTGATCAACACCACTGATTAGGTCAGGCCCACCTCTTCTAGTTTGCCATTTGATGGAGACCACAATTAGACCAGGGCCTCTCAGTCTAGCCTGCCTTTTCATCGGCACCACTAAGTAGGCCAGGACCAGCAAGGCTATCCTGCTTTTTGATTGACATCATGGTTTATGCCAGGTCCCCCCCAGCTAGCCTGCCTTTTGATAGAGACCATGGTTAGACCAGACCCACTCAGGCTATGATGCCTTTTCATCAACTCTACTGAGTAGGCCAGGTCCACCCAGGACCTGCATTTTGATTGACAACACATATTAGGCCTGGCCCACCAAGGCTAGCATGCCCTTTGCCAGAGACCATTGATTAGGTCTGGCCCCTTCAGGGTAGCCTGCCTTTTGATCCACAGCACTGGTTAGCATAGGCCCACCCTGGCTAGCCTGATTTTAATTGAAAGCATGTATTAAGCCAGGCCCACCTTTTGCTAGCCTGCCTTTTGATAAATGTCACAGATGAGACCAGGCCCACTCAAGCTAGCCTGCCTTTTGCTGACACCACTGATTAGGCCAGGCCCACCCAGGTTGGTCTGCCATTTGATCCTTCCACTAATTAGGCCAGGCCCACCATGGCTAGTCTGACTTTCAATTGGCACCATGGATTAGGCCCACCCAGATGAGTTTTTTTTTTTTATTGACAACAGGGATTAAGCCAGGCTCACACAGGCTAGCCTCCTATTTGATGGAGACCACAATTAGGCCTCGCCAACCCAGGCTAGCCTGCCATTTGATGGACACCACTGATTATCCCAGGCCCACCCAGGCTGTTCTGAATTTTGATTGAATGCAGGCATTAAGCCAAGCTCACCCAAGGTAGCCTGCCTTTTGATTAAGACCACTGATTGGGCCCCACCTACCCAGGATAGCCTACCTCTTGATCGATACTGTGGATTAGGCCAGGCCCACCCAAGCTTCTCTGCCTTTTGATTGACACCGTGGATTAGGCCAGGCCTACCCAGTCTAGCTTGCCTTTTGATGCCAACACTGACTAGGCCAGGCCCATATAGGCTAGCCTGTCATTTGATGGAGGCCACAATTAGACCAGACCCATTAAGGTTAGCCTGCCTTTAGATCGACAAGACTGATTAAGCCTGGCCCATCAAAGCTAACTTGCTTTTTGATTGAAACCATGGTTTAGGTCAGGCCCACCCAGGCTAGTCTGACTTTTGATCAACACCATGGTTTATGCCAGGCCTATCCAGGCTAGCCTCCCATGTGATGGAGACCTCGGTTTAGGACAGGCCCAAATAAGGTAGCCTGATTTTTTGTCATCACTCCTGATTAGGCTAGGCCCACCCAGGCTAGCCAACCTTTTGATTGACACCATGGATTAGGCCAGGCCCACCTGGGCTATTCTCATGTTTGATGGAGACTACAAATTAGGCCAGGTCCACCCAAAGGAGACTGCCTTTTGATTGACACCATGGATTAGAACAGGCCCACTCTAGCTAGCTCTCCTTTTCATTGACACCACTGATTATGCCAGGGCCAACCAGGCTTCCCTAGCTTTTGATGACACCACTGATTAGACCACGCGCGCCCAGGCTTGCCTGCCTTTTGATTGACAGCATCATTTAGGCCAGGCATACCCAGGGTGGCCTACCTTTTAATTGAGACCAGGGATTTGGACAGGCCCATACAGGATAGCTTGCCTTTTGATTGACAACATGCATTAGGCCGTTTCATTGAGACCACAGATTAGACCAGGTACACCCAGGCAAGACTGCCTTTTGATTGACACCACTGATTAGGCAACACCCACCCAGTATATCCTACCTCTTGATTGACACCAAGGATTAAGGCAGGCCCACTCAGGCTAGCCCTCCTTGTGATTGAGACCACTGATGAGGCCAGGCCCACCCAGGGTATCCTGCCCTTTGTTCAACACCAATGATTAGGCCAGGCCCACCAGTGGCTAGACTGCCTTTTGATTGACACCACGGGTTAGGCCAGACCCACTCAGGATGGTGTGCCTTTTGATCGACAACACTGATTAGGCCAGGGCCACCCCGGCTAGCTTGTCTTTTGATGAACACCACTGATTAGGCCATGCGCACCCAGGCTAGCCTACCTCTTGATTGACACCCTGGAGAAGGCTAGGGCAACCAGGCTTCACTAGTGTGATTTTGATTGACAACATGAATTATGCCAGGCCCACCCAGGCTAGCTTCCCATTTGATGGAGACAATGGATTAGGCCAGGCCCACCCTGTGTAGCCTGACTTTTCATCTACACCACTGAGTAGGCCAGGTTCACCTGGGCTAGCCTGCCTTTTGATCAACAGCACAGATTAGGCCTGGCCCACCCATCCTGGTCTGCCTTTTGCTTTTACCACTCATCAGGCAGGCCTACCCAGGGTAGCCTTATTTTAATCAACACCACTGATTAGGCCAGACCCACCCAGGCAAGCCTGCTTGTTCATTGACACCAGTGATTAGGCCAGGCCCAACTAGGCTAGATTGCCTTTTAATCCAGTGATTAGGGCAGGCAAACCAAAGCTACCTGCCTTTTGATGGAGAACATGATTGGACCAGACAGACAGGCAAGCCAGGCTTTTGATCAAAACCACTGATTAGGCCAGGCCCATTCAGGCTAGCCTGACTTTTTTTGAAACCATGCATTATGCCAGGCCAACCCAGGCTAGCCTGCCTTTTGATCAATACCACTGATTAGGCCAGGCCCACCCAGGTTAGCCTACCTTTTGATTGACACCATGGATTAGGCCAGGCACAACTATGTTAGACTGCCTTTTGATTGACATCACTGTTTAGGCAAAGCTCACCCAGGCTGGTCTGCCTTTTGATCTACACCACACATCAGGCCAGGCTCACCCAGGATAGCCTGTATTTCGATTGACAACAGGATAATGCCAGGCCCACCCAGGCTTGTTTCCCCTTGATCGGCATCATGGATTAGGTCATGCACAACCAGGCTAGCCTGCCTCTTGATTGACAGCATGCATTAGGCCAAGCCCAGCCAGGCTTCACTAGCTATTGATGAAAACCACTGCTTAGGCCAGGCCCACCTGAGATACCTTCCACTGATGGAGACCGCAATTAGACCACGCCACTCAGGCTAGCCTGGCTTTTGATCGATACCACTGATTAGGCCAGGCCCACCAAGGCTAGCCTGCGTTTTGATTGAAACTATGTATTTGCCTAGACATTACCAGGCTAGCCTCCATTTTGATCAACATCACACATAAGGCCAGGGCGACCAAGGCTAGCCTGCCTTTGATTGACTCCACCGATTAGACCAGGAACCTCAAGCTAGCCTGAGTTTTGATACACACCACTGATTAGGCCATGCCCACCCAGGATTTCTGACATGTTGATTGACATCATGGATGATTAGGACAGGGCCACCCAGACTAGCCTGACTTTTGATACACACCACCCATTAGGCCAGGAGAACCCAGGAGAGCTTACCTCTTGATATTATGGATTTGGCTAGGCCCACCCAGGATACACTAGCTTTTGAGTGACACCACTGATTAGGCCAGGACAGCCCAGGCAAGAGTGCCTTTGATTGACACAATGGATTAGGCCAGGTCCAGGCAAGCTAGGCTGTCTCTTGATTGACACCATGGATTAGGCCAGGCCCACCCAGGTCAGACTTCCTTTACATTGACACCACTGATTAAGCAACTTCCGCCCAGGATATCCTACCTCTTGACTGACACCATGGCTTGGGCCAGGCCAAACCAAGATACACTAGCTTTTGATTGACACTATTGATTAGGCCATACCCACTCAGTTTAGCCTTCCTTTTGATCAACACTACTGTTTAGGCCAGGCCAACCCAGGCTAGCCTGCTGGTTAATGGAGACCACAGATTAGGTCAGATCCACACAGGGTAGCCTGCATTTTGATTGACACCACTGATCAGCCACACCCTCCCTGGCTAGAGTGAATTTTGATTGAGTCTGTGCATTAGGCAATGCCCTCCCAGGCTGGCCTGACTTTTAATTGACACCATGGATTAGGCAGGACAACCCAGGGTAGCCTGTGTCTCACTTGAGACCATGGATAAGGCCAGGCGCACCCAGGCTTGTTTGCCTTTTGACTGACACCACTCATTATGCTAGGCCAATCCAGGATAGTCTGACTTTTGATTGACACCATAGATTAGGCCAGGCCCACCATTACTTTGTCAACAGAAGTCTGTCTTGTCAAGGCTATAGTTTTCCAGTGGTCAAGTATGGATGTGAGTGTTGGACTCTGAAGAAACCTGAGCACAGAAAAATTGATGCTTTAGAACTATGGTGTTGGAGAAGACTCTTGAGTGTCCCTTGGACTACAAGGAGATCCAACCAGTCCATCCTAAAGGAAATCAGTCCTGGGTGTTCATTGGAAGAATTGATGATGCAGCTGAAACTCCAGTACTTTGGCCACATCATGAGAATAGTTGACTCATTGAAAAAGACCCTGATGCTGGGAGGAATTGAGGGCAGGAGGAGAAGGGGATGACAGAGGATGAGATGGCTGGATGGCATCACCGACTCGAAGGGCATGGGTTTGGGTAGACTCTGGGAGTTGGCAATGGACATGCAGGCCTGGCGTGCTGCAATTCATGGGGTCACAAAGAGTCGACTGAGCGACTGAACCGAACTGAACTATTACTGAACTGAACTGAACCGAACCATTATTAGATTATTTATTCCTCTCAAATTCTATCAGCTTTTTTTTTTCTCTTCATGTATTTTTGGATTGTCCTGTTAGGTGTATAGATAATAGTTATGTCTTCTTAATGGAGTCCCCTTTTTATCATTATCAAACATCCTTCTTTTTCTCTTGTAACAGTTCTTACAAAAAAATCTTTTTAGGTTGATATTAGTATGGCATAGCCAATTCTGTCCTTAGTTGATGTTTTTATAATATATAGTTTTTAGTCATTTCACTTAAAATTTACATCTTTGACTCTATACTGTGTCTTCCACAGAGAGAAAATAGTTGGATCTTTGTTTCGTTGTTTGTTTTTTCTATTTTTGTTTGAAAATGTCTGCTTTTTTATTAGATTGTTTAATTAAATCATAATTTATATCATTGTTAATATGAAAATATAGCCTGCCATTTTAGGTTTTATATATTTTTAAAAAATCATTTTTTGTCTTCTTTATATCCTTATTGCCTTCATTTATAAATGAATATTTTCAGTGTAGCATGGGTTTGCTTTTATGATACATTTAAAGTTTTCTTTTCTTACTGGCTATGCTAAAACTTTCTGTATTCATACTAATGTATAGCACTAATTCACATTGATACTAACCTGAAGAGATTGAAAATAAATATTGAGCTCCTGGGAATCAGGGAACTAAAATGCATAGGGATGGATGAATTAAAATTCAGATGACCATTATATCAACTACTTGCAGTCAAGAATACCATAGAAGAAATGGAGTAGCCCTCATAATCAACAAAGTGTCTGAAATGTACTTGGGTGCAACTTCCAAAATAACTGAATGATCTAGGATCATTTCCAAGGCAACCCATTCAACATATAGAGTTTTTCAAGTCTATCCCCCTAACACAGATGGCAAAGTACCTGAAGCTGTTCAGTTCTGTGAAAAGCTAGAAGATGTCCTAGAACTAACACCAAAAATATATGTTCAATTTATCACTGGGTACTTTTATGCAAAATTAGGAAGTCAAGAGATAACTGAAATAACAAGCAAATTTGGCCTTTGAAAACTAAATGAAACTGGGCAAAGTCTAACTGAATTCTACCAAACAAATGCACTTTTCATAGCAAAAACCCCTTTTCAGGGACACAACTGATGACTTTACACATCAGTTCAGTTCAGTCATCAGTTGTGTCCGACTTTGTGACCCCATGAATCGTGGCACACCAGGCCTCCCTGTCTATCGCCAACTCCCAGAGTCTACCCAAACCCATGTCCATAGAGTCGGTGATGCCATCTAGCCATCTCATCCTCTGTCATCCCCTTCTCCTCCTGCCCCCAACCTTTCCCAAAATTAAGGTCTTTTCCAATGAGTCAACTTTTCACATGAGGTGGCCAATGTATTGGAGTTTCAACTTCAACATTGGTCCTTCCAAGAACACCCAGGACTGGTCTCCTTTAGAATGAACTTTTTGGATCTTCTTGCAATCCAAGGGACTCTCAAGAATGTTCTCCAACACCACAGTTATTGAAATCAGGTTGGTTGCATTCTTTGTAGCTGATGATGGAGAGGCTGTACACACTCAGGAAAAACAAGACCTGCAGCTGATTGTCACTAGGTCATCAGCTTCTCATAGAAAAATTCAAGCTTAAACTATAGAAAGTGGAGAAAACCACTGGGTCATCCAGGTACCATTGAAATTAAATCCCTTATGAATGTGCAATGGAGGTAATAAATAGTTTCCAGGGATTAGATCTAATGAACAGTGTGCCTGAACATCTATGATCAAAAGTACATAATATTGTACAGAAGGCAATGAAAAAAGCTATTCTAAAGAAAAATAAAAGGGAGAAGGCAAAGTGGTTATCTCAGGAGGCTTTACAAATAGCTAAAGAATGGAAAGAAATGAAAATCAAGGGAGAAAGGCAAAACTACATCCAACTAAATGCAGAAATCCAAAGAAGAGAGCAGAGAGATAAGAAGGCCTTCTACAATGAAGAATGCATAAAACCAGAAGAAAACAACCAGAAGAGGAAGGACTAGAGATCTCCTTAAAAACTTGGCATTGTCAAGGATTGGGTCCCAAAAAAGGACATAGCAGTAGTGACCTAGTAGACAGTGAAGAGATCAAAAAGAGAGGAAAAGTATACTACTACTTTCAGTAGTATACAAAAAGATCCTACTGAATCAGGTTACTGTGATGATGTGGTAAAGCAATCAGAGCCAGACATTCTTGACTGCCAAGTCTAAAGGGCCTAAGGAAGCATTGCTCTTAAGAAAGTTTTGACACATTGCAATTCCAGCAGAACTACTCAACACCCTAGAGGATAATTCTATCTTGGTTTTGCATTCAATATGTCAGAAAATCTGGAAGACTCAGCAGTGGCTCCAGGAATCAAAAGGTCAATACTCACCCCAAACCCCAAGAAGGGTAGTACTAAAGTATGTGTTAAGCATTGAACAATTGCATTTATCTCCCATGCCAGTAAGGTCATGCTTAAAAGCTTGCATGCTAGGTTTCAGCATTGGTGAATTAACTTCCAGGTGTCTAAGCTTTAGAAAAGGAGGAGGCAGCAGAGATCAAATAGACAACATTTGCTGGATCATAGAGAAATCAAGGGCATTCCAAGAAAGCAACTTCCTCTCTTTCAGCAGCTACACTAAAGCCTTTGACAGTGTGGATCATGACAAACTGTGGAAAGCTCTTTAAGAGATGGTAATATGAGACTACCTTACCTGTTTCCTGAGGAACCTGTATGTGGTTAGAGAAAAAAAGAGTTAGAACCCTGTTTGTAGCAACAAATTGTTTCAATATTCAGAACGGTGTATGACAGGGCTTTCTGCAGTCTCATTGCTTGTTTAAACCTGTACACTGAGCACGTCATAAGAAATGATGGGGTGGTTGATTTACAAGGCGCAACAAAGATAGTCTGGAGAAACATCAACAATCTCACATGTGCACATGATGTGACTCTAATGGCCAGAGGCAAAGGGGAATGAAAGAGCCTCTTGATGAGGGTGAAGGAAGGGAGTGAAAGAGCCAGATTAACATTAAAAACAAAACAAAACAACTAGGTTATGGCAACTGGTCCCATTATTTCTTGGCAAAAGGAGGGGGAATGTGTGGAAGTAATGATAGATTTCCTCTTATTGGGCTCTAGATGTTGATGGCAGTGTGGAATCAGAAGATAATTGCTTCTTAGGAAATTGTGACAAACATAAACAGTGTGCTGAAAGCGGAGACTTCACTCTGCCACCAAAGTCAAGGCCATGGTCTTCTCAGTGGTCACATAAGGTTGTAAAAGCTTGTCTGTAAAAAGACATAGGATCAAAAAATTGATGCTGTGAACTGTGGTGTTGGACAAAACTCTTGAAAGTCCCTTGGACAGCAAGGAGATCAAACCAATCAACCTTAAGAAAGATAAACCCTGAGTAATCACTGGAAGGACTGATGCTGAAGCCAAAGCTGCATTATTTTGGTACTCTGATGAAAAGAGCTGACTCATTAAAAAGTCGTTAATGCTCAGAAAGATTGAGGGCTGAAAGAGACAAGGGCATTAGAGGATGAGATGTTTGGATGGCATCATCAATTCATTGGACATGTACTTGGGAAAACTCCAGGAGATGGTGAGGGACAGGGAAGACTGGCATGCTGCAGTCCATGGAGTTGCAAAGAATAGCACATGACTGGGCAAATAAAAAATAGCAGTGACAGTGAGATATATAAACGTTATTCCTATACAGCTTTATCTCCCTTTCTGCTTTTCTGTGTTACTTTTGCTTACCAGCAAAACCTGTGCTTCTTTACAGCACCCTTAAACTTGGACTTTCTCAGCCTCTGTTCCAAATATACTTAGTCTCTTCTAGAAGAGTTACACAGCTGTGATCTTAGGGCCTGACATTAAACCTCTGCAGAATTTCCTTGGTACTGCACCAGAGATGTTACAGGAGCTTTTATTCTTGCAGTGCCTACAAGCAAGAACCTAGGCTTGGGGGCAGGAGGGGATGGGACATCACTGGTCTTCTTGGATTGTCTCTCCCAATATGGAACTTTTTCCCTACAGGAAAATTGGGGTGAAGTCTATTGAAGCCTAGTATTCTCAGGTTACTATGCCTTGGGTAGAGTTTCTGTCCTATGGATGTGAGCTGGTGAAGGAATGGAGTCTTTGATCTCTCTTGTACGGAAAGAGCTATTGCCATACACCTGGAAAAGTTGAAGAGTGTTGCAGCCAACACCTCTTGAAAACAAATCATTGCCTTGACCTGAAATCAATGGGGAAGAAAAGGAAATCCTGTGTAATTAGCTATATCCACCTGAAACATAGTTTCTGCTGCACTGACCTGAGAAAGTTGGGTGATAGGGAATAGTCAGTCAGTCAGTCAGCCATGTCCAACTCTTTTCTACACCATCGGCTGCATTACTCCAGGTTTCCTTGTTCATCGCCAAATCTCAGAGCTTGCTCAAATGCATGTCCATCGAATGCATGATGCCATCCAACCATCTCAGCCCATGGTGTCCGCCTCACCTACTGCCTTCTAGTTTTCCCAGTGTCAGGGTCTTTTCTTATGAATCACATCTTTGCATCATGTGGGCAAAGTATTGGAACTTCAGTGTCAGCATCAGTCCATCTAATGAATACTCTGGACTGATTTTCTTTGTGATTGACTGGTTTGATCTCGCAGTTTATGGAACTTTCAAAAGTCTTCTCCAACACCACAAATCAAAAGCATCCATTTTTCAGTGCTCAGATTTATCTTTGCTCCAGCTCTCACAACCATATTTGACTACTGGAAAAAATATAGTTTGACTGGACTGACTCTTCTCATCAAAGTAATGTATTTTCTTTTTAATATGCTATCTGGATTTGACATTGATTTTCTTCCAAGGAGCAAATATCTTTTAAATCTATAGTCACAGTCACCATCTTCAGGGATTTTGAAGAATAAAAACATAAAATCTTTCACTGCTTCCATTGTTTCCCCATTTATTTGCCATGAAGTGATGGGACCAGATGTCATGATCTTCATTTCTTGTATGTTGAGTTTTAACCCAACCTTTTCACTTTGCTCTTTCACTTTGATGATAAGGCTCTTTAGTTTCTCTTTGCTTTCTGCCATGATGGTGGTTTCTCCTGCATATCCAGGCTATTGATAGTTCTCCCGTCTGTTTGACTCCAGCCTGAAGACTGGCATTTCACATGATGTTTTCTGTATATAAGTTAAATAAAAAGGTCATGGCACAAATGTCCCAAATTCTAGCTTACCTTACCAAGTTGTACAAGATTTTCTTAAATAAATGTTTCCCCATTGCCTTTTCAGGTAATTTTGTGGGTAAGAATCTGCAATGGAGTAGACATAGGTCCAATCCCTAGTCCTGCTCTAGGGATTTCCCACATGCCACAGATTAAATAAGACTGTGTGCCACAACTACTGTGGCCCTATCCAGAGCCTGAATACTGCAACTACTGAATCCTGCAGCTCTAGAGCCTGTGCTCTACAAAAGGGGAGGCCACCATGATGATAGGCATGAACACCACAATAGAAGTATGCCCTGCTTGCTGCAACTACAGAAAGCCCCAATGTAGCTACCGGGGTTGCTGGAACTGAAGATCCAGAGCAACCAAAATAAAAATAAATAAATAAAAGTAAATATATTTTAAAAAGCTTCTCCATTTGCTATGGTCTTTAGAGCAATTTCTAGATATATTAAATATATATATATTTTTTTTAATTACCAGTAAGTTTGCTTTCCTGATAGTGGGAACCCATGGAGCCTCTCATGATGCCACAATTATAGAACTGCTTTTTAAAATGATTAATTTTTCCAGAGAATGAAACTAGAACCTTTCTTAGCATGAAAATACTAATGACTTGCTATTCCAATTTTAACACTTTAAATGTATAACTTAGCTTAAAATTTTCCTCCTTTATAACATGGGCACCTTATGAACCCCTCAATTTTTCTTGGGGATTGAAAGCCTACTGAAATAGTGTCATGTAAAGCACCTAGCATAGAGGTTGACTCATGGCAGACACTTAATAAATGTCACTTCTCTGCCCTTCAAGTAAATAACTGTCTCAGGCTGGAGAGCTATTTTTGTGACTATCACAGTGTCTGGAATATGATTTATGTGCTCAATAAATGTTGACATTTTTTGAAGGGTGGGTAGTTGCCAGGATGTACGGGTGGATGGTGAGTGATTTCTAAGGTTCTAATTATTGATTTAGCAATATCAAACCAGGGGTAATTTTCAAAATATTTTAATGATTTGTCCTGAGCAGACTAGTTAGAACTGATGCTGGATCTCAGGAATGTCTACATACTAAACAGAATACAAAAATAATTTAAAAAAAAACAAAAAACAAAAAAACGGGGCCCCTCTTAAAAAAAAATTCAAAGTTTCAAGATGGTGAAAGCAGATCATTGAACCATAGCAGAGGCCCTTCAAAGCATCCAATAATAGGCCCCTGGATAATTACACAAAACAGGTGCTCTCGAAGCCCGTCCTCACTCACTTTTGCCCAGGAGTAGGATATTAAATGACTCCTCTTGTTATTATTTAGTTGCTCTGAAAACCTGAAGGAAGGACTTCAAAGTAAATGGCTATGGGCAGGCCTAGTAGGGAGAAGAGAAATGACCAAGAGAAGGATTGTGGCTTAAAGTATTGTTTATATACCAAACATTTGGTAAATATTCAATAGCTTAAAGTCCTATGGTAATGCAAAACAAATCAGAAAAAGAACAATTTTTAAAAATTCAATTTTAGAAAATTTTGGGTCACAGTACTTAAAGGTTAGTCAACCTACACAGCTACTGAGTCAGAATTTCCAAGTGTCCTTTTTCAAGGTGCAACTCTGTGTAGATATTTCTCCACGTGGTTGGCATAGGCAGTTTATTGGGGGCAATTCTGATAGGGACTTCTATGGTTATAGCAGGAAGACCTTAAATCTTTTATAAGAAGAAGTTGTTATGCCTGTCCTGAACGGGGGATGGAAATACTATGTGCTGAGGACCCACTCAGCCTCCAAGGGTGGAGTTGCCTACCATCCCCTGTCTATGGGAAAGTGCCCCCATTCTTATTTTCTTATTTGATTTTTTTTTCAAATTTGTCCCTTTGAACTTTTCATAATAACAAAGTGGTAAAATAGCAACAGAGTGATTAGATAAACATACCTTATATATCTCTAATATCACAATAAGTCAAATGTTTATAGCATACAATGCTGTAATGGGTGATAGTTTGTCTTCAACAAAAGTTTCAGTGCAAATAAAGGAAGTAGCCTTTAAAAGTCATATTTTTAAAGTTGTCTCATATTCTGGAGACTGAAATAATGATTTCCTTATCTCCCTTCCTTCCTTTCTTTCTTCTTTTTTTTTTTTAAGGATGAAGTTTTAAAGTTTCTTTGCATCGAAAGGTCTTGTCTACTGGCTCAGTCAGTAAAAAGGCTGCCTGCATTTCAGGAGAGCTGGTTAGATCTTTGGGTTGAGAAGATCCCCTGGAGATGGAAATGTTAGACCTTGCCAGTGTTATTGTATGAAGAATTCTATGGACAGTGAACCAGTTGCACTTTAGTCCATATAGTCATCAAGAGTCAGAGATGACTAAGTCACTAACACTTTCACTTTCACCTCAAAACAGAAATAACCAATCACTGGAGAAACTTAAAAAGTACACAAGGCTGTGCTTCCAAAACCAGTATTTCTCACCAGATGTTTATATATCATGTGATATATTGTATCCTAGGTCTATACCTAGACTCAAATTTATGTCAATTCACAGCTTAGTCTTGGTATCTTACTCCCTGAGGATCTTGTTTTCTACTAAAATAACTACCGAATACATAGGCTTGGTTCAGTTAAGAATTGCAAGGATATAATCCAGAGAAATGACTAGTGATATGAGCTTTCTAGCATGTTAAATTCACACTCGGATAATAGGTTTATTTCATGAAGTTCTAGAGTTATTCCTGAATAAAATATGTTGTTTTTTAGTTAATGTGCTCTTTTCTATAACTTAAAACATCCAGTGGAAATGTGCATGCATCTCAGGAAAATCTTTGCTACTAATCTCAGTCTTAATACGATTCTACCAAGCGACAACCATCAGAAAAATAAATCTGTCATCAATAAGACAGTTAAGATTGCATATAAAAAGTTACAAAAACAAAATTATACTTGATGTGTAAATCAAATATATGCTTTACTCAGTTGCTCAATCCTGTCCGACTCTTGCGACCCCATGAATTGTACTTTAACTTAAAAATAAAAGATACGATGTAAAATACATAAAAGAATGTACAATTTGAGGAAGTACCTAAAAACACATCATGTCTATTTTACACAATATCTTGACTAATAATATGATATAATTCAGGGTATGACTTTCTCAATGTCATTTCCACAGTGTCTCAGATTTCCTGTATTAGGGATAAAAGTGAAAAACATAAAATACATAAGTGTTCTTCTTGATTTCACGTATCTTTAGTTAGTTTTTTCTCACCATACCTGTTTTTCTCCATAACCCTTAGTGATTATAGAACATATTTGGCTTATTTGCCTGAAATAAGTCTGACACATAGTAAGTGATTAACAAATGCCTGGTGTGTGAAAGAGAATGACCCTGGTATATTAATAGAGCAATTAAATAAATAGGTTCTATTATCATGGAAAAACATAAAAGGAGATGAATGATTGATAGAAATGTCATGACATATTTATATCTATATCTGTATGTGTGTTTAGATGCCTTTATGTGAAAGAGCAATGCCTAATTTCCTTCAATTTCAAATAAAAACTGATATTTCCATTGATAGAGCTATTATACTGTGAATTGTAGTAATACTTTTTCCCTTACACATGTATTTTTAATTTATTGCTATTTTTGCTTTCTTTGCAAGTTTCTTTTTTCCTTATTTCACATTTTCTTTTATATTGAAATATAATTGGTTAGCAATCTTGTGTTAATCTATGAATATAGTGATTCATCTATACATATACCTATTATTTTTCAAATTCCATTCCATTTATGTTATTACACATTATTCAACAGAGTTACATGTGGCATAGAGTGGGTACTCACTGGTTTTGCATTTTGTAATAGCAGAGTGTATAATTCCATCCCAAAGTATTTTATGTAATATGTCTTCTGTCAAAGTCACTTTAAATCTGTGTTAAAAGTAAACAGAATGCTTATTTAACTAATGATAACATATTAGAAAAAGAAAATCATTAGGCATGGTACCAGACAGTCAAAAACAAGTGTCTAATTTAAAGTATGTGTTGTCTCGAAAATCAAAAACATTGGTGTATATTGATTAAAGTAGAGTTACCCCAAGAGAATTCTTTACTGACAGGAAAAAAAGAAGAATGACGATAATGGAAGTATAACACTGTGAGTTAAATCAGTTAAAACTGAACATTAGATGTTTAATAAATCTGTGTTGTATTAAGGCCCTTGTTAATTTATCTCCTATATTGATTGATTATATGCAAGAGTATTTAGAAATTCATAATTACAAAATAAATTGAAAGATAATTAATTTTTCTAGCAAATAAATAGCTTAGCTACTGTTTTTTTATAAAGTATACATCCTTCAGTAACTATATCAACATATTTTGCATTTTTTCCTATTTCAAACATTTTATAAATGGATTCACTTGATTCTCAGTAACAAAGAGGCACAGACTATAGAAATATTTGAATAAGGAACATTTATTTTCTCAAAATCATATAAAGGAGACACATGATAAAGTTAATATTATGATAAAATAGCTATTTGTTGTAAGTAAAACCTCAGGTAAGTTTACATCAACAAATGTACTAATACAGATATGGTTAACAGCTATTAAGTATGTAAGAAAATCAAAACCAATGAACAAAAACAGGAGATATTCATTCTGATCCCCTAAATATTAGGGAGCAAAGCAATACTCAGGAAAAGAAAATATGGTCAGTGTTGCCCAATTAAAAATAAATATTTTCTGATGTACATGATCTAATGTTAGGAGTCCTTCATGAAAAAATTATTAGAGGACTAATGTATCATCATAATAACTGATGGTGTAAACAACAACAGAAGTACTGCTGAGCAGATTTATTTAAACCTCAGATTAAAGAAAAAAAAAAGACCTAAGGAATGCATGATAATAAAACACAATGGAAGTATGGAAATAAGATGACTTTAAAAAATTAATTTTTTTTTTATAAGAATAACTGACTTTTTTTCCCATTTTTTTTCTTTTTTTTTTTTTTATTTGTAGTGAATTCTGTCATACATTGAAATGAAAAGGCCTTGGGTTCACATGTCTTCCCCCAAGGAAGCTGTGGTACATATACACCATGGAATATTACTCAGCCATTAAAAAGAATTCATTTGAATCAGTTCTAATGAGATGGATGAAACTGGAGCCCATTATACAGAGTGAAGTAAGCCAGAAAGATAAAGACCATTATAATATACTAACACATATATATATGGAATTTAGAAAGATGTTAATGATAACTCTATACGCAGAACAGAAAAAGAGACACAGATTTATAGAACAGTCTTTTAGACTCTGTGGGAGAAGGCGAGGGCGGGATGTTTCAAGAGAACAGCATCGAAAAATTAATTTATTTTAATTGGAAGCTAATTACTTTATATTTGGCCTTGGAGTACAGAATGAAGCAGGGTAAAGGCTAATACAATTCTGCCAAGAGAATATGCTAGTCATAGCAAACACCCTCTTCCAATAACACAAGAGAAGACTCTACACATGGACATCACCAGATGGTCGACACCAAAACCAGATTGATTATATTTGCAGCCAAAGATGGGGATGCTCTAAAGAATCAGCAAAAAAAAAGACTGGGAGCTGACTGTGGCTTGGATCATGAACTCCTTATTGCCAAATTCAGACTGAAATTGAACAAAGTGGAGAAAACCACCAGAGCATTCAGGTATGACCTAAATCAAATCCTTTATGACTATGTGGTGGAAGTGAGAAATAGATTGAAGGAACTAGATCTGATAGAGTGCCTGAGGAACTGTGGATGGAGGTTCATGACATTGTATAGGAGACAGGAGTCAAGACCACCCCCAAGAAAATGGAATGCAAAAAAAGCAAAATGGATTTCTGAGGAGGCCTTACAAATAGCTGTGAAAAGAAGGGAAGCAAAAAGCAAAGGAGAAAAAGAAAGATATATCCATTTGAATGCAGAGTTCTGAAGAATAGCAAGGAGAGATAAGAAAACCTTCCTCTGCGATCAATGGAAAGAAACAGAGGAAAACAATAGAATGGGAAAGACTAGAGATCTGTTCAAGAAAATGAGAGATACCAAGGGAACATTTCATGCAAAGATGGGCTCAATAAAGGACAGAAATGGAATGGATCTAACAGAAGCAGAAGATATTAAGAAGAGGTGACAAGAATAAACAGAAAAACTGTACAAAAAAGATCTTCATGACCCAGTTAATCATGATAGTGTGATCACTCACCTACAGCCAGACATTCTGGAATGTGAAGTCAAGTGGGCCTTAGGAAACATCACTACAAACAAAGCTAGTGGAGGTAATGGAATTCCAGTTGAGCTATTTCAAATCCTGAAAGACTGTGAAAATGCTGCACTCAATATGCCAGCAAATTTGGAAATTTGCTGTGGCCACAGCAAATCAGCAGTGGCCACAGGACAGGAAAAGGTCAGTTTTCATTCCAATCCCAAAGAAAGGCAATGCCAAAGAATGCGTGAAATACCACACAATTCATGAGTATAATTTACACATGCTGGTAAAGTAATGTTTAAAATTCTCTAAGCCAGGCTTCAGTAATACGTGAACCATGAACGTCTAGATGTTCAAGCTGGTTTTAGAAGAGGCAGAGTATCCAGAAATCAAATTGCCAATATCTGCTGGATCATCAAAAAATACATTTCCAGTAAAATATCTATTTCTGCTTTATTGACTATGCCAAAGCCTTTGACAGAGTGGATCGCACTAAATTGTGGAAAATTCTTAAAGAGATGAGAATACCAGGCCACCTGAACTGCATCTTGAGAAACCTGTTTGTAGGTCAGGAAGCAAGATTCAGAACTGGACATGGAACAACAGACTGTTTCCAAATAGGAAAAGGAGTATGTCAAAGCTGTATATTGTTACCCTGCTTATATAACTTATATGCAAAGTACATCATGATATACGCTGGGCCAGAAGAAGCACAAGCTGGAATCAAGATTGTCAGAAGAAATATCAATAACCTCAAATATGCAGATAACACCACCCTTATAGCAGAAAGTGAAGAACTAAAGATCCTCTTGATGAACGTGAAAAAGGAGAGAGAAAAAGTTGGCTTAGAGCTCAATGTTCAGAAAACTAAGACCATGGGACCCAGTCCCATCACTTCATGGCTAATAAATGGGGAAACAGTGGAAACAGTGGCTGACTTTATTTTTGGGGGCTCCAAAATCACAGCAGATGGTAATTCCAGCCATGAAATTAAGATGCTTACTCCATGGAAGGAAAGTTATGAACCACCTAGACAGCATCTAGGAGATGCTTTGAGACATTACTTGACCAATAAATGTCCATCTAGTCAGGGCTATGGTTTTTCCAGTGGTCATGTATTGAGTGTTGGACTCTGAAGAAACCTGAGTGCTGAAGAATTGATGCTTTTGAACTGTGGTATTGGAGAAGACTCTTGAGAGTCCCTTGGGCTGCAAGGAGACCCAATCAGTCCATCCTAAAGCAGATCAATTCTGGGTGTTCACTGGAAGGACTGATGTTGAAGCTGAATCTCCAATACTTTGGCCACCTCACGTGAAGAGATGAGTCATTGGAAAGACTGATGCTTGGAAAGATTGAGGGCAGCAGGAGAAGGAGACAACAGAGGGTGAGATGGTTGGATGGCATTACTGACTCGATGGACATGGGTTTGGATGGACTCTGGGAGTTGGTGATGGACAGGGTGGTCTGGCGTGCTGTGGTTCATGGGGTCACAAAGAGTCAGACACAACTGAATGACTGAACTGAACTGAATTACTTAAAATATTATAGTGGTTTTTGCCATACATTGACATGAATCAGCCATGGGTATACACATGTTCCAAATCCTGAACCTTCCTCCCACCTCCCTCCTCATCCCAGCCCTCAGGGTCATCCCAGTGCACTAACCCTGAGCACACTGTCTATTGAATAAAACCTGTACTGGTGATCAATTTCACATATGATAATAAACATGTCTCAGTGCTATTCTCTCAAATCATCCCACCCTTGCCATCTCCCACAGAGTCCAAAAGTCTGTTCCTTACATTGGTATTTATTTTGCTGTTTCGCATATAGGGTCATCATTATCATCTTTCTAAATTCCACATATGTGTTAATATACTGTATTTGCGTTTTTCTTTCTGACTTACTTAATAGGCTCCAGTTTCATCCACTTCACTAGAACTGATTGAAATGCATTATTTTTGATAGATTAATAATATTTCATTGTGTATATGCTCCACAGCTTTCTTATCCATTCATCTTCAATGGGAATCTAGGTTGCTTCCACGCTCTGGCTATTGTAAACGGTGCTGAGATGAATATTAGGGTACATGTATCTCTTTTAATTCCGGTTTCTGCCGTGTGTATGCCCAGCAGTGGGATAGATGGGTCATACTTTTAAAAGTAGGCTTGTCAATAAATGCTGGAGAGGGTGTGTAGAAAAGGGAACCCTCTTACACTGTTGGTGGGAGTGCAAACTAGCACAGCCGCTAGGGAGAACAATGTGGAGATTTCTTTAAAAAACTGGAATTAGAAATGCCATATGACCCAGCAATCCCACTTCTGGGCATACACACTGAGGAAACCAGATCTGAAAGAGACACGTGCACCCCAATGTTCATCTCAGCATTGTTTATAATTGCCAGGACATGGAAGCAACCTAGATATCCATCAGCAGACAAATGGATAAGGAACCTGTGGTACATATACACCATGGAATATAACTCAGCCATTAAAAAGAATTCATTTGAATCAGTTCTAATGAGATGGATGAAACTGGAGCCCACTATACAGAGTGAAGTAAGCCAGAAAGATAAAGACCAATCAGTATACTAATGCATATACATGGAATTTAGAAAGATGGTAGTGATAACCCTATATGCAAAACAGAAGAAGAGACACAGATGTACAGAACAGACTTTTGGACTCTGTGGGAGAAGGCGAGGGTGGGATGATCTGATAGAATAGCATCTAAACATGTGTATTATCCAGGGTGAAACAGATCACCAGCCCAGGCTGGATGCATGAGGCAAGTGCTGGGGCCTGGTGCACCGGGAAGACCCAGAGGAATCGGGTGGAGAGGAAGGTGGGTGGGGGGGTAGTGATGGGAATACATGTAAATCCATGGCTGATTCATGTCAATGTATGACAAAAACCACTACAATATTTTAAAGTAATTTGCCTCCAACTAATAAAAATAAATAAAAAAAAAAAAGCAAAAACAAAACAGTACTACCTGCAAAAAAAAAAAAAGTAGACTTGTGAAATCAGTGAGACACCACTACACATTTGTGGAATGGAGAGATACAAAAATCTGACAATACAAATAATCAGCAAAGATAAACAACAGAAATTCTCATTCATTATTAGGGGGAATGTGAAATGATACAGTCACTTTGGAAGCAATTTTTTACATAATTAGACATTTTCATACCATATGATCCAGCAATTATGCTGCTAGATAGATCACCAAATTATTTGAATAGTAGTGCCCACACAAAAATATGCACATGCTTTTTGTAATGGCTTAATTCCTTCTCCGTCTCTCTCTCTCTCTCTCTCTCTCTCTCTCTCTCACACACACACACACACACACACACACACACACACATACACAGTGGAAACTACCAAAGTGTCCTTTAATAGCTTAATGGATAAACAAAGTACAATACCTTGATATAACAAAATATTGTTCAAGAATGAAAATAAATGAGCTATCAGTTCACAAAAGGAAATGAAGCCTGACTGAATGTTTTTAAGTAATACAAGCTACCCTGGAAAAGGTTGAACACTATACGATGTCAATTATATGATACTCTGTAAAAGGTAGAGTTGTAGAATCATTAGAAATATCAGAAGTTTTTATTTTTGCTTCAGAATAGTTTTATTCATTTGAATACATTTTGTCAACACTCATTTTTCTTCTCCTAATTTGTGGACACACAAATGCACTCAATTGGAGTCTCCATCACCCCAGAGCTCTTATCAGATCATTCAGTGAAAATTCCTCATTCCTGTCCAACTCTTTGTGTCCCCATGGACTATACAGTCAATGAAATTCTCCAGGCCAGAATACTGGAGTGGGTAGCTGTCCACTTCTCCAGTAGGTCTTCCCAACCCAGAAATTGAAACATAGCCTCCTGCATTGCAGGCAGATTCTTTACCAACTGAGTTGTCAGGGAAACCCATATATTGAAGTGCTTTTGTGTGCAGCTGTGGGCACCTTAAAGTGGGAAATGTTGAGGTTACCACCAGTTTCCATTTCTGAACCCTGGATGCAAATTTCACAAGGTCTATCTCAAGAAGAGTTAAGACATCAGATGGAAAGTTACTGTTGGGGGAAGTGTTTTTACTTTACTTACCCAGAGAGTTAAATGAACAGTCCTGAAGAAAAGGAGGGGTCTGCACCTTATTTTTGTCACTGTTACCTGGAAGCTTCATTATCACTTACAGCACAACAAGGAGAAAGGCCAGTGTGACTTGCTCTCAAGACAGCCTGGGACAGGCTCCATTAGATTTTGCCAAATTTGAAACTACTTTATGCAGGGCACTTTCTCTGGAATATCTTCAGCTTCATGATTCAGATAAAAAATCAGAAAAGCATAAGAAGAGGAGACATACATAGACAAGAAAAATAACCACTTTAGGGACCAAATGGTGAGCAGAGAGTCAGTGTCTTCTGGTTTACTCTGGCACCTGAAGACTGAGGACAAGGCAGGGTTGAGCATTTGGTGATGTCACAAAGGAACCTGCTGCAGCCTGAACCTGTCTGGCTATTGTGAGGACTTCAAGGCAGAGGATAAAGAGGCTTGGGGGGCTCAATGTGAGTGGGTTTAAAGGGAAGTGGTGACATTTCCAGCAGGCAATCAAAAAAATAGGAATGGAGTGACAATGCCTTCTTCTTACCAATGTATTCTTTCTGAACCTGTTTCTCTCCTGGGAGGGTGGGTCCAGCTTCTAATTTTATTTTTCCATTTGTTAAATATATACACTATGGTGTGCAGGGCAGACATGCAGGCATATGCAGCTGTGGATCAGAGCCAACTGGGAAAGAAAAATATTGAATAAGGGTACAGAAATGAGGAGCCACTTAAATGGTTTGTGTGGTATATAGTGTTCCAAAAAATGATTGTGCTCAGTCCTAAGTACTGTCTGACTCATTGCAACACCATCATATATTGCTTCCAGGCTCCTTGTCCATGGGAACCCTAGATAAGAATACTGGAGTGTGATGTCATTTACTTCTAGAGGCATAGAGGACTTTTTAGGAGTGTGAAACTGCTGTACGATGCACCACATATTTGTCAAAAGCCATAGAACCTTACAGCACAAAAAGTGAATCAATATATGTGTATATAAAAAATACATTTTGACATTGAGAATGGAATGCAGAATTTTACTGAACAATATAACTATATTACAAATGTATGAAACTACCTCAATAAGATGCCGTGAGATATGTATATTTGGAAATAAATGGATTGGCAAGACTGAAAGCAAAAGATAAATGCACTGTAATCTAGTTGATAGTGATAATGTGTGTTCTTGTAAGGGTACAGGTACCCTGATACTGTTGTACATGTAGACTTGAATTTAACAATTAATAGATGGCACATGAGTATACATACATACATTTGTTTGTTCTGTTAACTGAAAGGGGTCTAAATGAAATGGTACTCCAGAAACCTGGAAGAAACAATGATGAAGAAGAAATCACAGATCTTGGTTCTCAAACATTTGTTCCAACCAAAGGAACCAGGCTTCCTGGGGAAATGAATGATTGTAGGACTCAGGGAAAATCATAGAAGAGGAGTCTGGAGGATCTTTTTATGTAAAAAAGAAAGTGTTAGAAAATAAGAGTGTTATATTAATGGGGTTATGTTAAAGAAGACAGGAATGAGATTCCAGTGGAAAGCTATAACAAGATGAGCAACATAATAAATTAGTAAGTAAATTAATAAATAAGTAAGTAAAGTTTTGGGACTGTATCCAAAAGTATAAAATGAAAATCTGAGTCCATACTGACATTAAAAAAATGATTGTTCATGAAGACTGAGTTCCCCATAGTGACATCCTTCTGAAAAATAAAACAATATGGGAAAGGAAAAAATTATAACTTGACAGTGGAATAGCATGACAAACACTACTTCAGCCATGTCTTCAAGTTCAGCATAAACAGAGATAAGGCATGTTGATAGTTTTACATGATGAAAAGGACACTCTACCTCTGTAGTTTCCCTCCACCAAAATCCGTTGTACCAGGCTAATAGAAAAAACAACAGACAAATCTACACTGAGGATCATTTTATAAAATACCTGACTAGAACTCTTCAAAACTATCAGAGATTATAAAAATAGGGAAGTCTGAGAAATTGTCACATCCAAGAAAAACTTAAAGAGGCATGGTTACTAAAGGCAATGTGGGATTTGGATTGAGTTTCTGGAACAGAAAAAGGATATTAGGTAAAAACTAACAAAATTTAGTAGGAAAAATATCTTAGAAATTACTTAGGCTCTCTACTTAATAACAATATGTGTGATATATGGGAAATTTCTGGCGCATGGAAACTATCTTTGCTTTAATGTAAATCTAAAATTGTTCAAAGATTCTTTGAACTTATTTTCACGTATCTGGTGGACATTGTCACATGTCTGCATTCTCTACAACTAATTGTGGCTTTGTGTACTTCAACTACACAATACAGTATAGAGTACATTAGTTCAGTTCAGTTCAGTTCAGTTCAGTTCAGTAGCTCAGTCGTGTCCGACTGTTTGCGACCCCATGAATCACAGTGTGCCAGGCCTCCATGTCCATCACCAACTCCCGGAGTTTACCCAAACTCATGTCCATTGAGTCAGCGTTGCCATCCAACCATCTCATCCTCTGTCTTCCCCTTCTCCTCCTGCCCCCAATCCCTCCCAGCATCAGGGTCTTTTCCAGTGAATCAGTCCTTCACATCAGGTTGCCAAAGTATTGAAGTTTCAGCTTCAGCGTCAGACCTTCCAATGAACACTCAGGACTGATATCCTTTAGGACAGACAGATTGGATCTCTTGCAGCCCAAGGGACTCTCAAGAGCCTTCTCCAACACCACAGTTCAAAAGCATCAATTCTTTGGTGCTCAGCTTTCTTTATAGTCCAACCCTCACATCCATACACAACTACTGGAAAAACCATAGCTTTCATAGATGAACCATTGTTGGCAAAGGAATGTCTCTGCTTTTTACAGTATCTTTATTTCAAGCCCAGGAATCTGGAAGCATGTGCAAAAGCAGCAACATATAGCCAAATCTGTTATGTGGATACTCAGGCTAGCTTTGTTGGATATATGAAGAAATTGGACATACAAGTGGGCTCCCAGAATGGAAGTGTTTCATATGCAGGAGACTTCCTATACAAGACAATGTGCAACTCAGAAAATAGCCCTCATCTGGCTGTTCTTGTACCCTGGCACCCTGATACTGTACCTCTAGCCTCCATAACGGTGAGAATTGCTGTTTTTTTACATTGTGAGAAAAAGTTTTTTTCAACAAATTATGATGCAAATATTTAGTAACCATCTGAAAAAATTGAAAAATTATTATCCTAAAGCCTGTAATTCATGTATGTTCATGAATGTGGTTTATCTTTCTTGGATTGGTGGTGCTCACATAGTCTTCAAATTTTATTTCAAGGTCCCAACTCCCTTCCCCTTCTCTCTCCTGCTGAGCAACTAATTCTATAGCAATTAGGTGAGATTGATCAAGATAGGCACCCATGACAGTAGTGCTTGGAATCATATTGGGCTAGATAGAGATGCTGGAGGTGAAGTAGGGTGATCAAGTAGGGTAGAAGTGGTGATCAAGACCATTCTTAAGAAAAGGAAATGTAAAAAGGCAAAATGATTGTCTGAAAAGGCCTTAGAAATAGCTGAGAGAAGAAGAGAAGCTAAAGACAAAGCAGAAAAGGAAACATGTAGCCACTGAATATAGAATTTCAAAGAAAAATAAGGAGAGATAAGAAAGCCTTCCTCAGTGGTCAATGCAATGAAGTAGAGGAAAACAATAGAATGAGAAATTTTAGCAGTCTCTTCAAAAAAAATAATAGAGATACAAAGAGAACATTTCATGCAAAGATGGGCACAATAAAAGACAAGTGGTATGGACCTAACAGAAATAGAAGATATTAAGAAGATGGGCCAAGAATACACAGAAGAACCATATAAAAAAAGAGCTTCATGACCCAGATAATCCTGATGGTATGATCATTCACCTATAGTTAGACATACTGGAATGGGAAGTCAAATGGGCCTTAGGAAGCATCACTATGAACAAAGCTAGTTAAGGTGATGGAATTCCAGTTGAGCTATTTCAAACCCTAAAAGATGATTGAGTTAAAGTATTGCACTCAGTATGCTGAAAATATTGGAAAGCTCAACAGTGGCCACAGGATTGGAAAACATCTGTTTTCTTTCCAATTCCAAAGAAAGGCAATCCCAAATAATGTTTAAACTACTGCGCCATTGCACTCATCTCACACCATATAGCAAATTATGTCAAAAATTCTCCAAGTGAGGCTCCAAGACTAACTTAACTAAGATGTTCAATATGGAAAAAGCAGAAGAAACAGAACACATTGCCAAAATCTGTTTTCTTTTTCCCCATTTATTTTTATTAGTTGGAGGCTCATTACTTTAAAATATTGTAGTGAGTTTTTATCATACATTGACCTGAATCAGCCATGGATTTACATGCGTTCCCCATCCTGTTCCTCCACCCCACTTACCTCTCCACCTGATCCCTCTTAAACACAAGAGACTTACAAAAAAAATAACTACATATGTTTTATTGACTGTGCCAAAGCCTTTGACTATGTGGGTCACAACAAACTGTAGAAAATTCTTAAATAGTTGTGAATACCAGACCACCATACTTGCCTCCTGAAAAATCTGTGTGCAGGTCAAGAAGCAACAGTTAGAATGGGATATGGAACAATGGATGGTTCCAAATTGGGATAAAATTACATTAAGGCTGTGTATTGCCAACCTGCTTACTTAACTTATATTCAGAGGACACCATGGCAAATGTCAGGCTTGATGAAGCACAAACTGGAATCAAGTGAAATGTGGAAAATATCTAAACCTCAGCTGAAACCTATGCAGATGAAACTATCCTTATGGCAGAATGTGAAGAGGAATTAAAGGGTCTCTAAATGAAAGTGAAAGAACAGAGCGAAAAAGCTGGCTTAAAATTCAGTCTTCAAAAAATGAAGACCATGGCATCTGGTCCCATCACTTCATGTGACATAGAAGGGGAAATAATGGCTGACTTTATTTTTCTGGGCTCCAAAACCACTGCAGATGGTGACTGCAGCCATGAAATTAAGACACTTGCTCCTTGAAGGAAAAGCTATGGAAAACCTAGACAGTATATTAAAAAACAGAGACAGTACCTTGCTGACAAAGGCTCATCTAGTCCAAGCTATGGTTTTTCCAGTAGTCATGGGTGGATGTGAGAGTTGGACCACAGAGAAAGCTGAGTGCCTAAGATTTACTGCTTTCGAACTGTGGTGTTGGAGAGGACTCTTTAGAGTCCCTTGGGCCACAGCAAGATCAAACCAGTCAATCATAAAAGAAATTAGTCCTGGATTTTCAGTGGAAGGGCTGATGCTGAAACTGAAGCTTTAACGCTTTGGCCACCTGAGGCAAAGACATAACTCACTGGAAAAGAGTTATGGTGGGAAAGAAAGAAGTCAGGAGGAGAAGGGGATGACAGTGGGTGAATGGTTGTATGGCATCACCGACTCAATGGACATGAATTTCAGCAAGCTCTGGGAGTTGATGATGGAATTTCAGCAAGCTCAGGGAGACTGGCATGCTGCAGTTCATGGGGTCATAATCAGACAAGACTGATCGACTGAGCTGAGCTGAACTGAGGGTAGAAGAAGATAACCATTTAATCAGAGTAGACAAGTATGGGGAGTCAGAACTCAGACAGAGTAAAGCGATAAGATTCACAATAGCAGGGAAAGAAGATGTGATGCATGAGATGTCATAACTTGAGCAGAGTAAAAATGATATGCATGGGAGACTCTGTCATGGGCAGTCAGTGCCAAAGTGGGATTAAGAGGCATTCATAGAGAAGTGCAACTTGCAAGAGAAGTTAGTTTAGTCCAGAGGATATTAAATAAGAGGTTGGCCTGGCATGCAGAGCAAAAGCCTAAATCCAGAAAAGAGGAGGAGTTTTGTGAATAAAGTCAGAGGCCAATCAAGGGTAGGATGGCCCCCAGGCATGGAGGTAGGGCAGCCCTTTGTGGGCAGTTATAGGCTGAGTAGAACAAGGAGAATATTTGCACACAGGGTGTCCCAGTACAGAGGATCAAAGCCCCAGCAGGGTAAGGTGGCATATTTACAAAAGGGTTTTCTGGATGGGTGTAGAGTCTGAATATAAGCATTCATGTGGGTTGTGGACAATACAGCATTTTATGATATCAGAATCTCAGCTATATAGGGAGGATATGTACCTGCACATACAGTCATGCAGACACACATATACACTCTCCAAATTATGTCTAATGAAAGGAACTGGGAACAATGAATACATGTAGGACAAATGGGTTGGATTTTAAATGCCATCTTCTCCTAAAAATAATTGGGCATTCTTGCAGAAATTTTTAATTCCATGGCTAGCACTGGAAAATTATAATTGGGTCTGGAATATACTGTACAAAAAGCATCAAATTTTTCAAAGAATGATGGGAAGATATTGAAAAGACAGAGAAGCCAGTTTAAAGTGGTTCCCATGGTCCAAGTTAGGAAGAATGGCATCATCAAAATAAATAATAATGGTGAGAGATCATGATTCATTTATTCAGATAAGGCACTGTTAATCAATTCAGCTTAGCTCAGTTGTTCAGTCATGTCTGACACTTTGTGACCCAATGGACTATAGCATGACAGGCCTCCCTTTCCATTACCAACTCCCAGACTTTGCTCAAAACTCATGTCCATTGAGTTGTGATGCCATCCAACCATCTCATCCTTTGTCGTCCCCTTCTCCTTCTGCCTTCAGTCTTTCCCAGCATCAGGATCTTTTCCAATGAGTCAACTCTTCGCATCAGGTGGCTAAAGTATTGGAATTTCAGCTTCAGCATCAGTCCTTCCAATGAATATTCGGGACTTATTTCCTTAAGGATGGAGTAGTTGGATCAATGGGTTGGTTGGATTGATGGACTATTTGGATCTCCTTGTAGTCCAAGGGACTCTCAATAGTCTTCTCTAACACCACAGTTCAAAAGCATCAATTCTTTGACACTGCTTTCTTTATATTCCAACTCTCACATCCACACATGACTACTGGAAAACCTATAACTTTGAGCAGATGGACCTTTGTTGGGAAAGTATGTGTCTGCTTTTTATTTTTATTTTTTTGTGTCTGCTTTTTAATACACTGTCTAGGTTGGTCAAAACTTTTCTTCCAAGGAGTAAGCATCATTTAATTTCATGGCTGCAATCACCATCTGCAGTGATTTTGAAGTCCAGAAAAATAAAGTCAGCCACTGTTTCCTCACCTGTTTGCCATGAAGTGGTGTGTCTGGAAGCCATGATGTTGAGATGTGATGTTGAGCTTTACCAACTTTTTCACTCTCTTCTTTCACTTTCTTCAAGAGGCTCTTTAGTTCTTCTTCTTCACTTTCTGCATAAGGGTGGTGTCATCTGCATATCTGAGGTTATTAATATTTCTCCCAGCAATCTTGATTCCAGCTTGTGCTTCTTCCAGCCCAGTGTTTCTCATGATATACTCTGCATATAAGTTAAATAAACAGGGAGACAATGTACAGCCTTGATATTCTCCTTTTCCTATTTGGGACCAGTTTGCTGTTCCATGTCCAGTTCTAACTGTTGCTTCCTGACCTGCATACAGATTTCTCAGGAGGCAGATTGGTGCTCTGCTATTCCTATCTCTCTCAGAAATTTCCACAGTTTATTGTGATTCACAAAGTCAGAGGCTTTGGCACAGTCTCTAAGCAGAAATAGGTGGGTTTATTTTTCTGAAAATCTCTTGCTTTTTGATAATCCAGTGGATGTTGGCAACTTGATCTCTGACTCCTCTGCCTTTTTTAAACCAGCTTGAACATCTAGAAGTTCATGGTTCTTGTATTGCTGAAGCCCAGCTTGGAGGATTTTAAGCATTACTTTACTAGCATGTGAGATGAGTTCAATTGTGTGGTAGTTTGAGCATTCTTTGACATTGCCTTTCTTTGAGATTGGAATGAAAACTGACCTTTTCCAGTCCTGTGGCCACTGCTGAGTTTTCCAAATTTGCTGGTATATTGAGTGCAGCCTTTTCACAGCATCATCTTTGAGGATTTGAAATAGCTCAACTGGAATTCCATCACCTCCACTAGATTTGTTTCCAGTGATGCTTCCTAAGCCCTACTTAATTTCACATTCCAGGATGTATGGCTCCAGGTGAGTGATCACACGATTGTCATTATCTATGTCATTAAGATTTTTTTTTTGTACAGTTCTGTGTATTCTTTCCACTTCTTCTTAATATCTTCTGCTTCTGTTAGGTCCACTCCATTTCTGTCCTTTATTTAACCCATCTTTCCATTAAATGTTCCCTTGGTAACTTTCATTTTCTTGAAGAGACCTCTAGTCTTTCCCATCCTCTTATTTTCCTCTAGTTCTTTGCACTGATCACAGAGGAAGGCTTTCTTATCTCTCCTTGCTATTCTTTGGAAGTCTGCATTCAAATGGGTATATCGTCCATTACTGCTTTGTTGTTTGCTTTTCTTCTTTCACAGCTATTTGTAAGGTTTCCTCAGACAGAGATTTTTTTTTTAAATTTCTTTTTCTTGGGGATGGTCTTGATCTCTGCCTCCTGTACAATGTCAAGAACCTCCATCCAGAGCTCATCAGGCACTCTGCCTATCAAATCTAATCCCCTGAATCTATTTGTCAATTCCACTGTATAGTCATAAGGTATTTGATTTAGGTCATCCTTGAATGGTCTAGTGGTTTTCCCTACTGTCTTCAGTTTAAGTCTGAATTTGCCAACAAGGAGTTCACTATCTCAGTCCCAGTCAGCTCTTGGTCTTGTTTTTGCTGAATGAATAGAGCATCTCCAACTTTTGCTGCAAATAACATAATCAATCTGATTTTGAAGTTGACCATCTGGTGATGTCCATGTGTAGAGTCTTCTCTCATGTCGTTGGAAGAGGCTATTTGTTATGATCAGTGTGCCCTCTTGTAAAACTCTATTAACCTTTTCCCTCCTTCATTCTGTATTCCAAGGCCAAATTTGCCTGTTTCTCCAGGTTTCTTGACTTCCAACTTTTGAATTCCAGTCCCCTGTAATGAAAAGGACATATTTTTTGGGGTGTTAGTTCTAGGTGGTCTTGTAGTTCTTCATAGAACCCTTCAACTGCAGCTTCTTCAGCATTAATGGTCATGGCATATACTTGAATTACAGTGATATTGAGTGGTTTGCCTCGGAAATGAACAGAGATCATTGTGTCATTTTTGAGATAGCGAAATTGCCTCTAAGTACTACATTTCAGATTCTTTTGTTGACTATGAGGGCTACTCCACTTCTAAGGGAGTCTTGCCCATGCTGCTGCTGCTGTCAAGTCACTTCAGTCTTGTCTGACTCTGTGCAACCCCATAGATGGCAGCCCACCAGGCTCCCCCATCCCTGGGAATCTCCAGGCAAGAACACTGCCCATAGTAGTAGATATAAAAGTCATCTGAGTTACATTCAGCCATTCCAGTCCATTTCAGTTTGCTGATTCCTAAAATATCGAAGTTCACTCTTACCATCTCTTAGTTGATCACTTCCAATTTGCCTTCATTCATGTATCTAACATTCCAGATTCCTATGCAATATTGATCTTTACAGCTTCAGACCTTGCTTCCATCACCAGTCACATCCAAAACTGGGTGTTGTTATTGCTTTGGCTCCAAACCTTGGTGAGAAATAAACTATAAACCTAACTACTTTAATATCAAAAGGTCTCTGACATAAATCACAGCATAATCCTCTAAGACTTACCTCACACAGTAATGGAAATAAAAGCAAAAATAAACAAATGGGACTTAATGAAACTTGAAAGCTTTTGCACAATGAAGGAAACTATAAGCAAGCTGAAAAGACAGACTTCTGAATGGGAGAAAATAATAGCAAATGAAGCAACTGACAAAGAATTGATCTCTAAAATATACAAGCAACTCCTGCAGCTTAGTTTCAGAAAACTAAATGACCCAATCAAAAATGGCCCAAAGAACTAAATAGACACTTCTCCAAAGAAGACATTCAGGTGATTTACAAACACATGAAAAAATGCTCAAAATCACACATTATCAGAGAAATGAAAATCAAAACCACAATGAGGTACCATCTCAAGCTAGTCAGAGTGGCTGCTATCTAAAAGTCTACAAGCCATAAATGCTGGAGAGGGTGAGGAGAAAAGGGAATCCTCTTTGTACAAGAAAACTAGTACAGCCACTATGGAGAAGAGTGTGGAGACTCCTTTAAAAACTGGAAATAGAACTGGCATATCACCCAGAAATCCCACTGTTTGCATACATACCAAGGGAAACCAGAATTGAAAGAGACACGTGTACCCCAGTGTTCATCGCAGCACTGTTTACAATAGCCAGGATGTGGAAACAACCTCAATGTCCATTGGCAGATGAATGGTGTGGTATAAGAAATGTGTGGTATATATACACAGTGGAATATTATTGAGCTATTAACAAGAAAGCATTTGAATCAGTTCTAATGAGTTGGATAAAACTGGAATCTGTAATACAGAGTGAAGTAAGTCAGAAAAAAACCCCACCAATACAGTATGTGTGTATATATATGTATGTATGTATTTTATATATACTTACAATATATATATTGTATTTTATATTTTATTTATATGTATATATTTTCATATATTAATGCATACATATGGAATTTAGAAAGATGGTAACAATGACCCTATATATCAGATAGGAAAAGAGACACAGATGTAAAGAAAAGACTTTTGGACTCTGTGGAGAAGGCGAGGGTGGGATGATTTGAGAGAATAGCATTGAAACATGTATATTATCATATGTGAAATAGATCACCAGTGCAGGTTTGATGCATGAGACAGGGTGCTTAGGGCTGATGCACTGGGATGACCATGAGGGATAGGATGGGGAGGAAGGTGGGAGAGAGGTTCAGGATGGGAAACACACATACACCCCTGGCTGATTCATGTCAATGTATATAGCAAAACCCACCTTAACATTGTAATTAGCCTCCAATTAAAATACATAAATTATTTCATAAAAATAATCCCACTTTGTCACAAAAAATAAATAAATAAAAATAAAATGTTAATAAATATGAAAAAAAAAGAGAATTACACACCATTCTGGGAGCCCCCACCCACTGTTTTTTCAGACTGTGTTATCATTTCCTGTGACCCAAGTGAAAAAATACTAAAGAAAGTGTCCTGAAAGAAAAATAAATAAAATGCAAAAGATACATTAATTACAAGAGAGGGGAGAGCAACCACTTAACTAGATAAAAGAAAATGGGCATGTGGAGCTCTGGTGGTGGAAAATGGGTAGATACTCATCAAAGGCTAGAAACTTTCAGCTGAAGATGAGTAAGTTCCAAGGATCTGATAAAGAACATGACTATACTTAACTGTACTCTATTGTTTACTTGAATGTTGTTATGAGAATAGAGCATTAATGTTTTTTTGCCATGAAAACAGCAAAGTTCTAACTATGTGACTTGAAAGATGTGCCAATACCTATTGTGGGAAACATTTTACAATATATACTTGTATAAAAATTATAACATTTTATATCCTAAACTTATAATATCTCAATAAATCTGAGAGAAAACACTGAACATAAAAAAGAGTGAGCATAGAAGCAGGTATAGTTTTTGCCATGCATACCTCTGGAGCTGAAGAGAAACTCTTGATGCACAGTCCAAGGGCTCTACCTAACTTGCACAAGCTCAATAACTCTGGTCCCTGGGCTCTAAAGCACAAATTAAATAGCTGTGCTGCATGGAGTTTTTGCTTTGCAGCATGTTGAGTCTTCCAGGACCAGAAAATGAAACCATGCCTGCTGATTTGACGGAGAAATTCTTTCCCACTGAGCTCTAGAGTTAACTGTCTTAATTACTTTCATATTTTTCACTGTTAATGTGTAGATTGGGACTGATATTCCATGTTTATTTTTCTTTCTGAAACGAATTGATAAGTTAGCTGGTATATTTTTAACCAAGTTTCAGGATTTTCTATACAGATTCTCATGTTGTCTACAAAGGAAGCTATTTTACTTCTTCCTTTCCAGTTTATCTCTTTCCTTGCCTAATTGATCTGCATGTAACTTTGAATACTATATTGAATATTATTAGTTAGTAGGGGACCATTTTCTTGTGTGATCTTAGAGGTAAATTTTACATTTACATCACTGAGTATGGTTTTGGAACTGTGGTTCTCATATATGGCCTTTTTCATGTCTAGGTTCATTCCTTCTCTAGATAATTGGTTGAGATTTATTACTATGAAAGTGTGTAGAATTTCAGCAGATTTTTCTCTGCATCTGTTGAGGTGATACTATTATTTCTTTTTCTTTTTCCATTTATTTTTCTTAGTTTGAGGCTAATTACTTTATTTTTTTTTTTATTTGTAGTGAATTCTGTCATACATTGAAATGAAAAGGCCTTGGGTTCACATGTCTTCCCCATCCCGATCCCCCCTCCCACCTCCCTCCCCACCCGCTCCCTCCAGGTCCTCCCAGAGCACCAGGCCCGAGCGCTTGTCTCATGCATCCAACCTGGGCCGGTAATCTGTTGTGGTACATATACACCATGGAATATTACTCAGCCATTAAAAGGAATTCATTTGAATCAGTTCTAATGAGATGGATGAAACTGGAGCCCATTATACAGAGTGAAGTAAGCCAGAAAGATAGAGGCTAATTACTTTAAAATATTGTAGTGGTTTTTGTCAAACATTGACATGAATCAGCCATGGATTTACATGTATTCCCCATCCCGATCCCCCCTCCCACCTCCCCCTCCACCCGATCCCGCTGGGTCTTCCCAGTGCACCAGGCCCGAGCATTTGTCTCATGCGTCCAGCCTGGGCTGGTGATCTCTTTCACACTTGATAATATACATGTTTCAATGCTGTTCTCTCAAAACGTCCCACCCTCGCATTCTCCCACAGACGTCAAAAGTCTGTTCTGTACATCTGTGTCTCTTCTTCTGTTTTGCATATAGGGTTATCATGGCCATCTTTTGAAATTCCATATATATGCATTAGTATACTGTGTTGGTCTTTATCTCTCTGGCTTACTTCACTCTGTATAATGGGCTCCAGTTTCATCCATCTCATTAGAACTGATTCAAATGAATTCTTTTTAATGGCTGAGTAATATTCCATGGTGTATATGTACCACAGCTTCCTTATCCATCCTTCTGCTGATGGGCATCTAGGTTGCTTCCATGTCCTGGCTATTATAAACAGTGCTGTGATAAACAGTGGGGTGCACGTGTCTCTTTCAGATCTGGTTTCCTTGTTGTGTATGCCCAGAAGTGGGATTGCTGGGTCATGTGGCAGTTCTAATTCCAGTTTTTTTTAAGAAATCTCCACACTGTTCTCCATAGCGGCTGTACTAGTTTGCATTCCCATCAACAGTGTAAGAGGGTTCCCTTTTCTCCACACCCTCTTTATTGCTTGTCGACTTTTGGATAGCAGCCATCCTGACTGGCATGTAATGGTACCTCATTGTGGTTTTGATTTGAATTTTTCTGGTAATGAATGATGTTGAGCATCTTTTCATTTGCTTGTTAGCCATTTTTTTTCTTCTTTGGAGAAATGTCTGCTTTGTTCTTTGGCCCATTTGTTGATTGGGTCATTTATTTTTCGGGAGTTGAGCTGGAGGAGTTGCTTGTATATTTTTGAGATTAACCCTTTGTCTGTTGCTTCATTTGCTATTATTTTCCCCCAAAATGAGGGCTGCCTTTTCATCTTGCTTATAGTTTCCTTTGCTGTGCAGAAGTTTTTAAGTTTCATTAGGTCCCATTTGTTTATTTTTGCTTTTATTTCCAATAATCTGGGAGGTGGGTCATAGAGGATCCTGCTGTGATTTATGTCAGAGAGTGTTTTGCCTATGTTCTCTTATAGGAATTTTATAGCAGAAAACTATGATTTCTATCCTTCTTTCTATCAGTGCAGTTAATAGTATTTTTTTTTTTAAGATTTGTATGAGGAAACATCCTTACATCCCAGTGTGCATCTTGCAGGATCTCAATATAGAATTTTAATGTGCTGTGGAATTTGGTTTGCCAATATTATTGAGGATATTTTCATGTACATTTCTTAGGGGTATTGGTATGTAATTTTTTCTTCTATTGGCCTCACCAGCTATTGAGTTTAAGAAAACTTGGTCTGATGAAGATTTTGACAGAATTCCCTTGTCACCAATTTTTAGGGAGAGTTAAATTGTGTTAAGTAGAATACACTAATTCTAAGTGTTCTGTAGAATTTACTAATGGAGCCACCTAGTCTGGGGCTATCATGTGTGTGTGTAAGGGTAGGTTTGGAATTTTCATTTTAACTCAATCTCCTTACTAGATTCAAATCTATCCAGATGTTGTATTCTTTCATGATTCCAGTCTTGGTAGATGCTATGTTTGTAACATTACATTATTTTATTCTATGTTAATAAATTTGTTGGCATTTATCATTAATATTCATGAGCATATATGTGTCCTCAGTTGTATCCGAGTTTTGTGATCCCATAGACAGTAGCCCACAAGGATTTTCTGTCCATGGATTTTTCCAGGCAAGATTACTTCAGTGGGTCGTCATGACCTACTTCAGGGGATCTTCTCAACCCTATAATTAAACCCAGTTCTCCAGAATTTCAGGAGGATTATTTACTCTCTAAGCAGCCAAGAGAAGCCCAAGAATACTGAAGTGGGTGGTCTATCCCTTCTTCAGGGGATCTTCTAGACCCAGGAATTGAAAGAATATGGATCTCCTGCACTGCAACTGGATTCTATGCCAATTCAGCTACCAGGGAAGCCCAATATGAATAATAAATGCAAGCAAATTTAATAACCTGTAAGAAAATGATATGGTGTTACAAACAAAATCTACCATGACAGGAATCATGAACAAATCAAACATCTGAATATATTAAAATTTAGTAAGGAGATAGAGAATAGATTTAAATGCTGTAAGGAGTTTGGGTCCATAATAAAAATTCCTCATTTACCCTTAAAAACACATATGAAAACCCAGGTCTAGGTGGCTTCACTGGTACATCCTACACAACAAAAATTAATGATAGTACTTCCTAAAAATTGAAGACAAGAGAATTCTTCCAAAATCATCTTGTGGTCATTCTATCTTTGACATAACAGAAAAGTCTGATACAAGAAAAAAAAATACAACATCCCTAGGAAATGTGCAGGCAGATAGTCTCAAAAATATTGGCAAACCAAATTCCACAGCACATTCAAATAATGTACATTGAAATCATGTGAGATACACCCCTGGGATGCAAGGATGGTTCATCATATAAATCTCAATAAATGCTATTTACTGCATTGACAGAATGAAGGATAGAAATCATAGCATCACCTCAAGAGATGAAGAAAAAGCCATCTCCTCTAACTCCACACATTTTCATAATAACAACTCTTAGCCAATTAAGTATAGAAGGTACCTAGGTGTGAAAAAGACCATATATGGCAGCTACTCATCCAATATGACACAGAGTGATGATAATCCAAAGGAAGATCAGAACAAGATAAGGGGGACTTCTTCACCACTTCTATTCAATACAATATTAAAAGCCCAGCCAGAACAATTAGGAAGGAAAAAGAAATAAACTGGAACAGAAGAAGTAAAATTGTCTGTTTGTAGCTGATGTTGGAATCTATATAAAAAAAAACCCAAAGACAGTGGATGCTAAAAGTGAGTCACTCAGTCATGTCCAACTCTTTGCAACCCCATGGACTACAGTCCATGGAATTCTCCAGGCCAGAATGCTGGATTGGGTAACCTTCCCCTTCTCCAGGGATCAAACCCAGGGCTCTCATACTGCAGGTTTTTTCTTTATCACCTGAACCTTGAGGGAAGCCCAGAAAACCCCAAAGACCTGGTAAAAAATATATCAACTGACATATCAATTTAATGTGTTGCAGAATATAAAAGAGCAATATGGAATAATCAGTCCCATTCTGTACAGTGATAGCTTTTGGTGAATGATGTCAGATTAGTGATCTCTGAAGAAGATTTATCTTTGGGTCCAGGGACCAGGTTTGATCACACAAGAGCTTTTGTTTAGCAGAGTTTTTTTTTTGTTGTTGTTGTTGTTTTTTTTTTTTTTAATTTGTAGTGAATTTTGTCATACATTGAAATGAAAAGGTCTTGGGTTCACATGTCTTCCCCATCCCGATCCCCCCTCCCACCTCCCTCCCCACCCGCTCCCTCCAGGTCCTCCCAGAGCACCAGGTCCGAGCACTTGTCTCATGCATCCAACCTGGGCCGGTGATCTGTTTCACCCTTGATAGTATACATGTTTCGATGCTGTTCTCTTGAAACACTGTTTGTCACAGCCAGGACATGGAAGCAACCTAGATGCCCATCAGCAGACGAATGGACAAGGAAGCTGTGGTACATATACACCATGGAATATTACTCAGCCATTAAAAAGAATTCATTTGAATCAGTTCTAATGAGATGGATGAAACTGGAGCCCATTATACAGAGTGAAGTAAGCCAGAAAGATAAAGACCATTACAATATACTAACACATATATATGGGATTTAGAAAGATGTTAATGATAACTCTATACGCAGAACAGAAAAAGGGATGTGTAGCAGAGTTTTATTAAAGTAAGAAAAGGGACAGAGAAAACTTCTGACATAGATTAGAAGAGGCATGGCAAGTATCCCCCTCCCTTACTAGTCTTAGCAAGGGAATTATATTCCTTTTTAATTGGTTATTACAATAAATCAAAAGAGTATCTAAAGGATGTAAAGATCTTACTAAACCCATTCCCACAGTTTACATTTTAAGATAACAGGATTACTGAAAGAGACATGTGTACCTCAATGTTCATCCCGGCACTGTTTATAACATCCAGGAAGTGGAAGCAACCTAGATGTCCATCAGCAGATAAATGGATAAGAAAGTCGTGGTACTTATACACAATGGAATATTACTCAGCAATTAAAAAGAACACATTTGAATCAGTTCTAATGAGATGGATAAAACTGAAGCCCATTATACAGAGTGAAGTAAGCCAGAAAGACAAACACCAATACAATATACTAATGCATATATATGGAATTTAGAAAGATAGTAATGATAACCCTATATGCAAAACAGAAAAAGGGACACAGATGTATACAACAGACTTTTGGACCCTATGGGAGAAGGCAAGGATGGGATGATCAGAGAGAACAGCATTGAAACATGTATATTATCAAGTGTGAAACAGATCACCAGTCTAGGTTGGATGCATAAGACAAGTGCTCAGGGCTGGTGCACTGGGATGACCCAGAGGGATGGGATGGGGAGAGAGGTGGGACAGGGGTTCAGGATGGGGAACACATGTAAATCCATGTCTGATTCATGTCAATGTATGGAAAAAAACACTACAATATTGTAATGTAATTAGCCTCCAACTAATAAAAATAATTGGGAAAAAATACCAATAGAGTATACTAATGCATATATATGGAATTTAGAAAGATAGATAACCTTATATGCAAGACAGAAAAAGAAGCACAGGGGTATATAACAGACTTTTGGACTCTATGGGAAAAGATGAGGTTGGCAGGATCTGAGAGAATTGAAACATTGAAACATTGAATTGAAGCATTGAAACATATATATTATCAAGTGTGAAACAGATCACCAGTCCAGGCTGGATGCACTAGACAAGTGTTCAGGGCTGGTACACTGGGATGACCCAGAGGGATGGGATGGGGAGGGAGGTGGGAGCAGGGTTCAGGGTGGGGAACACATGTAAATCCATGGCTGATTCATGTCGATGTATGGAAAACACCAGTACAATATTGTAAAGTAATTAGCCTCCAACTAATAAAAATAAGTGGAAAAAAAAAAAAAGATAACAGGATTAGTCAGAAGGTTTTCTAGAAGGAGAAACTGTCCTTAAGCAGGATAGAGTTGTTATATAACCATTAGTACAAAGTTTAAACTGAGCTTGTTTTGCAATCATCAGTTCCAGGCTTAAAGAAAAAAAAAATGTGACCAAAATTAAGGAATGTAGAGAAAAAAAAGATGTTTTTCCTTTCCACCTCCTTGAGAATTTCAGATCCCTTTCTCCTCCTTGGGGACCCCGGACTTCCTATCAGCCTGCCTGGGAATTGACTCTCTCTACACTAATAGTGATAAATATGAAAGGGAATTGAGGAAAGTAACTCCTGAATTTCCCTGGTGGCTCAGTGGGAAAGAATTTCCCTCTCAGTGCAGGATACGTGGGTTCGATCCCTGGTCATGGAAGATTCCACAGGATGTGGAACAACAAAAACCATGCAACACAAATATTGAATTTGTGCCTAGAAGCCAGGAACCACAGTTACTGAATCCTTGTACCCAAAGCACTAGGCACTACATATTTCTCTTCAGCACCAGAGATGAGAAAAACAAAAATTAGACCTGCTCCTATGCTCAACATTTTCCCTTCAGTGATTTTTCTCAGATTTATTGAGATATAGGTGTAAGATTATTATGTACAGTATGGTAATTTTTATACAAGTATATAGTGTAAAATATTTTCACCAACAAGGTTAATTAGCATCTCCTTCACTTCACATAGTTGACATTATGTTTTTTGTTATCATGGTGAGAATGTTAATGTTCTACTCTTATAGCAACTTTCAAGTATAAAATACAGTACTGTTATATTATAGTACCATGCCTGTGCATAAGGTCCTCAATACTTATTCATCTTACAATGGAAAGTTTCTACAGTTTGATGAGCATCTCCCCATTTTCCACCACCCAAGCACCTCATGCTCATTTTCTTTTATATCAGTTTAGCTCAGTTTATTCTCTCGGTCATTTTCAACTCTTTGTGACCACATGTCTGCAACACATCAGTCTTCCCTATCCATCATAAACAACCATAGCTTGCTCACACTCATGTCCATTGAGTCGGTGATGCCATCCAACCATCTCACCCACTGTTGTCCCCTTCTACTGTCTTCAATCTTTCCTAGAATCAGGGCCCAATGAGTCATGTTCCAAAATTCTAGAGTTTAAGCACCAGTCCTTACAATGAACATTCAGAACTTATTAACTTTAGGAGAGATTCATTTGATATCATTGCATTCCAAGTGACTCTGTTATTAGATTGATACCTTTAAAAGAGAAAAATAAAAAAATAAAAAGAGGTGAGTTCTGCTTGCAAAGGGCCACATGTTTTTACTTGCCATGATAGTTTTCTCCATTTTTATTCTTTTTGCCTCACAGAGGACTACCTAATCAGTAAGTCTGATTAGTTGAGGCCACGCTGACAATTAATTGCTCCAATAACAGGGTAGGGGAAGAGGATAAAAATAAAGGAAATTGCAGTACTTTTTAATGCATTCTTACCCATTTGAATACCCTGTGACATTCAACCTGTGAATCCAAAAGTAGTCTTAAATTCATTACTTGAAAAGAGATGACTATGTTAATCATTGGTAAAACTCATTCCTGCCCAAATATAGGCACATAATATTTTTAAAATGTCAGACAACAGTGATAACAGATAAAAGGAACATGAAATGTTTTTTGAGAAAATGACCAATCAGGAGGTTAGTATCACAACAACAATATCAGATCATCTTAAGTATGAGATAATCTTGATTTTATTTTATGTTTTATTTTTTTCACTTTTATTTATTTAATTCTTTTTTTACCTTACAATATTGTATCGGTTTTGCCTTAAATTGACATGAATCCACCGTGGGTTTACATGTGTTCTCCATCCTGAACTCCCCTTCCACCACACTCACCATCCCATCCCTCTGGGTTATCCCGTTGCACTAGCCCTGAGCACCCTGTATCATGCATCGAACTGGGACTGGCAATTCATTTCACATATGATAATTTACATGTTTCAGTGCCATTCTCCCGTATCATCCAACCCTAGCCCTCTCCCACAGAGTGCAAAAGACTGTTCTATACATCTGCATCTCTTTTGCAGTCTCACATACAGGGTTATCATTGCCATCTTTCTAAATTCCATATATATGCGTTAGCATACTGTTTGGTGTTTTTCTTTCTGGCTTACTTCACTCTGTATAATAGGCTCCAGTTTCATCCACCTCATTAGAACTGATTCAAATGTATTCTTTTTAATGGCTGAGTAACATTCCATTGTGTGTATGTATCACAACTTTCTTATCCATTCATCTGATGATGGACATCTAGTTTGCTTCCATGTTTTGGCTGTTATAGGCAGTGCTGTGATGAACATTGGGGTGCATATATCTCTTTCAAATCTGGTTTCCTCAGTGTGTATGCCCAGAAGTGGGATTTCTGGGTCCTATGGCAGTTCTAATTCCAGTTTTTTAAGAAATCTCCACACTGTTCTCCATAATGGCTGTACTAGTTTGCATTCCCACCAACAGTGTAAGAGGATTCTCTTTTCTCCACACTCTCTCCAGCATTTATTGCTTGTAGACTTTTGGATAGCAGACATTATGACTGGCTTGAAGTGGTACCTCACTGAGGTTTTGATTTGCATTTCTCTGATAATAAGTGATGTTGAACATCTTTTCATGTGTTTGTTAACCATCTGTCGTCTTTGAAGAAATGTCTGTTTAGTTCTTTGGCCCACTTTTTGATTGGATCATTTATTTTTCTGAAATTGAGTTGCAGGAGTTGCCTGTATGTTTTTGAGGTAAATTATTTTTCCATTGCTTCATTTGCAACAGAAGCAGATATTTCATCTGGGTTCTTCTTGAGCTTTCCTCTCCTCCCTTAGAATTCTGGTTCTGGGCTCCAGGTGTTTGCTGTGGGTGACAACACAAATTAGTCAGTCAGTGGGATCAGTAGCCTGGAAGAGGCTTATTTTGTGGATCTCTACTGGAGTCACTTCTAATATCCCTGTGCTCTTCCTTGGGTTCCTAAGAGTAGCCTGCTGCACATCATGAACCAGAAGTGGAACCTTGGCCCCTAAGGGCAACTCAGCAGGTAGCTGGGGCCTAGACCACATTAGAATAGACCTCCAGGCTTGAGGTGGTGGTGAACCCAGGTAGGTGTTTGGACCTGGGAATGCTGGTCGTAGTCATTGTCCACAGGTGGCAGGTCACAGCTGGGTCCTTGCAAAAGGGCGGGGAGTGGTTCTGTCATTGTCTTGGGGGGTGGCAAGGCACATGGTGTCTGAGGCCCTGGGCTGCAGTGAAGCCTTCACCACTGCCCTCATGTTCATCAGTGTTGCATTTGGTGCCCTTGGGATCATGTGGTGGAAGTACAGGGCAGTAGATGCAGAAACCCTGTGGGAAGCTGGGGCTATTGTCAGCATAGCAGCTTCCTTTCACTGGGGCTAACCCGCTGGTCCAGTCATGTTAATAGCCTTGTTGCTCATCTCGCCCTGCACCTCATCAACACCACTGTCTCACAGTGGCCCAGGCTGCATTAGAAATTGCAGAGGTTGTTCCAGGTGATGAACACTGAGGGAATGAACACATCTTCCATGGTATTGTGCCTTTTGATGTAGGCATGCATATTCTTTACATCAACAAGTTAGGAAGTGGTTATTTGATAGAGCCTTGCACCCTCTTAGTCATCAACTTCTTGGGCACCTTTCCCTTAGTGCCAGTGGCAGGGGTGTTGTAACTCACATCACTATTAGGTGTCTAGGGCTAGAAGCAGATCTATGCCTTTCAAGGATGCCAGGTGTTTCACCACAGATTCAGCTTCAGGGGAGATCAAAGTGGCTTCCTCCTTGAGTGTGGACTCTCCTCCCTGCACACATGAGGTCATCGTTGCCCTCATTTCTCAGATGGTCTGAAGTAAATCTGTACCTCTGAGATTGTAAGGGGTGGGGAGGGCTGCTTGGGCTGGAGGTAGGATTGTAACTTGGAGATTTGTGGGTTAGGGCCAAGGGCTTTCTGGCTTTAGTCTGACACTCTTGGAGAGGCCTGTGGCATCTCTGGGAAGGATGGTAGGTGGACCAAACATTACCATGGTTGCCATGGTAATGGTGACAACTTGAGGAGTGGGGTTGGGTCCTAGACAGGACTCAAGCTGGGGGGTTGGGTCAAAAGCACCCTGCCTTGGGCTTCTGCCACCACATAACAGTTCCTCCTGGGTATGGTGAAGAGAAGGCACACTTGAAGCTCTAGGAAGGGTCTTGAACACTCTCTTGCTTGCTTGAGTGGATGTGAGGAGAGGACCCACTCTCCACCCCTCTTCCTTGGTTGGGAAGATTCACAGCAGCATTTTAAAGGCACTCTCAATATTCTCTTACAAATTCTTGGTCCTCTTCCATCCCCTGGTGTATCTTCTGTGTGGTTGATGAATTTGTATAACTTAAGGCAAGATGATAGCCACATTATTTTAAGAACCACCTAAGAAACCTACTGTGGTTTTTGTTTACCTTCAGAGAGACAAAGGAAGGCTACCAATCCTGGAATACTAGTACTGGGAGGACACTAAGAAAATGCAGGTTTATCCAGACTAGTGTTAAGATTAGGTTGACTTAAAACAGATTACCAGTTATTACTCCAACAAAGTTGTATTTATTTCAGCAAAAGAGAATTGTCATTCAGGGTCTGAAACCATGGTGAGCTACATGCAAGTCTTCCTAAGAGAGAAAAGATAGGTCTTTCAAAGAAAGAAAGAAGAAATTGAGAAGGCAAGACTAAGAAATATATCCATGGGAGGCTGAGGGTTTGAACTCTGGTGGCTTTTCATTGTCTGAGTCCTGGCAGTCTCTAATTTGCTGAGCTTTTATAGACAAGAAGAGAAAGTATTTCCTCTTCCTGTTGGGCTCTCCTGTCATCTCTGAGAGCTCTGCCTGCTGGCATCCCAACTCTATTTTAATGGAAGTTTCTCTGTATTGATTTTGACATTTCTTCCCTCTGATACAGCCCTTTCCTTGAAAACATCACTGATCGAGTCAGATTTTCCAGTTTCACAGATTTTTACCACTTACCCACACCCAGTGCCATGAAGGATCTTTTCTTGGTTACAGTGAAACTGCACAGTTTGGAAACGTACTGAAGTCACACTCAATTAATGGGGCAGTGGTGCAGAGGGAGAACTCTCAGACACTTAATATAAATTTCATGTCATCAATATGGTAGGCACTGGAGATCATCTGAAGTATTGTGCCACCATCAGAGGTTTGATAGACAAACTTTTGATAAACCTAATCTGAATATGTTGGGAAATCTGTCTTATCACATATCATCTTTACACATGCAGATAACCAAATGGTCAATACAGAAATCAAGGTGATTGCATTCTTTGTAGCCATAGATTGAGAAGTTGCATAAAGCAAAAACAAGACCTGGAATTGACAGTGGCTCAGAACATGCACTTCACATAGGTAATTCAGAATTAAACTAATGAAAGTGGGGGAAAACCACTAGGCCAGCAGGCAAACCTGAAGTTAAATCCCTTATGAACATTCAGTGGAGGTAACAAATATATACCAGGGATTAGTTCTGGCTCATAGTATGCCTGATAACTATGGTTAAAAGTCCATAATACTGTAGAGGAGAAAATGAACAAAGCCACCCCAAAGAAAAAGATAAACAAGAAGGTCAATTGGTTATGTCTGGAGGCTTTAAAAATAAGTGAAGAAAGAAGTCAAGGGAAAAGCAAGGAAGAAAGGAAAAGGTACATCCAACTAAATTCAACTGGATTCTCTTCATGAAGAGAAGGGTGGGACAAGAACCCAGAGGGATTGGGTGGAGAGGGAGGTGGCAAGGGGGCTCGGGATGGGGAATACATATAAATCCATGGCTGATTCATGTTAATGTATGGCAAAACCCACTACAATATTGTAAAGTAATTAGCCTCCAACTAATAAAAAAGGGGGAAAATTTTTTTAAAAAAAGAGAGAGAAAAAAAAATGGCTTTGTCAATAAAGAGTGCATAACTAGAAGAAAACAAAAAGGGAAAAGGCTAGAGATCACTTCAGGAAAATTGGAACTATTGAGTGAACATTTTACCCAAAGAGGGGGACAGTAAAGTACAGCAATTGTATCAACCTAGTAGACACTGAAGAGATCAAGAAGAGACGGTAGGATTTCAGGGAAGAACTGTTCAAAAAGATTCTAGTGAACCAGATTAGTGTGATGGCATTGTGAATCACACAGAGCCAGATATTCTGGAATGTGAAGGCAAGTACCTTAGGAAGCCTTGCTGTTAATTAAGCTAGTGGATGTGATGCAATTCCAGTAGAACTATTCAAAATCCAATAGGATGATGCCACCATGCTCAAACCTCATCCCAATTGACAAGAAGGGTAGAATTAAACTATGTGCTAACCACATGACAATTGAACTCATCTCCTAAGTTAGTAGGTAATTTTTGAAAGCTTTCATACTAGGTTTCAGGATCATGAGAACCAAGAAACTCCAGATGTCCAAGGTGGGTTTCAAAGAGGAAGAAGCACCAGAGATAAAATTGATAACCTTTGCTGGATCATAGAGAAACCAAGAGCATTAAAAAAAAAATCATCTACCTCTGTTTCATAAACTACACTAAAGCCTTTGACTGTGTAGGTCATAACAAACTGTGGAAATCTCTTGAAGAGATGGGAATATCAGACCATCTTACCTGGCTTCTGAGAAACCTGTATCTGGGTCAAGAAGAGACAGTTAGAATCCTATATATTTCAATTGATATGTTCAAGTTTGAGAAAGGTGTATGACAGAACTATTTTTGGTCACCCTGTACTGAGCACATCATGAGAAAGGCAGGCTGGTTGATTTACAAGCTGGAATCAAGATAGGTGGGAGAGATATCAGGAACCTCAGATATGCAGGTGATACCACTCTAATGGCAAAAAGCAAAGAAGAACTATAGAGCTTCTTGATAATGAAAGAGGATAGTGAAAGATCTGGCCTCAAATTAAATATGATAAAAACCAAGATTTGGGCATCTGGCCTCATGCTTCATGACAAATAGATCCAGAAATCGTGGAAGTAATGGCAAATCTTTTTTCTTGAGCTCTGGAATCACTGCAGATGTTAACAGCAGTCATGAAATCTTGAGATGATTCATTCTTGGTAGGAAATTATGATAAACATAGGCAGGATGTTGAAAAGGAGAGACTTTACTCTGCTGCAAAGCTCCACATAGTCAAGTGTATGTTTGTCTCAGTGATCAGGTAAGTTTGTGAGAGTTGGAGAGTAAAAAGGCAGATCGCCAAAGAATTAATACCTTGAACTGCGGTGTTGAGCAAGACTCTTGGAAATCCCTTGGTCTTCAAGGAGATTAAACCAGTCAATCCTTAGGGAGGTTAACCCTGAATACTTGTTGGAAGGACTGTTGCTGAATCTGAAGCTCCTATATTTTATTCCTCTGAGCCGAAGAGCTGGGATTTCAGATTCTCCCTGATGCTGGAAAAGATCAATGGCAGAAGGAGATGAGCATGTCAAAGGATGAGATGGCATGATGGTATCATTGATGCAAAGGACATGATCTTGGGAAAACTGCAGGAGATGATGAGGGACAGGGAAGCCAAAAGTGCTTCAGTCCTTGGGGTCACAAAGAACTGGCATGACTGCATGACAAAACAAGAGCAGTGAAAGTGAGATATAGAAATGCTATTCCTATACACCTCTACCTTCCCTTTTACTTTTCTTTTTTTTTTTTTTTTTGGTGTGTGTTACATTTCAGTTCAGTTCAGTTGCTCAGTCATGTCCGACACTTTGTGATCCCATGAACCACTCACCTTTGCTCACCAGCAAAACCTTTACTGCTTTACAACACCCTTAAACTTGGACTTTCTCAGTCACTGTTCCCAATATCTCTAGTCTCTTCTGAGAGATTTACACAGCTCTCTTCCTAGGGACTGACTCTTCTCTCAGAATCTCTGTGCTACTTCTCCAGAGATAGGACAGGAGATTTATCCTTGCAGTGTTATTACAAGGAAGATTGTAGGCTAAGGGGCAGGAAGGGATAGGGAATCACTGATCTTGATTTGTCTCTCCCAGTATGGAATCTCTGCTCTACAGGGAATCTGGCATCAGAACAATTGAAGCCTAGTATTATCAGCTTACTATGCCTTGGGTAGCTTCTCTGGCCTATGAATGTAAGCTGGTGAAAGGAGCCTTTGGTCCCTCTTGGCAGGAAAGAACTTCTGCATAGACCTGGGAAAGATAAATTTGTTTGGAGCCAATCCCTCCTTAAAAGTAATCATTGCCTTGAACTGGAATGTGGGGTGGGGGGGGGGGAGCAAGCCCTGTGCAATTACCTATACCCACCTGAAATAGAGATTCTATTTCACTGAGCTGGGAGAGGTAAGAGGTCAGGAATGCTCCGTAAGCCACTCAGTCATATTGGACTCTTTGGGACCCCATGGACTATAGTGCGCCAGCTTCTCTGCCCTTCACCAACCCTCAGAGCTTTCTCAGGTCAGTGATGCCATCAAACCATTTTGTCCTCTGTTGTCCACTTCTCCTTGCTTCAATTCAATCCTATCCTGAGTATTAGGGTCCCAAAGAGTCCCGTTTTTTTTTGTTGTTTTTGTTTTTGTTTTTTTAATTTCAGTTCAAGGCAATGATTACTTTTGATGAGGGATTGGCTCCAACCCATTTTTCTTTTTTCTTTTTTTTATTTGTAGTGAATTTTGTCATACATTGAAATGAAAAGGCCTTGGGTTCACATGTCTTCCCCATCCCGATCCCCCCTCCCACCTCCCTCCCCACCCGCTCCCTCCAGGTCCTCCCAGAGCACCAGGTCCGAGCGCTTGTCTCATGCATGCAACCTGGGCCGGTAAGCATCGAAACATGTATACTATCAAGGGTGAAACAACCCATTTTTCTTATGCATCTGCTCTCTGGGTTGGGGAGACCTGGCTCATAGTGTGAAGTTTGAGAGACAGATGATTATACAGCAGCACCAAATGGAAAGAAGAAAATTGGTATTATGAATAAATTATATTCTCTCAAAATTTGTATATTGAAGACCTAACTTGCTCTGCATTGTATTTAATCAAATGTGAGTAAATTGTCATTTACTTCCAGCTCTGTTAGGAAATAGGGCCTCAAATATGACTGTTTCTCTATAAGAAAGGGAAGTCATGGACGACATAGAGAAGTTTCTATGTGAAGCTGAAGCCAGAGGAGGGCAGTCGGAATCCAGAAGAAAACAAATCTGCTGACCATGTGAGTTTAAGAAAAAATTTATTTAAGCTACCTAGTATGGGGCACCTTGTTCTGGCAATGCCAGCAAAGCAATATAGGCACTTCCTCTTGAAAAGATGCTTTCGATTTCAAATGAGATCTTTCATTACCAAGGTTTTCAGGGAAAGGAAGCTGGTAAAGAAACCTCTTACCAGACATTTCTCCAAAGAAGACATACAGATGTTTAACAATCACATGAAAAGATGCTCAACATCACTCATAATCAGAGAAATGCAAATCAAAACCACAAAGAGGTACCTCCTCACGCCAGTCAGAATGGCTGCTATCCAGAAGTCTACAAGCAATAAATGCTGGAGAGGGTGCAGAGAAAAGGGAATCCTCTTACACTGGAGCCTATTATACAGAGTGAAGTAAACCAGAAAGAAAAATACCAATACAGTTTACTAATGCATATATATGGAATTTAGGAAGACAGTAACAATAACTCTGTATGCAAGACAGCAAAAGAGATGCAGATGTATAGAACAGTCTTTTGGACTCTGTGGGAGAGGGTGAGGGTGGGATGATATGGGAGAATGTCACTGAAACATGTAAACTATCATATGTGAAATGAATCACCATTCCAGGTTTGATGCATGAGACAGGGTGCTCAGGGCTGATGCACTGGGATGACCCAGAGGGTTGGGAGGGGAGTTCAGGATGGGCAACACATGTACACCCAAGAAGGAGTCAAGTCAATGCATGGTGAAACAAATACAATATTGTAAAATAAAGAAAGAAAGAAAAAAATAAAGTAAATCGGTTCTGAATACTCTTTGGAAGGACTGATGCTGAAGCTGAAGTTCCAATACTTTGGCCAGGTGATTTGAAGACCTGACTCATTGGGAAAGAAGTTCTTCCTGAACCTGAAATGTGGATTTCTGTCTTGTCTTGGCTTAGGGAGTCTGGTCTTGGGGATATTTCTTTTTCTATTTCAGAATAATTAACTTAAATTTTCCCTTGTCTAGAGCAGTAAGGAGCACAATGAAAGTCTCTGGAACTGAAAAGATATATAACCTTGAGCCTCACAAGTGTTACTTCCTTATCTAGGAGCAGGTTACTCTATGACATGAACAAGTTTGTCACAGAATCAGAGAAGCACACATTTCTTTCTGGAGGGTATGTGGCTTTGCTTCCTGTCTTTGCCATACTGCCATGCCTATTTTTATAGGCATTTGTCTTATCACAAATAAAAGATGTTATAAATTCCATTGCATTCCACAAGATACTAATCCTTTCCTCAGAATGTATCAGGAAGGGCAAGTGTCCCTTTTCTGAAGTAGTTCTCCAATATTAGTGAAGATTTTGCAATCTCTTACCATATTGTCCTACTTCATACTTTAACAATATTGAGAAGAGTCAAAGAGGGTGGTCAAAATTGTCTCTGTGAGTAACACAAGAAGTACTGATGGAGGTATCAGGATGCTTAGGAGATAATGGAGATGATGTTAGGAAGATGAATGGATGGCCTCCACAGTGACATATTTGAAGGTGTGGAGGCCATCCATTCATCTTCCTAACATCTTCTTAACAGAAACAATGGGTTAGATTACTGATTGCTATAGTAAAACAAAGCAGGATGGCCAATTATGTCATTGGTAATCCTTTCAGGAGACTAAGAAGTTCAAATGTGTGGTTTACATTTGAGATCAAGCAGGCCGTCACCTGGAAGCAGCTTACTCAGTGAGATGATAGACTTAATGAGAACTAAAAGGGAGACACTGGGACTTATTGATGTCAATTGCAAATTAACTATTTACAAGGGTTTCTGACTTCTCATCAGAGCTTCCCCCACACTATCTTGTCAGTCAGCCAACTCATGGCCTATTTTCCCATGGTGTTTCTTTATTTCTAACTCTCCTCAGTAGCTTAACTTGTGTTTTTTTTTTTTTTTTTTCCCTGCCTTGACATTTTCTTGAGAGCCTCTAGTATGGCAGGAGCTGCTGCTGCTGCTGCTGCTAAGTCGCTTCAGTCATGTCCGACTCTGTGAGTCCATAGATGGCAGCCCACCAGGCTCCCCCTCAATGGGATTTTCCAGCCAAGAGTACTGGAGTGGGTTGCAATTTTCTTCTCTGATGGCAGGAGGAGTTACTATAAAGTGGGTGATATTTAGTGGCAGTAAATCATCTACCAAATGATACAGTTGGAAACTGGAGAGAAATTTTCTAATACAAAAATGGATCTTCCAAGATAGTGCTATCTGCTTTTATAGATATAGAGAAATATTCCAAGATTAAGAAAATGAAATCCCAGATAAGTGGTTATATGATCTCCTAATTAAACTATGTTTAAGAGAACAGTGTGTATATTTGTGAACACTGGCTTCAGCTAAATTAAGTGATAGAGAAAGTCTCCAACAAGTCACCATCCCACTGTGCCAACAAATAATATCTCTTGAATTTCTAAGTGGTTTTCCTGAAGTTAGTCTAGTCTAGTATGCTGAGGCATTAAGATTGTAAAAGCTCATTGAGGCCAGAAACCACATTGTTTACTAAATTCTTAAATATCCTGAACAATATATGGGACAGATCTTACCATCTCAAATGCCAGATCCTAGCTCTGATGTCTCCCTTTCATTCTCTTCTCCATCTTCCTTCATCTTATCTCCAACCTGTGTGTTCCTCTGTTCCTTACCTTGGAAATTTTCCCTGTTCTTGCAGTCTTCATTGTCTTCTACCAGTGCCTGACCATTTTCCACATTTTGAACTGTCTGCTGATTGAATGAAAACATTTGAGGAATGGAAATTAGACTGTAGACAGGCCTGCACTTGAATTTCTTGATTAAGTTCACTGAGGGACTCTGCACTGCCTACAGTCTAAGTTGAATGTTGTTAGTGGTTTGGATCCTATTGACCAGGTCATCCAGATGCTGAATATTTTCTCTTTGCAACTGGCACAAAAGGCTTTTTATATGACTTCACTCTTGGTGTATGTCTTTTTCACAATATCCTGTACCTGGTACTGTTATCAGGTGTGGAGAGTAGTAAACTATAGAGCTAATGTGATGTGAAGCCATCTTTCCATTTTGGTCTCTTTTTCAGTGCCTTGTTTCATCAGAGACTCTGGAACCATGTGAACCTTCTTTATGACATTTTATGAGATTTAAGCCTGTCACCTTCTCTTTAGTCTTTGAAGGAACATGTGTCTATTCAACATTTTCTTTTATGGGAGATAACTCTTGGCAAAAAGGCAAACAACTGCAAACAGAAAAATGCAGTTTTGAAGCACAGGTGGAAATGGCTCATAAGGTCATGGGACTAAGGTTTGTTGGGTTTCTGATAAGAGTGTGACATTGACAAGGTATTATCCTGAGAGGTACAGGTTGAGAAATGGAACCGTTCAGCACAAAGTCCCCTGATATTTCTGTGTGGTTCCTGGAAGGAAAACACAGGGATGGAATCATGTCAACATGATTGGCACTGTGAACCTGTTTGAGGTGATGGAAGAATACAGAACACAGGTGCCTACAACTCAGCTTTCCATGGGGAGAACTTTGAATGCTGCTCACCTCTTTGTGGTTGGTCTCCTTTCATGAGCAAATCCCAAGATTTTTTAACCTTCCTGGATAAGTTATAGTGGTAGAAGATGGTATTGACTTGAGTACCTGGGAGTGGAAATGACAGGGACAAAAAAAAGGAGCAGCGTTTACCAAAATTCATTATTCTGGTGAAGTAAACACATGGTTCTGTAAATGTGCAAGGTTCCTTTCAGGTTGTTTATATGCATGTCTGTGTGTCTGTGCATGCCAGCACACCTAGTTACATGAGCTGTCAGAATAGGCCTGGCAGGGGGATGGAAGAATGGACACCAAAAATGTAAGAGTTTGTGTAAGGTACTTAGATCTTGGGACAGCAGAAGCACTGACACCATGGAAACAAGCCCAAGGATCTCATCGAGGGAGCAAGCTGTAAGTGGAAACATGCTGCTGCCATGAATCCCAGGAAGAAAGCAAATGGGGGAGGTCAGTGAGGATGCAAAGGGGCTAAGAAATAGAATGGGGTGGCTCCGCAGACACAGAAGAGGGAGCCTACAGACACTTGGACACCCAGCTACAAAGACCTTTCTCTCCTTTTCAAGTGCAGGAGCATTTTTACCTGACATGACCAGGTGCATGAGCATATGTTGCCTTTTTTGTAAGCTTTGGGAAACTGAGGGGCTCTGTTGCATAAGCTGTTGCTACCTTCAGAGTTTGCCAGTTTGAAACATCTCTATACTCTTCACAGAACACTTGGGCATCAGGACTATGCAAAAGATGCTTTAGGTTGACCCTCTAATTGTACCTGGCACCACAGGGCTGAGGAGATGGAGAAAGTTTGGATGTGTTTTCATAGGGAGACTGGACAAAAGGAGAACCACTTTGAAAGGGCCTCTATTTGGTAAATGGGCAGACTTCCGTTTCTCTGGCACTAGTGAGTAGTGGCCCTTAATACAGAGCTGTCTTTAATATCTCACTGGCTGGTATTCAAACAAAGTTCAGGGAGTTCCTTCTTGCCAGCAAGAGCACACCCCAATTCTTCCTCTGTCCAAAGTGTGGCTAAGCCGCCTTCATCTTATGCAGTGTTTATGTCTACCATGTGAAGGAGGGAAGGACTCCTGGACCTTCTGTGGTTCAGCAGAGATCACCCCTGCTTGCCTCTCAAGTTTGAGAATTCATTCCCCAACTGCATGGACAGACAGTCTGATCTCCTGTGAGTGGAACTCACACAGGATAAGAGGGCTTTGGCTCCACAACAAGGTTAAGTTACTTTTCTGAGCTCTGATGTCTAGAAAGTAGTGGCAGCCAATAGCGCCAGATAGAGACACAGAGACAAAAGACCTTACTACACACACAAGAAGATGGGTAGGGAAATAGTGCATGCCACAAGCAGAGACAGAGACACAAAGAAAGCTCTGTACCCTGTGTCTCTGGTGACCCTGAGCAAAGGAACTGTAAATGTAGCCAACATGTTGGTTTGTACCCACTCTCTTATTATCCTGAGAGTATCCAGATTGCTCTCTCCAGGGAGGAAACTATCTGGCTACTTTGCTGCTCTGCCTTTCATTGAGCAATTTGGGTGAGCACTCAGTGATTCAAAGTCCTGTGGAACAGGGAGTGTACTTTTTAGATATGGGAGCAGGAACATGTGGTTCAAATTTCCTAAGTTCAAGTCAGTGGCAGCGGGGACCCAGGTGGTAACAGATGCAAGAAATGCATCAGGCTGGAAGAGATGGACTCAAGGCAGCACAGCCAACCACGTTGGGACATGGAGCATTGAAGATGGTGGGTGACTCTTTTCTTGTGGTGTGTCCATAGAGGGTGCCACCTCTACCTTCTCTGTGACTGGTCATTTTGGGCCCATCAGCCTGGGCATTGCTCACAGCTCCAATGGCTTAGGGGGCCCATTTGCCAGGGAGATGGAGCCTGGTGTCTGCCCTGTGCCCCCAGCCATTCCCCCACTATTTTCTTTAGTCTTAGCACACAACTCAGAAGGAGTCAGCTCTCATCAGAGGGTAATGGCAGCCTGTGGAGGTCACCTCCTGTGCTATCATGTGTAACCCCTTAATAGATGTCCAGCTTGGGGCCATGGCCAGAGCCGTGTGAAGAGTGAGAGGCTGCCAGAGGAATCTGGGAGCACAGGACTCCGGATCTTCTTAGTTGTGAGCCTGGCTCTTCAGGGCCCAGGGACCCTGAGTCCTGCCAGCACAGTGGAGTCATCACAGACATTGCAGGCATCATGTAGTACACCTGGCAAGAAGATTGCTTTCTTCAGGGTGAAGGCAGTGGGGGAAGACACAGCCCTGGAGAAGGAAGAGGTGGCATGGATCAGGCAGGATTTCCAGTTGCTGGTGGAAGACATCATCATGAAGGAGGTAGAGGTGGTGGTGGATGTTGTGGAGGAGCAGGTGGCCTTGCAGGAATGGGAGGAGAAGCCAGAGGAGGAGAGCCAGGAAGATGCAAGGCCAGAAGCCCAGAGTAACCAGCCTGTCCTTCAGGGGCTGGAGGCTCTGGCAGCCCTGCAGGTAGAATTGAGCTGTAGGAATGAGAAAGTGTGCAGGACCTAAATGTGGCTCAGTCAGAAGAAATATCAGATGAGGTAGGGTCACTTGACTCAGAAAAGTGTCATCATCCAGGGCATCACTGGCTTTTGGGCCAAGGCCATATACAGACTGCCACTCCTTGTGTTTAGCTGCTAGGGAGGAGGACAAGGAATAGAATCAAGAGGTGATGTGGGGAAGAAGGCACAGGCAACAGGGGGTTTGGCTGAAGGAAGTGGGTGATGGGGAGTGGAGTGCTCCAAATGTATAGAGTGAGCAGAGCTTGGGAAGGGCCACCACACCTTTAGGTGTCTGACTTGTGACTTTGGATGACTTCTTTTGGCCTGTGTCTTAAGAGAAGAAGTGCCTGAGGGCCTGAGTCTGTTTCAGGAGTGACCAGAGACAACAGGTCACAGTAGCATCCTTAGAGAGTTTTCAATGCAATTGTGGGTAATCCCAGGACGTAGCAGAGACACTGGGAGTCTCACAACATATTCCCATCAGTTAGAGCACCTGTAGTTGTTCCCAGTAATGCAGTGCACAAGCATGAATTTGTCCACATGCAAGGTGGAGCTGAAAGAGGTTGTTGTCCTCATACACGGTGTCAGAAGATTCCAGGCAAATCAGTGACACCCCTTGTGAAGACACGGCCAGGTCAGAGACACACACACAGATACACACACATACCGAGACACAACACACAAACTTGCCAGTAGACAAGGCATGCTAAAGGGACTGCAGATCCTGACATTCTAAGCTGTGACATGCCATCACCCAGCACACACAGAGCAGGCAGAGATCAGGAATGGATAGAAACAGACCTTCCCTTGGCTGATGCAGACAACCTCAGATATAAATAACCACAGGGGACCAAGAGCCTGGAGCATGTCTGATGGTATTGTGGTGGCTGGTGATGTTGGTGGTGGGGCGACTCTGAAAGTTGGAATGCCCAGAGCCCTTGTAGATGTCTGTTCTATTGTTCTTGTTCTGTCCCAGACTAGCCCTGTTGCTCATGGCTCTTCCTTGCCTGGCATGTGGCATGACTGGCTCCTTGACCTAAAGCAGATTATTAACAACCCCCAGATGTATGTCATGATTAGTGACCAAGATGAAGACTTGCTTAGCTACATGATTAATTTAAACATAAATAAGCAAGACTGATAAGAGGTGTGTAGGGGAGATGGGCGGGGATATGGAGAATCATACCTGTGTACATGTGGTATGAGCATTTGGAAAGAAAAAGTAGAAGTTGTTGATGCCTGCCCACCAGGCAAGCTGTGGACTGTAAAAGCTTGCATCTGTTCCCTCATCCTATTTTTGTCAGGTGTAGAAATTGAGCCACCCCTGGAAGTTGATATTTTCCTTTCAGAACAACCCCTCATGCTGGAACACATTGCTCATTAAGGAATACTATCTTGATATTGTTGTTATGACATGACTTTCAGGGCAGTGTAAGTAGGTGGGAAAGGGAATGGATGCTCCCCTGCATGATCCTTCCATGTCTTTCCTCTCTTCCTTCAGGATATATGGAGTGCCACTCCACTCCATTCCATTGGGTCTAGGACTATGAATGGGGTGCTCCCAGCCATAAGCTGTACACCAGCACCCTTACATTCCTCAGATAGTTGTCAGACAACAACTACCCAGGATCAAACAGAATTTCTAAGGCGGTGTCCCTCTGGACCTCTAAAAAGTTGGCTATTTGTGTTTGAGTTCTTGGCTGCTCACTGGAGGGTTCAGGACCTGATAAGCCCTGTTCTGAACTTGTTCGTATTTCCAGCAGATAATCAGTGAAGACCTATGAGCTGATCCCTGCAGTAACACTGGGTGGAAGTTCCTGCCATGGGAGGTAACTGACAGAAACTTGGGATATGAGGGAATCAGGAGTTTGGTCATGAAGGAACAGCCATGTGGAGGCCAGAACACTCACCTTTCCAAAATAGGGGAGCCCAGGCTCATGCAGGCTGGATGTGGAGCCCAGGTTTTGGTCATGCATGTAGCAGATGACAGGTTGATATTTGAGGCTTAGGTACTTCATATGTCCAAATCTCACAGAAGCAGATATGGTTACACCATGAGAATTCTGATAGAGGTAGGATTAATTCAAGCTCTTTTGTCAGAATCATCCTTTCCTGGATCCTGCCACCCCTAGGTCTCTGATGCCCATTAAATTTGAGATTACCTGGGCCCTTCACTCCCACTCCTCCTTCTGGGAAGCCCCACCAGCTGGAATGAGTTTCTCTTTGGTGTCCCATTGCACTTCTGTGCTGACTTTGTGGTCTTCTGTGAACTTCCACATCCACCAACTGGCTTCTCACCATAACAACACAGGTAAAGCTGGAAATGACCTCCAACTGGCTGGGGATAATTCTGAAGAGCTATTGGAATAAATGGACAGAGATGCCAAAAGGGCAGGACTTGGTGCTTACTGAGGCCATCTCCCACACTGCTAGAGACAGGCATCTTCAACTACTATAGTATTTATGTTCCCTGCTTGTGTTTGTGTCCCTGTGCTTTGGATGTGTGTGTACACAGGTGTGCTTGTGTCTCTTTTGTTTGTGTGTGACTGTGGGTGTGAGTGTGTTTGGCCCACTACAGATTCATAGATGAAGGTGACAGAATGAGACATGGAGCAACCAGAAGTGACAAATAGGTATCTACAGAATGGGGGAGACTGGTTGATGTATCTCCTCAGTAACCTGTCCAAGACATGAATGAGGAAAGGATGACCAGTGACAAATCTGGACAGTAGTTTCACAAATCTGCAATTACATCAAGAAACATAAACAACCTCATAATTTCTGCTTTGTGGTGTGTGTTTGTATGGGTAGGCAGGGTGGAGTGTTTTAGGAGTCAACCACATTAAGCCAAGTAGTGTGGATCTTTAAAACCAGTATCTGTGGATCCCTCAGTCTGTGGGGCATTGGTGCCCTGTGAAAATGGTGGACTTCACAGGAGCAGGACCCCTAATTGTGAATAGGTCAAGATTCTTAGGTAAATGGCAGAGACCAAGAAGTGAAGACAAAGAAAGACACTGAATCACTGGAGACTTGTTCCACACACATGAGAATGGGAAATGCGGAGGTCCTAGGCTAGTGCTATCTATAATCAGCCTGTCAGCCAGCATAGTCCCTACCTGACTGTGGTTCACATTGGCACCATGGAGACAAATGACACATTAGGGTAGGCTCTCAGGCACCCAAGGAGAGAGGTGATATGAGTGTGGTATCTGCCAGGGCTCGGCCACCCTTTCTTGCAATGCAGAAATATGAGGAAAGTGCAGGTGTGTGATGTATGCTGCTCTCTGCAGAAGGGATATAGGACTGTGGGTCCAGGTTGTACAAGATCCCTAGATTTCCATCTACGTATGGGCTCTGTGCATGAGTGTGGATCGTAATAAACTGTAGAGCCAACAGAAAGGGAGGGCACCCAATATTTAGGTCTAACATTCATTGACTTATTATGGCAGAGACTCTTTGGTTCCATATGCACCTTCTTAACAATGTTGTAACAGACATAGGCTTGTCTCATTCTCTTTGGCCTTTTGAAGAATGAGACTATATTAGACGTTTTGCTGTTACAAGAATATATCCCTTGGGGAAAAAGGAAAACAGGTGCAAACAGAAGGCTACATAGGTAGGGAGAGTAGGGGCAACTTGTTTCAATGTTCACAGGCCTGAAGGGGTGCTGGGCCTGCGATGAAGGCATGACATTGACAAAGAATGATTTTGGGAAGTGCAGACCTATTAAGGGGTACTCCAATACAGCTGAGAAAAAAGACCTTGGCCATTTCTGTGTGGTTCCTGGAAGGAAAGCACAGGACATAGAATCTTGGCACTGTGAACCTCTCCAAGGCAATAGGATATGCGGAACCTCTCTAATGCAGAACACAGACACACAGTACTCAGCTGTCCTTGTTGAGCACATCCAACCCTGCTGGTCTCTTTACAGGTTGGTCCCCTTCATGAGCAAATCCCAATATTTTGTAACCAGGTTATGTCAGAGAAGTAGAAGTGCACATTGATTTGGCAGACACAGGAATGAAAGAAAATAATCAGGATAAAAAGGAAGGGTGCTTATTAAAACCCATTATTCTGGACAAGTAAATATATAGTTCTGCATGTGTCCAAGCTTCCTCTCAGGAGTGTGTGTGTGTGTGTGAAGGTGTGTGTGCATGCAGTGTGCACTTGCACTGGAAGAAGTGTGTGTGTGAGCTGTCAAAACTTGTCTGGCTGGGGAATGGAAAGATAGACAGCAAATGAGAATGCCAGAAAAGATTAAAAGCCTCATATCCTATAGGTAGTGATGACATCAAACCCCCAACTAGAGTACAAATCTCCATCTAGAAAAGGAACTTTTTATCTTCTGCCTCTATTTTCTTCCATAAACAGATTTAGCTCTCTGCTAGATCCCTCTATTTCTGTAATCTTGCTTGCTAAATTCATAGGCAGAAACCTAAGCTTCCTGAGGAGCGGGGGCACTTGAGCAGCTTAAGTGGGAAAGTCCTGGAAGCCTGTGATGTATAAAAGATACTCAGAATAAAACCCAGGCATTCAGCCTCTGGAGGTGACTCAGCTGAGCCCACACCTGTGCTGAATAAACCCTGTGGTTTGCATCTCTAAGTGCCAATGGTTTCTACTGCATATTCAAGTGTGTTGGCCAGGAAGCCAAAAATAAGCTGGCTCCATGTGTCACCATTGTCAGGGAACTGGAGATAGCTGCAGCTGCTGGCCCATTGACAACAGACAGGCAATGCCCGGCTGTTTTTCAGATCCCAACTCTCATGCTAGCTGGGCCAGCCTCAGCCCACACCGCTATTTAAAAGGGCTCAGAAGAGTAGAAGCAAATTCCATAACAGGATACCAGATGGGTTAGAGCCCTAGGGACATTTGCCTGAGTCAGGACCTGCCATGCTGTGGAATGGGAGTTTGATCACATCCCAGTGACTGAAGAGTCAATCAGAATAGAATTTTTTTCAATTGGGTAGTCTGTAAATTCCAGTGTGTGTGCAAGAGTGACTAAGTTGAATGAGTCTATTCTCCACTGCCTTCAGACTATGAAACTTGAGTGAGTCCAACCTGTGGTTGTGTCGTGACATCATATGACTTAGGGGAATGACAGTCTCAGGGGCATCTAAGCCCTCCCTGTGAGGTTAGTCGGGGTCAGAGCTTTATATTGGCCTACCAGTGTATAAGAGGTGCCTAAATCTACACCAGAAGAGTGACCAGGAGGAAGAAAATTAATGTTTCCCCTTTATTTGTGGTGCAACATTGCCTCAGGGTGGGAACACTCATATAAAGAGCAACTCAACTTCAAAACCCACTGCCTTAGAATGTATGGCTAAGAATTTTAGGAAATGATTCTCTGGGGATTATGGCATAAAATTGAGTCCTGGAAAGCTGTGCACTCTTTGCACCCTGTAGTGGCCCTTGTTTGTCATTGGATGACTCTCAGATGGGACCTTAGATGTGCCCACAGTCCAAGCAGTATACAAACATGTTGACTGGAGACCCGGCCACCCAACACAATTTCCATATATTGAGCAATGGTAAGAGATCACTCACCTAAGGCCTCCCTGGGTTTGGTTCTGCATGACAGCTCAGGAGCAATGAAATGTTCTTGTGGATCAATCAGAAAAAAAGGCTTCATACCAGCAAAATTGAACCACCTGTCCTCTAAGGTGGGGCTGAAGGCATGACCCTAGTGTCCATAGCTTACATCCCCATGGCCAGGTCCTGGGAGCAGCAGACTCACATTTATCAGACAGTACACTGTCTTCCCTGTTACCACCACTTCCTCATGCTCCTGAAGCTACTGTGCAAGCATGACCAGCCACCCAAGAGCCAAAGAGCAGGTATCTCCATTTGGCTCAAGGGGCAGCTGTCCCACTACTTCAATTGCCTCTAAGAGAGACCTGGGGTTTGTAGCATACTACCCTCAATGAAATTCTACAAGAGGGCAGAACTGCCCTCTACTTTTCGTGAATGATCTCCTCAACTAGAATCTTATATTCCCTCATTCTCTGAAAAGTTTCAGGCACTGATCGATTTCCCAGAGTCAATTACAGAGGCTTACTGCTCTACTTGGGTAGATTGTCAGCAAATTTTCCTCATCCTGTTCAACACAGAGGAATGCCAATGAATCTTGACAGAGGCACAGAAATGGCTCCATGGCAGTGCACCAAGGGGTCAATTATACATGGAGAACTGGGCATAGGAGGCCATCATGGAAGAAGAGCCCCACTGGGACCCCAACAATGAGTGAGGGAGAAACCAGCTGGAGAAGTATAAACTACCTTAGAGATCTTGATACCCTGGTATTATCACATCACTCATCTCCCCCACTCTGTTCTTCTATATTCCTGTGGTGTACAACCTGTCTACAAAATAATGCTAACCAGGGGCCTAGTAAGGACACAGTACTATGGACCAGTCACATCTGAGGACATGTAAATGGACCTCACTGAAATCACTCCAAGCCAAGAATTCAGACACATTTTAGTTTTCATTTGTACTTTTTCAGTATGAGGAGACCTTTTCAACACAAACCAAAAAAGCAAGAGTAGTGACTAAGGCACTCCTTGGAGACATTGTCCCCCGATATGGAATACATCTGATACAACTTGAAGATGAGTTGTTCACTCTGGGCAGGAGTAGGCTTCCCACCATTTGAAAGCCTGCATGGAAGGGCACTCCCACTGGTCAACTAAGAGGGCACAGCAGAGAACTGAGAGACATGAACTTACATAAACTGCAAGATGGTTATGACACACCATCTCCCAAATACACAAATTTGATATCCATTGGATACAAATATGATACCCATATCCTTAGACATAACTGTAAACCCCCACAAATCCAGGGACCAAATATAGGTGAAAGACTGGAAGAAAGAGCCCTTAAAACCAACATGGAGAGAACCCCATTCCATAATCTTAACCACCACTACTCTCAAGGTGACAGTAATAGATGCTTAGATCCATCACTCCAGAGTCAAACCAGCAGGTCCAACCAATAGTCAAGGGAAGGGGAAAACATCCCTCAGTCTGGAAGAACCCATGCACCTGATCTAGAGAAGAAGGAAACAATGGTTCCAAAGCCCTTTGGCCACACCAGAAGCTGGTTGGTCAATTCATGACTGAAGCTTGAGGAACCAGCAGGACCAGTGAACAATAGTCATATCGGTTATTAATTGGATTGGGATTCCTTCTATTTATCTTGTTCCAAATAGTACTCAACTCTGTGTCTCCCCTAAAGGGGACTATCACTTGAAAGCTTTATCTCTGTTTCACCTGTTTGTTCATACTCATTATATTTTGGGGACTTCTCTTATTGTGAATAGGTTAAATGTTAAAGCAACATAGTTTTTCCTTATAAGTCTCCTAAATTTTAAAATATCCACTCCTGTAGAAACCAGGGTGAAGTTCTGACTGTACAAAATCCTTTTACATTACAGGAAAGGCACACATGATTTCCACCTACTCTATACTACATCCACCTGCATGCTATAATTCTGTTTCCAAATGTTCCTGGAGTGTAGGGAAACTTTACTGGAAGAGTTATCATAAGATCAGATTACAATGGGCAGATGACATGTGGTGTTTTAGCACACACAGAGAAGTAGTATGCTGGCACTGGGACTCAACAAATGCTTGAAGCTGGCCTAAAGAAACCCATTCCTGATTAACTCTCTCAATGACCACACCTGACCCTCTGACACCTTCAGCTAGACTGAAAGTGTTGGAGCCCAAGCCAGGACATAAGGGACCCACTCCAAGCTTCCCAAAAGGCAAACTAGTAATGCCTGCTAATGAAAATAACCTCCTTATTCATAAAGCTGAAAGTAGCTAGAGAAATGGGTGTCCCTAATTGCTGTGTTGTGGAGGAGCCCCAGTGAAGAAGACATGGATATGGGTTTGCACTGGATTAGATACCCTTGAGATACTTCAGTGGAATTGGGCCATCAACATCCAGGTGTGGGTGCCTATCATTGTGACTCTGTTCACAATGATGACAGGTAAGGAATGTTTAACCTAATGGGAATAGATTACACTTGCTTGGGGAAAGAAAATGTAAAAGAGTCCTTGCTTATAATGCTATCAACCATAGTCATTCATAGTGATTAGAATGCCTGGAACTGGGACCCCTCAAAAGGAAAAAACGAAAAACCATAATCTGACAGCATGACAACAATCCCAGGAGAGAATTACCATGATTGGTTTGGCACTAGACTAGGTCCTGGCAGATGAAGGAGGAGTTTGTGGGAAATTTAATCAAACTGACTGTTGTCTCCAAATAGATGACAATGGAAAGTCTGTGACAGACATAGTTAAATTATCAGGAAGATTGCTCATGTTCTGGGTCAGACCTTGTAGGGTTGGGATATCAACAGCCTCTTTGGGGGATGGTTCTCCTGGCTAAGAGGGTTAAGACAATGATTGGGATAATCATTTTCACTGGGTGCCTGCTTATTTGCTGCCTCATGGCCCTCCTAGTCAGGACTGTAGTGAGGTTCATAGAGGCAGTTGTTGAACAGAAAATTACCAACCAGTTGTTGCTTTTGAAAGGATATCAACAAATGATGGAAGTTCGTGTACTCTGATGGTTGAAGATGCACCCTTAGCATTAAGAGGTGAGAATGAGGTGGGAAGTCCAAACTAAAATAACAACCCCTATCTAGAATAACAACTTTCTGTCTTCTGACTCCAGTGTCTTGCTTAAATAGGTTTTTCTCACCATTCAGGACCTCTGCTTCTATAATCTTTCTTGCTCATTGCAACAGCAGGAACCTCAGCTGCCTGACGAGTGAGGATCTGAGCTGCTTCAGTGGGAAGTCCTAAAGAGCCAGAAGACTGTGACGTATAAAAGATACCGAGAACAAAGGCCAGGCACTCAGCCTCTGGAGGTGACTCCACTGAGCCCACACCTGCGTGGAATAAAACCTGGTTTTCTGTGTCTCCAAGTGCCACTTATCTCTTTCCTCAGTGGCAGTTTAGACAAAAGTGAAACTCATCAGAAATTTCTAAGTGTAGGAGTGATAGTTTCTGATGTCTCTTCTGTGTAGTAAAGATATGAATAAACAGAATTTTGAGGATCCTATCTGCTTTAGAGTATTGGAATACTGAATTTTCAATTTCCCTGCAGTATGAGTGGAAGAACCTGATGATTGGCCTATTCCCTACTCTAGGACAAACAGTAGCTCTAGCATCAGGGCATCAAAGCAGTGATATTTCCTTTACCATAAACATTTCTTGTAGGGAAAGCATAAAAAATATAATAGGTGGTAGGACCTAATGAGGGAAGATGTGACAACCATTGACATAAAGCAACAGCAGCCTTTGGTCCACATAATTCTAATAGCATGCTATCAAAAGTATTTATTTTCTTCAGCTGGAGATAGCCTAACTTTAACACCACTCAGTCCCTGCACAACTTCTTCATTCACACTGACACTTCTATAAACACACTGAGCCTCTCTTCAACCCAGCACCAACCTGTACTTTATACTTTAACTGTAGGTACAAAGTCTACTACTGTGCCTAATACTTATTGATCTTGTTCCAAGCCTTGTCCAGGAGGGATAAGTTGTAACAAGTTCCTAATCTGCAATTGGTGCTGCATGCCTATGGGTTCTATGTACATTTGGCACTTGCTAGTACCTGATTTCTAGAGTTACTTACAAAGAACATAACAACTGGACCTATTTACTATTCCTGAAGCCCTTAGCGAAAATCAGTGCCATTAGCTCATAGGCCTGTTTACTGCCAACACCAAGACAAGATCTGCAGCATCATTATAATTACTTAGAAAGTTCGAGGGGATAAGGTCTAGAAGGAAAAAAAAGTGAAAATATAGGAAACTGATTGGCTCCGAAAAAGAGACTTTTGTTCCTATTCTCTGCACTTTACTCACATTTATCTGCCTATTTCTCCTGCCCTAAGCATTGAATGGCAATAAATAACGGCTCTTATTTTGTTATATGGTGTAGAAACAAAATTGGCCTCACTGCATTGCCAGGTAGGCTAGATTTCTAAATGTTAACCTTTTTCTTTAATTTGTCACTTCTATTTCTTGACTCATCCCAGTCCGTAATATTATAAACTTGCCTCATTCACAAGTGAAACTTTTGAATTTCAGAAGGACTCCCTGGAGCAAACAGCTTATACAGTTTGATCTGTCTTGAAACATATTGAAAATAGCACATGGGAAATTTTTTTTTTCACATGCTCTAGTAAGTATGGTAAATGTTCAAACAGGTCTGATAGAGCAAATCACCTGCAAGTCTTAACCATTCCCCCTCCAAATAATATCTCCTGATTTTCTAAGACATTGTGTTAGATTTTCTAAGACAGTTGGTCTAATCATGTATGCTAAGGCATTAAATTGGAAAATATCATTGAGACCAGAGACCACATTATTTCTTAAATTTTGAAATAACCACAAGGCCTGTGATCTGGAGCAGCTCCCACCATCTCAAAAAGTCAGCTCTGAAACCTGAAATCACTGAAATTCTGAAATTGCCACTTCATTCTCCTCTCAGTTTTCTTCCACTTTATCACAAAACTGTAGCATTCTCTGTCTCTTGCCCTAGAAAGATTCCCTGTTCTTGCAGTCTTCATTGTCTCTTACATCTTCTGATCTCCTTTTCCAGTGACTGATTGCAACTTTGTGATATCATGAGTGCCTACCCACTGTCATAATTTAAACTGCCTCCTGATTGAATGAAAACATTTGAGGAATGGAAATTAGAGGCTGCAGACATGCCTGCACTAGAACTTCTTAAGTAAGTTCCTTAGTGGGAACCTACACTGCCACATAGCTAAATTGAATATTATTAGTGATTTGAATCCTATCATCTGGGTATCTGGTAGATGAAAAATTTCTCTCTGAAAGCAGCACAAAAGGCTTTTATATGACTACAGTCTAGGTGCATGTCTTCTCCACAATGTCCTGTACCTGATATTCTTACCTCCAATATTCTCAGTTGAGCATCCTCTTGGCCTGATGTGGTGAAATCCAGAGACTGCCTTTCAGGGTTGGCTAAGATGGAAGGTCAAGATATCTTATTGGCACAGCTTCTCAAGTTGGCAGAAGACTTAAAGTCTGCACTCATTATCAGTACTTGAGACATGACTTCTGGTGTGGCTGCAAGTGTTAATGATGAGCTTTACTGGAGTTGTGGTTTTGCTGCTCTTAAAAGCCCATGTTGGGACTGAGTACCATGTACATCTTCATGGGCTGGAGTACTTTAGTTTGAACTGGATTTTATTCCTTTTTTTTTTTTTTTTTTGAACATGTAGTTTGCAGATGGAAAGGGTGGCCTTCTGAAGTTCTCAGGAATCCAGAGGACTGGTCATGAGAGTGGTGGCCTTAGACTACAAATTCTGCCATGGAGAACATGACACCAGATTGCCCGGCTTGCAGTCTGGGGGAAAGGGACAGGTGATTCTAATGGTTTGGTTGAGCTTTTAATCTGCTATGCTTCACTATCACTACTGCAGGCTATTTTCTTGGTTAAGGGAGGTTTAGGGAGGCATGGTTGCCATGATATCACAGCTTTATGACATCATTAAAGCAATGGCAGCAATGCCTCGGTCACTTCCCATTGCCTGGTAGAGATTTAGAAAGAGATCTATGGTAAGGATTAGAGGAGAGGACTGTATATATATATATATTTTACCAAGGTCAGACTGCTTTCCTGATATCCCTATTTTCTTCTACTGCTTCCTGTAAACTATGCTCATTGTAATATTTCCTAGGTCAGCTTCACACATGTAATAGGAATAAGTTCTAGACCAGTTGAATCTCTAAACAGTGATAACTCTAACAGCATTAAGAATCTCTGAGGATCATCTGTTTATGGGCAAGAGTATATTTTGGCAGTTTCCTTTCCCTGAGAACCTAGTTAAGAAAAGGAGGACTCATTTGAATTTGAAATCCTTTTTTCTAGAGAAAGTGGATCTATTGCTTTGCCAGGGTTACCAGAACAGGGTGCCCCATACCAGGAAGCTTAAATAAAAGTTTTCTCAAGCTTCTACAGTTCAAGTCAGTAGCCAAAGGTTTAGCATATGTTTTTCTTGTGGATTGTGGCTGGCTGTCATCCAGATTTATCTTCACTTAGTAATGTCTCTGTTTTCTGTGGCTGATCTTTTCTTATAAAGAGTCAGTCACATTAAGTCAATGACCCTATTTCAAAATAGGGTCAGGAAAAAAAAAAAAAGACAATTTCCTCACATTTTGACTAAATACAAAGTACAGTTAGGTCTCCATCATACAAATTTTCAGAAAATACAGCTTAATCAATATTCATTTTTCTTCCCATTCAGTACTGCTGTATATTTATCTGCCTCCCACATATCACCCAGTAACCAGGTCTCCCCAACACAGAAAACAGTTGCATAAGAAAATTTGGTGGCTTGGGAGTAATACAGATGAATGTAAAATTCAAAATTACTTTCCAATCTAGAAATCCTATCCACAAACACACAGGGAAATAAAACATTTCTATTATTGAATAAGTACTAAACCATAATGTGATGAACATGGTAATCAAACTACTAAAATTTTGCAAACCAAAAAAGGTACATTTTATATATAGCATCCTAGCAAACAGGTGACTAGACTAAAGTCTTTGGCTCTGTAGATCACAACAAATGATGGAAAATTCTTAGATAAATGTTAATAACAGACCACCTAATCCAACTCCTGAGAAATCTGTATACAGGTTAAGAAGTAGCAGTTAAAATTATGCTTGGAACAACTAACTGGGTCAAAATTGAGAAAGAAGTATGTCAAAGATGAATATTGTCATCTTGCTTATCTAACTTATATGCAGAGTAGGCTGTGTGAAATGCAGGACTGGATGAAACACAATCTGGAACCAGATTGCAGAGAAAGTATCAACAACCTTAGCTATGCAGTAATGTACACTGTATGGCAGAAAGTGAAGAGGAAATAGGGAGCCTTAACATTAAAAATCTAATAGCATCTGGTCCCATCACTTCATGGCAATAAGATGAGGAAAAATGGAAATAATGACAGATTTTATTTTCTTGGACTCCAAAAACACTGTAGATTGTTCTTCGGCCATTAAATTAGAATATGTATGCTCTTTCAAAGAGAAGCTATAACACACTAAGACAGCATATTAAAAAGGAGGCCAATTATTTTACCAACAGATGTTTGGATTGTCATACTATGGTTTGTGCAATAGTCATATATGTTTGAGAGTGTTGGACCATAAAGAAAGCTAAGTGCCAAAGTACTGATGCTTTTGAACTGTGATGTTGCAGAAGACTCTTGAGAGTCCCTTGGACAGCAAGATCAAGCCAGTCAAACCAAAAGAAATCAGTTCTGATTATGCATTGGGAGGACTGATGTGGAAGCTGAAGCTCCAAAACTTTAGTCCCCTTATGTGAAGAACCCCAATGTGTTAGAACAAACCCTGCTGTGGGAAATACTGAAAGACAGAGGAGAAGGGAAAGTAGAGGATGAGTTGGTTGCATGGCACTACCAATTCAATGGGCATGAATTTGAACATATTCTGAGAGATGGAGAAGCCTGGTGTGCTGTGACCCACATGGTTGCAAAGATTTGTATATGATTGAGTGACTGAACTAGGTCAACAAGCACAGTTCATTGCAGAATTTTCAAAAAACAAGTAGTTCTCAAATAATACCAGAGGATATTTATCACAGTTATTTTGTCCTAAATCCACGTGCTAATTGGGGGTAGTCAACAGTGTTTGCCAATTTGCTTTCTGGAGAAGAATAATAAACATCACATGCTTTTATGACAATATGGTTTTAGAATGAGGCATTCTCTCAATCTGTGGTACTCCACAGAATTAAGAGGTAAGGTCCTACTGTTAGTAAATATCCATGTGCCCAGCATACTTAGGCCAAGCAATATTGGAACAATGGCATTTTGTTTGTTTTGTTTTCTTCCAACACAGAGATTTGTATTGCAGATCCATGCAAGTAGACGGATGGCTTTTGCCTTTAAAATTCCTGAAATCCCCAGACATTTTCAGCAAAGCCCACTTACTTAAAGGTGAGGGAGTGGTATGATTAGTAGTCGCAAACTTCTTGCTGTCAGATCCCCTGTTCCTGGAATAAAGTCACTGTGAGGTTAACTGTATTCCTGTAAACCTCTAATGAAACAATATTATTTCCTATGCTGAAAGGAAAGTTTCAAAACTTCAATTTCACTCTCCAAGGTCCTAGTTAGTAGGAGGGTGTCCCTGAGCAAGCTGGTTATTCTGTCTAGGAACTTTCATCCAGCACCCAGTCTTAGTCCTTCCACTAGTCCCAAGTCCCAGCTAAAGAGGCAGCTCTCAGCTCTCTGTGCCCTCCTCTTACCAAGGTCTCCATACCCTGCCCAGCCATCTTCAAAGAAGGAGTTGGTGCACAGCATGCAGCTGGAGCACAGTCTCCTCAGTCTTCCCAAAGAGGGTGGCTGGATCTCAGAGACTGTGACTCATGCAGGTTGCCACAAACATTAGGTCATGGAAGTGGGGATGGGATAAGTTGCCTATTGCTCTGAACCCTGTACCAGACCACTGAGTGTCTCCAGCAAGGGCTATGGTACTCTGCAGGAAAGATTTTAGCTGGTCTCCAAATTCCACAGTTCACTAGACAACCAAAGGCCAGAGGAGCTGGAGGGTCCTGGGAAAAGACTGCAATATATCTTAATTATAGTCTGCTGAGAGACTGACTGTTAGTGAACTGGACTTATTTTTGTTTTTCTTAACTGGACTTCTAATTTCACTAATGTTCTTGAGCTAAGGTCTGCAGTTCCATGTTCATCCTGCCCCTGTTACAATAACTTCCTTGCTGAGATTATCCAACTTATGGGTAAAAGTTGGTAACATGTACCATCTGGTCAATTTCCACTAGCCTCTTACAACCACATTCTACTCTCTGTTTCTATAACTCAGGTATTTGAACTAACTGTATCTTGTGATTATAAAGCCTTGTCTTCCTCTAACTGAAATATTTCACTTAGCATAAGGTCCTTCCTTAGTGACATACATATTGAAAGTGGGGAAACAATTTATTCACTGCCAGAGGTATAGTTAAGCTGTAATATTTTTAAAATAATTTTTATTGAACTATAGTTGTATTACAATGTTGTATTAGTTTTTGCTATGTGTCAAAGTGAATCAATTATATGTGTACAGAGAACCCTTAATTTTTGGATTGCCTTCTCATTTAAGTCACTGTGGAGCACTCAGAATAGAGTTACTTGTAATTTTGTCCTTATTTTCTTAATAATTCAAATTAATTTATTTGTTTAACTAGAGTTTGATTACTATACAACACTGTGATTTTTACCCATATATCAACATTAATGAGCCATAGATATACCTTTGACCCACACATCCTTAAGAACTTCCCACCCTCCTCCCCAACCTGTTTCTCTGGGTTATTCCAAGCACTGGCTTTGGTTTCCCTGCTTCATGAATATGCAAACCTCAATGAGGATTTTCCTTCATGATGTGTAATTTTCTATATTTTACATATGAAAATATGGCTGCAGATATTTCCAAATGAGACATAAAACGTGTATTTTACATTGGAATATTTAGCTGTATACTTTTGGTAATAATATATGAATCATTGTATTTTTTTTCATTTATTTTTACTAGCTGGAGGCAAACTACTTTACAATATTGTAGTGGTTTTTGTCATACATTGACTGAATCAGCCACCGATTTACATGTATTCCCTATCCCAATACCCCCTCCCACCTCCCTCTCCACCCGATTCCTCTGGGTCTTCCCAGTGCATCTGGCCCGAGCACTTGTCTCATGCATCCACCCTGGGCTGGTGATCTGTTTCACACTAGATAATATACATGTTTCAATGCTGTTCTCTCGAAACATCCCACCCTCACCTTCTCCCACAGAGTCCAAAATTCTGTTCTGTACATTTGTGTCTCTTTTACTGTTTTGCATATAGGTTATCATTACCATCTTTCTAAATTCCATATATATGTGTTAGTATACTGTATTGGTCTTTATCTTTATGCTTGCTGTCCTCTTTATCTTTCTGGCTTACTTCACTCTGTATAATGGGCACCAGTTTCATCCATCTCATTAGAATGGATTCAAATGAATTCTTTTTAATGGCTGAGTAATATTCCATGGTATATATGTACCACTGCTTTCTTATCCATCCATCTGCTGATGGGCATCTAGGCTGCCTCCATGTCCTGGCTATTATAGACAGTGCTGCGATTAACATTGGGGTGCATGGATCTCTTTCAGATCTGGTTTCCTCGGTGTGTATGCCCAGGAGTGGGATCGCTGGGTCATATGGCAGTTCTATTTCCAGTTTTTAAAAGAAATCTCCACACTGTTCTCCATAGCAGCTGTACTAGTTTGCATTCCCACCAACAGTGTAAGAGGGTTCCCTTTTCTCCACACCCTCTCCAGCATTTATTGCTTGTAGACTTTTGGATAGCAGCCATCCTGGCTGGCGTGTAATGGTACCTCATTGTGGTTTTGATTTGCATTTCTCTGATAATGAGTGATGTTGAGCATCTTTTCATGTGTTTCTTAGCCATCTGTATGTCTTCTTTGGAGAAATGTCTGTTTAGTTCTTTGGCCCATTTTTTGATTGGGTCATTTATTTTTCTGGAATTGAGCTTCAGGAGTTGCTTGTATATTTTTGAGATTAATCCTTTGCCTGTTGCTTCGTTTGCTATTATTTTCTCCCAATCTGAGGGCTGTCTTTTCACCTTGCTTATAGTTTCCTTTGTTGTACAAAAGCTTTTATATTTAATTAGGTCCCATTTGTTTATTTTTGCTTTTATTTCCAATATTCTGGGAGGTGGGTCATAGAGGATCCTGCTGTGATTTATGTCAGAGAGTGTTTTGCCTATGATCTCCTCTAGGAGTTTTATAGTTTCTGGTCTTATATTTAGATCTATAATCCATTTTGAGTTTATTTTTGTGTATGGTGTTAGAAAGTGTTCTAGTCTCACTCTTTTACAAGTGGTTGACCAGTTTTCCCAGCACCACTTGTTAAAGAGGTTGTCTTTTTTCCATTTTATATCCTTGCTTCCTTTGTCGAAGATAATGTGCCCATAGGTTGGTGGATTTATCTCTGGGCTTTCTATTCTGTTCCATTGATCTATATTTCTGTCTTTGTGCCAGTAACATACTGTCTTGATGTCTGTGGCTTTGTAGTATAGTCTGAAGTCAGGCAGGTTGATTCCTCCAGTTCCATTCTTCTTTCTCAAGATTACCTGGGCTATTCGAGGTGTTGGTTTTTTTTTTTTTTTTTTTAATTTCCCTACTAATTGTGAAATTATTTGTTCTAGTTCTGTGAAAAATACTGTTGGTAGCTTGATAGGGCTTGCATTGAATCTATAGATTGCTTTGGGCAGTATAGCTGTTTTGACAATATTGACTCTTCCTATCCAAGAACATGGTATATTTTTCCATTTGTTTGTGTCCTCTTTGATTTCTTTCATCAGTGTTTTATAGTTTTCTATATATAGGTCTTTTGTTTCTTTAGGTAGATGTACACCTAAGTATTTTATTCTTTTTGTTGCAATGGAGAATGGTATTGTTTCCTTAATTTCTCTTTCTGTTTTCTCATTGTTAGTGTATAGGAATGCGAGGGATTTCTCTGTGTTAATTTTATATCCTGCAACTTTACTATATTCATTGATTAGCTCTAGTAATTTTCTGGTAGAGCTTTTAGGGTTTTCTATGTAGAGGATCATGTCATCTGCCAAGAGCAAGAGTTTTCCTTCTTTCCCTATCTGGATTCCTTTTCCTTCTTTTTCTGCTCTGATTGCTGTGGCCAAAACTTCCAAAACTATGTGGTGAGAGTGGGCACCCTTGTCTTGTTCCTGCTTTTAGGGAAAATGTTTTCAGTTTTTCACCATTGAGGGTAATGCTTGCTGTGGGTTTGTCATATATAGCTTTTATTATGTTGAGGTATGTTCCTTCTATTCTTGCTTTTAGAGAGTTTTAATCAGAAATGGATGTTGAATTTTGTCAAAGGCTTTTTCTGCATCTATTGAGATAATCATATGGTTTTTTTCTTTCAGTTTGTTAATGTGGTGTATTACATTGATTGATTTGCAGATATTAAGGAATCCTTGCATTCCTGGGATAAAGCCCACTTGGTCATGATGTATGATTTTTTTAATATGCTGTTGGCTTCTGTTTGCTAGAATTTTGTTAAGGATTTTTGCATCTATGTTCATCAGTGATATTGGCCTGTAGTTTCCTTTTTTGTGGTATCTTTGTCTGATTTTGGAATTCGGGTGATGGTGGCCTCATAGAATGAATTTGGAAGTTTACCTTCTTCTGCAATTGTCTGGAAGAGTTTGAGTAAGATAGGTGTTAGCTCTTCTCTAAATTTTTTATAGAATTGAGCTGTGAATCCATCTGGTTCTGGGCCTTTGTTTCCTGGAAGATTTCTGATTACAGTTTTGATTTCCTTGCTTGTAGTGGGTCTGTTAAGATCTTCTATTTCCTTCTGGTTCAGTTTTGGAAAGTTATACTTTTCTATCAATTTGTCTATTTCTTCCAAGTTTTCCATTTTATTGGCATAGAGCTGCTGGTAGTAGTCTCTTATGATCCTTTGTATTTCCGTGTTGTCTGTCATGATCTCTCCATTTTCATTTCTAATTTTGTTAATTTGGTTCTTCTCCCTTTGTTTTTTAATAAGTCTTGCTAATGTTTTGTCAATTTTGTTTATTTTTTCAAAAAACCAGCTTTTAGCTTTGTTGATTTTTGCTATGGTCTCTTTAGTTTCTTTTGCATTTAATTCTGCCCTAAACTTTAAGATTTCTTTCCTTCTACTAACCCTGGGGTTCTTCACTTCTTCCTTCTCTAGTTGCTTTAGGTGTAGAGTTAGGTTATTTATTTGACTTTTTTCTTGTTTCTTGAGGCAAGCCTGTAATGCTATGAACCTTCCCCTTAGCACTGCTTTTACAGTGTCCCATAGGTTTTGGGTTATTTTGTTTTTATTTTCATTCATTTCTATGCATATTTTGATTTATTTTTTATTTCTTCTATGATTTGTTGGTTATTCAGAAGTGTGTTATTTAGCCTCCATATGTTTGAATTTTTAATAATTTTTCCCTGTAATTGAGTTCTAATCTTACTGCACTGTGGTCAGAAAAGATGACTGGAATGATTTCAATATTTTTGAATTTACCAGTGCTAGATTTATGGCCCAGGGTATGATCTGTTCTGGAGAAGGTTCCGTGTGCACTTGAGAAAAAGTTGAAGTTCATTGTTTTGGGGGAAATGTCCTATAGATATCAATAGGTCTAGCTGGTCCATTGTGTCATTTAAAGTTGTGTTTCCTTGTTAATTTTCTGTTTAGTTGATCGATCCATAGTTGTGAGTGGGGTATTAAAGTCTCCCACTATTATTGTTACTATTAACACATACTTTCATACTCGTTAGTGTTTGCCTTACTTATTACAGTGCTCCTATGCTGGGTGCATATATATTTATAATTGTTATATCTTCTTGGATTGATCCTTTGATCATTATGTATTGTCCTTCTTTGTCTCTTTTCACAGCCTTTATTTGAAAGTCTATTTTATGTGATATGAGTATTGTGACCCCTATTTTCTTTTGGTCTCCATTTGTGTGAAATATTGTTTTCCAGCCCTTCTCTTTTAGTCTGTATGTGTCCCTTGTTTTGAGGTGGGTCTCTTTTAGGCAGCATATATAGGGGTCTTATTTTTGTATCTATTCAGCCAGTCTTTGTCTTTTGGTTGGGGCATTCAACCCATTTACATTTAAGGTAATTATTGATAGTTATGACCCTGTTGCCATTTACTTTGTTGTTTTGGGTTCACGATTATACAATCTTTCTGTGTTTCCTGACTAGAGAAGATCCTTTAGCATTTGTTGAAGAGCTGGTTTGGTGGTGCTGAATTCTCTCAGCTTTTGCTTGTCTGTAAAGTTTTTGAATTCTCCTTCATATCTGAATGAGATCCTTGCTGGGTACAGTAATCTAGGTTGTAGGTTATTCTCTTTCATTACTTTCATTATTCTCTTTCATTTGCTTGTCTATAAAGCTTTTGAATTCTCCTTCATATCTGAATGAGATCCTTGCTGGGTACAGTAATGGAGGTGGAAGTTTATTCTCTTTCATTATTTTAAGTATGTCCTGGCATTCCCTTCTGGTCTGAAGGGTTTCTATTGATAGATCGGCTCTTATCCTTATGGGCATCCCTTTGTGTGTTATTTGTTGTTTCTCCATTGCTGCTTTTAATATTTGTTCTTTGTGTTTGATCTTTGTTAATTTGATTAATATGTGTCTTGGGGTGTTTCACCTTGTGTTTGTCTTGTTTGGGACTCTCTGGGTTTCTTGGCTCTGTGTAACTATTTCCTTCTCCGTTTTAGGAAAGTTTTCACCTATTATCTCCTCGAGTATTTTCTCATGGGCTTTCTTTTTATCTTCTTCTTTTGGGACTTCTATGATTTGAATGTTGGGGTGCTTCACATTGTCCCAGAGTTCCCTGAGTTTGTCCTCATTTCTTTTGATTCTTTTTTTCTTTTTTCCCTCTCTGCTTCATTTGTTTCCACCATTTTATCTTCTACCTCACTTATCCTTTCTTCTGTCTCATTTATTTTACCTTGGTTCCCTCCAGAGTGTTTTTGATCTCATTAATTGCATTATTAATTTTTAATTGACTTTTTAAAATTTCTTCTAGGTCCTTATCAAACATTTCTTACATCTTCTCAATCTTTGTCTCCAGGCTAATTATCTGTAACTCCATTTTGTTTTCAAGGTTTTGTATCATTTTTATTATCATTATTCTAAATTCTTTTTCAGGTAGATTACCTATTTCCTCCTCTTTTGTTTTACTTGGTGAGCATTTTTCATGTTCCTTTACCTGCTGGATATTTCTCTGCCTTTTCATCTTGTTTAGATTGCTGTGTCTGGAGTGGGCTTTCTGTATTCTGGTGGTCTGTGGTTCCTTTTTATTGTGAGGTTTCACCTAGTGGGTGGGGTTGCATGATTGGCTTGTCAACGTTTCCTGGTTATGGAAGCTTGCATCAGTGTTCTGGTGTGTGGAACTGGAATTCTTTTCCCTGGAGTGCAATGGAGTGTCCAGTAATGAGTTTTGAGATGGGTCTATGTGTTAGGTGTGACTTTGGGCAGCCTGTATGTTGACACTCAGGGCTATGTTCCTGCTTTCCTGGAGAATTTGCGTGGTATGTCTTGCTCTGTAACTTATTGTCTCTTGGGTGGTGGTTGGCTTCAGTGTATGTATGGAGGCTTTTGGATGGTCTCTTATTACTTAATGTTCCATGTAGTCAGGAGTTTTCTGGTGTTCTCAGGTTTTGGGCTTAAGTCTCCTGTCTCTGAATTTCAGTTTTATTCTTCCAGTAGTCTCAAGACTTCTCAAACTATACAGCACTGATAATAAAACTTCTAGGTTAATGGTGAAAAGATTCTCCCCCATTAGGGACACCCAGAGAGGTTCACAGAGTTACATGAAGAAGAGGAGAGGGAGGAGGGAGATAGAGATGAGCAGGTGGAGAAAAAGGGGGACTCAAGAGGAGAGAGACAGATCTATGCAGTTCTCTGTTCCCAAAGTGTTCCCTGTAGCCCAGACACCCACAAAGATTCACAGAAGAGAAGGGGAAAGGAGGAAATAGAGGTGTTCTGAGGTATAAAATAGAGAGTCAAAAGTGGGAGAGAGTAATCAACACATTCCTGAATAAAAATGGGAACTGAATATTTAATTCTTAAATGTCCAAAATTTATATCACATACTGAAAAACAAAGATTAAAAATCTAGAGTATAGGTTAGACTCTTAAAAATACAATCTTAAAAACAAAAAACAAAAACACAAAAAATTTTAGAAATATATATGAAGTTCAGTTAAAAATAGGGCTTCTCTCTCTTTTTTTTTTTTGCAAGTTTATTGTGAAATGAAAATAAAATTAAGGAGTAATAGAGGAGTAATAAAAGACTTTGAAAGAAAAGTGAAAAAAAAAGAAAAAGCAAAACAAGAAAAAATTCCTAATTTTAAAAAATCATAAAATATATGTAAATGAAAGTTAAAGAGTAATCAGTGAGTAATAGGGCATTTTACAAGAAAATAAAAGAGAAAAAATAAAAAAGAAAAGAAAAAAAATTTTAATTAAAAAAATGGTAAAAATATATCTAGGAATTTCTCTGGAGCTGTTGTGGTCAGTGTGGGTTCAGTTCAGTTTCAGATAGCTCCTCATTACAGTTTACAGTTCTTGATATCTATAGGCCCCTTCCAGTGTATTTGGTGTTACCTACAGGGATTTTAATCTGTTGCACCGGTCCCTTCTGAAACAGTTCCCTTTGTTTATTTGGCTTCTGCTTGCCAGTCTCTTCAGTGTCTAATTTCTGCCCTGACACAGGCGGGCAGATGTGGTCTCTTGTTCAAGTTCGCTAGTTCAGTCCTGCTGTGGGGAGGGCGGGGCACTGCAGACAGATATCGCTGTGTGTGGGTAGTGCTCACTGTGTTCCAACCACACTGGGTTTGCCCCCGCTCACGGGTGTCTGTGCTTTCCCCGCCCACACTGCTCAGGTTCCCGGCTGCTGTATATGGAGCGTGCCCTGTGTTGCGTGCGGTTCCAGTTTTCGGGTACTCCGCAAAAGCGTGGACTTGGTTGCACCTGCATTTTGTGCCTTCCCTGGCCCGAGCAGCTCAGGCAGCCAGGAGCTTGATGGGCACACTCTCCCTGGGTGTGGTGCACCTTTTCCCCTCCGTGGTCCCAGCCTCAGTTTCCGCCCGCACCAGTCCGGTGCATGTGCCTTGTGTTTAGCCACGACCCTCCTGGCAGATGTCAACCACCCAGAATCTCCGGAAGTCTTTGGTTAGAAACCAGAGGCCTGTTTGCAGTGTGGTAGGGGATGCTGTCTCTGGGGCCGAGTTTGCCCCTTTCCCCTCCCCCCGCCTCCTGCTTCCAGCAGGGATGGCCCAGTCCACTGCCGGCTAGCTCTTCTCTAGTGTTGCTCAGTCTCTTTGTTCTGCGAACAGCTGGCAGTGTGTTCTGGCAGGTTAACTTTCTCTCTCTCCTTCTTGCTATCCCACAGTTTAAGTTGCTATCTTATGAAAGCTCCCTCCAATTGCTCTCAGGGTCTTTGGGCCTGGTCCTTACCCTAAGCAATGCTGCCTGCTCCTCTGCATTCTGGCCCCACTTGCTGGTGGTGGATGTGGGCATCTGGGGTACTTTTCTGCTGTGAGTTGCTTTTAGGCACATAATCAGTAGGTTTTATTTATTTTTCCTCCCAATTAGGTTGCCCTCTGAGATTCAAAAACTTCCCCCAGAACCACCAGTGTGAGGGTTTCCTGGTATTTGGAAACCCTCTATTAAGACTCCCTTCCTGGGACAGGTCTCCATCCCTAGCTCTTTTGTCTCTCTTTTTATCTTTTATATTTTATCCTACCTCCTTTCAAAGACAATGGGCTGCTTTTCTGGGCACCTGATGTCCTCTGCTAGTTATCAGAAGTTGTTTTGTGAAGTTTGCTCAGCGTTCAATTGTTCTTTTGATGAATTTGTAGGGGAGAAAGTGGTCTCCCTATCCTATTCCTCCTCCATCTTGGCTCCTCCCTCCTCATTGTATGTTTTACATATGAATATTTGTTCAGACTTTTTCCTGCATAAATATTGATTCTGAACATTTTACATAAAAAAATTGAGCATACATTATCCTGCTTGAAGTATGGGATTTTATACATTTTCTTCAGGCTTTTTAATTTTAATTTAATTAGTTTATTTTTTATTGAAGGATAATTGCTTTACAGAATTTTACCTTTTCCTATCTAACTTCAACATGAATCAGCCATAGGTATACATATATCCCCTCCCTTTTGAAACACTCAATTAAGATTTTCTGACATGAAGTATATAGTTCTCTATAGGTCAAATATGAAAATGAGGCAAATTTTCTTTCATGAAATGGAAAATTTGTACATTTCGCAAATAAAAATCTTGGTACAGATTATCCTAAGGAAATTTGATATACTTGAAGTGGCAAGAATTCATGGAACTATATATATAAAAAAAAATGATCTTAGTGACCCAGACCAGCACAATGGTGTGATCACTAACCAAGAGCCAGACTTTTTGGAGTGTGAAGTCAAGTTGTCCTTAGGAAGCATCCTTACCAACAAAGCTAGTGGAGGTGATGGAATTCCAGATGAGCTATTTAAAATCATAAAAGAAGCTGTAAAAGTGCTGGACTCAATATGTCAGCAAATTTCAAAAACTGAGCAGTGGCCACAGACCTGGAAAGGGTCAAGTTTCATTGAAATCACAAAGAAAGACAGTAGCAAAGAATATTTAATCTCTAGCAAAATTGTACTCGTCTCACAGGCTAGCAAAGTAATCCTGAATATTCTCCAAATGAGACTTCAACAGTACATGAGCTGAGACCTTTCAGATGTTCAAACTATTTAGGAAAGGTAGAGGAACTAGAGATCAAATTGCCAACATCTGTTGGATATTAGAAAAGAAAGAGAGATCCAGCAATGAAGATAGGCTCCAGGTTCTATCTATGAAATGTCTGTTCTGCTGAAGATACCCCCACCAATTTCTTGTTCCAAAAGCTACAAAGGGTATTCCTTTCTATTGTCAGGGGCTCGTCCTTGGCTGTAGAGCAGAGTGGCAATGGTGTGGATCTGCATCTGAGGGATGGTTCTGACAGTTTTGCTGGGGCTGACTTTGATTTTGTCTCAGTTATAGGAGGTCTGCACCACACAACACTCACAGGGACCCTGGATTTTAAGTGAGTATTTTGGATGTCCCCTGGCCTAACCATTAGCTGCATTCCATGGATCACAAGCTCTGTAGGCTAGCAAGAATGTCAGACCTGTAGGAGCAACCAGAGCAACAACAGCCTAGTGAAGACACCAGAAAGAGAGCCTTGGAATTTAAAATTGATGAGGCCTGGGGTGGAATCAAGCCCTCTTGGTGCATTTGGGAGAGAAATGCTGCTTTCTGCATAAAGGAGAGGACTGTGGGCCCAGGTTGTATAAGATTCATAGGTTTCCATTCATGTAGGGGCTCTGTGCATATGTGTGGATAGTAATTAACTGCAAAGTCAACAGGGAGGGAAGCCACCTAACATTCAATGACTTATTTTAGCAGAGACTTTGGTTCCAGGTGCACCTTCTTAACGATATTGTATCAGACACAGGCCTGCCATGTTCTTTTTGGCTGTTTTCAGGATCAGGCTATATTAGGCCTTTCCCTGATATAGGAATATATCCCTTGGGGGGAAAGAAAAACAGTTACAAACAGAAAGTTATATAGATAGGGAGATCAGGGGCAACTTGGTTGGATGTTCACAGACCCAAGGGGGTGCTAAGCCTAGGATGAGGGCGCAACATTGACAAAGAATGATGCTGTATGGTGCAGTGGACCATGAAAGACCCACCTGAGGCAAAAGCTGCTGGCCATTTCTGTGTGCTCCCTGAAGGGAAAGCACAGGGAATAGAATTATATCATCACTGACACTGTGATCCTGCCCAAGGTGATAAGAGAATACAGAACACAAGCACAGGTCATTCAGCCGTCCAAGACAAGTACTTCCAACTCTGTCCATCTCTCGGCAGGTTTGTCTCTCTCATAAGGAAATTCCAAGATTTTTAACCTTCCAGGATAAGGCATAGAGATAGAAGGGCACAATGACTTGATCAACGAGGGAGTGACAGAAAATAACTGGATCAAAGAAGAAGGATACTTACTATAATTCATTAACCTGGACAATAACCTTAACAATAGTAAACCTATTATTCTGCATGTGTGCAGGTTTCCTTTCACAGGTGTGTGTGTGTGTGTGTGTGTGTGTGTGTGTGTGTGTGTGTCTACACCAGCACAAATGTAAATAAGTGTGTGTGTGTGTGTGTGTGTGTGAACTGTTGGAACATGCCTGATTGGGAGATGGAAAAAATGACATCAAATGTGAAATGGGAATGACAGAAAAGCTTAAAAACATCATATTATATAAGTAGTGAAGCTCATAAGGAATTTTGAAGTGAGGAGTGACAGGTTTTGACATTTCCTATGGAGGAAAGATATGAATGAACAGACTTTTGAGTACCCTGTTGCTTTACAGTCTTGCAATCTATATTCTCACTTTGTCTGGAATCATGAGTGGAAAAGACTAACACTTGGCCTATTCCCTACTCTAGACCTCAGAGTACCTCTAGCATCAGGGCTGTACTCAATATGCCAGAAAATATGGAAAACTCACCTGTGACCACAGGACAGGAAAAGGTCCATTTCATTTCAATCTCAAAGAAAGGCAATGTCAAAAAAGCTCAAACTACTGGATAATTGCACTCATCTCACATGCCTGTAAAGTAACGCTCAAAATTCTCCAAGCCAGGCTTCAACAGTACATGAACCATGAATTTCCAGATGTTCAAGCTGGATTTAGAAAAGGCAGAGGATCTGGAGATCAAGTTGCCAAAATCCACTAGATCATCAAAAAAGCAAGGGCATTCCAGACAAAACATCTATTTCTGCTTTTTTGACTGTGTGGATCACAATAAACTGGAAAATTCTGAAAGAGATGGGAATACCAGACAACCTGACCTGCCTCTGAGAAACCTGAATGCAGGTCAGGAAGCAACAGTTAGAACCAGACATGGAACAACATACTGGTCCCAAATAGGGAAAGGAGTATGTCAACCTTGTATATTATCACCCTGGTATTTAAATTTTATGCAGAGTACATCATGAGAAACGCTGGGTTGGATGAAGAACAAGCTGAAATCACGATTGCTAGGAGAAATATCAATAACCTCAGACATGCAGATGACACCACCCTTATGGCAGAAAGTGAAGAATAACTATGTATACTATCAAGGGTGAAACAGATCACCAGCCCAGGTTGGATGCATGAGACAAGCGCTCGTACCTGGTGCTCTGGGAGGACCTGGAGGGAGCGGATGGAGAGGGAGGTGGGAGGGGGGATCGGGATGGGGAAGACATGTAAACTCAAGGACGTTTCATTTCAATGTATGACAAAATTCACTACAAATTAAAAAAAAAAAAAAAGAAAAAAAAATAAAATCAACCTCACTAAACCATAAAAAAAAATAAATAAATAAATAAAAATAAAATAAAGAGCCTCTTGATGAAACTGAAAGAGGAGAGTGAAACAGTTGGCTTAAAGCTCAACATTCAGAAAACTAAGATCATGGCATCTGGTGCCATTATTTCATGGCAGATAGATGGGGAAACATTGGAAACAGTGACAGACTTTATTTATTTATTTTGGCTTCAACATCACTGCAGATGGTAATGGCAGCCATGAAATTAAAAGACGCTTACTCCTTGGAAGAAAAGTTATGAAAAACCTATACAGCATATTATAAAACAGAGACATTATTTGCCAGCAAAGTTCTGTCTAATCAAGGCAATGGGTTTTCCAGTAGTCACGTATGGATGTGAGAGTTGGACTATAAAGAAAGCTGAGTACAGATGAATTGATGCTTTTGAACTGTGGTGTTCAAGAAGACTCTTGCGAGTCACTTGGACAGCAAGGAGATCCAATCTGTCCATCCTAAAGGAGATCGGTCCTAATATTCATTGGAAGGGCTGATGTTGAAGCTGAAACTCCAAAACTTTGGCCACCTTGTGTGAAGGCCTGACTCATTTAAAAAGACCCTGATGATGGGAAAGATTGAAGAGGGAAGGAGAAGGGGACAACAGAGGATAAGATGCTGGGTGTCATAACCGACTCAATGGACATGAGTTTGAGTAGACTCCGGGAGTTGGTGATGGACAGGGATGCCTGGTGTGCTGCGGTCCATGAGGTTGCAGAGAGTCAGACACAAATGAGTGACTGAGCTTTACTGAGCATAAGGGCAGCATATTAGTGGTAATTTCTCTTCCCTGAATATTTTTTGTTGTGATATGATAAAAGACAGAATAAGTGGTAGGGACTAATGAAGGAATATGTTACAACCATCCCTGAAATACAGCATCAGCAGCCATTGTTGCATGTAGTTCTAGCAGCATGATCTAAAACATGACTTTCTTTAGCTGTAAACAACCTGAATTTAACACCAAGAAGCCCCTGTATGACTTCCTCATGGGCACTAATTCTTCTATATAAACACCAGCCTCTCTTCTGCCTGGTACCAACCTATGCTTAATACTGTAACTGTAGATACAAAGACTACAGTTGTACCTAGTACTTATTGATGTTGTTGCAAACCATGTAATGGAGGGATATGTCATAACAATTTCCTAATCTGCAACTCGTGCTACATGCCTATCTGTTCTATGTCCATCTGGGTCTTGCCAATACCTCATTTCTAGAATCTCTTAAACAGAGCATAAACTAGACCTGTTGACTTATTTCTGGAGCCCTGAGGGAAAAATCACTGACACTAACGCATTAGTTCAGTTCAGTTGCTCAATAGTGTCCAACTTTTTGTGATCCCATGGACTGTAGCATGCCAGTCTTCCATGTCCATCACTAACTCCTGGAGTTTACTCAAACTCCTGTCCACTGAGTCCATGATGCCATCCAACCATTTCACCCTCTGTCAACCCCTTCTCCTCCTCCTTCAATCTTTCCTAGTATTAGGGTCTTTTCCAATTAGTCAGTTCTTTGCACCAAGTGGCCAAAGTATTAGAGTTTCAGCTTCAACATCAATCCTTCCAATGAATATTTAGGACTGATTTCCTTTAGGATGGACTCTGGATCTCCTCGCTGTCCAAGGGACTCTCAAGAGTCTTCCCCAATACCACAGTTCAAAAGCACCATTCTTCAGTGCCACTAACTCATGGACATCTTTATTGCCAGCACCAAGACAGCACAGGATCTGCAGCATCCTTATATTTACCAGGAAGTTCTGAGAGATGAGGTTTATCACCAGCCCAGGTTGGATGCATGAGACAAGTACTCAGGGCTGGTGCACTGGGAAGACCCACTGGGATGGGGAACATATGTAAATCCATGGCTGATTCACGTCAATGTATGGCAAAACCCACTATAGTATTGTAAAGTAATTAGCCTCCAACTAATAAAAATAAATGAAAAAAAGGAAGAAAAAAGTAAAACAGAAAATTTCCTGGGTATGTTAGAGATTTATAATCTATTTCCCTGAACTCTACTTCAGCTATCTACCTACTTCTGCTTCCCTAGCTATTGGAAGGCAATAAAAATGTCTCTTCTGTTGTTATATGGTTTAAAAACAAAATTGGTCTCACTGAATTGTGACAAAGACCAGATTTCTAGCGGTTAACCTTTTTCTTTTATTTGCCACTTCTTGACTCATCCTGTTCCACAGTATTATAACCTGTCTCATTCCCAAAAGCAACTTTCAAATTTAAGAAAACCCTCTGAAGTGATGAGTTTGCATGTATTGTTTTGCCTTGAAAGAGATGCAAGAAAGTATACGGATAAAGTTTTTATTCAACTTCTCACTTCTGACTTAATGGAGTGGGAAATGGCAACCCACAGCAGTTTTCTTGCCTGGAAAATTCTAAGGACAAGAAACCCAGGTGGGTTACACTCCATGGGTTTGCAAAGAGTCAGATGTGACTGAACACACACACACATAGACATAGACATGCACATGCAACTTACGGGCCAAAAAACAATACTCTTTCTTTTCTGATAGGCCTTCATGTGACTCACACTGAAGGACTAAGCCTTTTTCTAAATTATCTTTCTTTTTTTTTTTTTATAGACTATTGGCACTTTCTTTTCTTAAAAAAATAATTCCTCCTATGTGGAGAGAGTTATGTTTTATTTCCTCCACTCATGTTTTGTAACTTCTAGCTTATCATCTGAAATAAGGAGCTCTATATTGTCTTGGCTTAGGGAGTCTGGTCCATGGGGAATTTTCTTTTTCTTTTTGGGAATAATTACTTCTACCTTAACTTTTCCCTTCCAGAGTAGTAAGGTGCACAATGGAAGGCTCTGGCACTGAGGGGAAATTATAACCTTGAAAACCACATATATCTCACCCTTATCAGGTTAATTTTGACTTCAACAATTCTATCGTTGAATCAGAGGTCCAGAAAATTATCTCACAAGGATATGTGGCTCTGCTCCCAGTCTTTGCCATGCTGTCATACCTATTTTTATATCATAAGTGAAAGAAGATATAGATTCCATTGTATTCCACGTAGCAAGAATGTGAATCTCCCTCATATTCATTCCCACCAAGCTAGTATCCTTTCTGCAGAACGTAACGGGAAGGATGACTGTCCTTTTTCTGAAGGGTTCTCTGATGCTAGTGAAACTTTCAAAGGCTTTTAGCATATTTGCCTAGTTCATACTTTAGTAAGTTTGATAAGAGATTGTGAGTGTTGTCTTCAAAGGATGAATAGAGAATCTTTCCAGGGCAATAGACAGAGAATGCTGCAGGTTGGTGAATAAAATGGAGAAAGATGGAGAGGAGAATGAAGGGGAAATTTCAGAGGTAGGATCTGTCTTGTTGGGTGGTGCAACCTGTCTTGGCTGCAGGTCCTAGGGACATACTTGGTAAACAAAAATTTGGTAAACAAAATGGTCTCTGGCCTCAATGGGCTTTTACAAACTTTATGCCTCAGCATAAAATACTGGACCTCTTGCACTTCAGTGGCTTAGAAATTCAGGAGATATTATTTGGGTTGTACCTGGGACTTGTGGGAATGTTGCCCTATCAGACTTGTTCGAAAAGTTACCATACCTAATAGAGCTGGAGTAAGAATTCAGCTATATATAAACTGTCATCTTAAGCATATTTCACTTGTAAGATAATATAATTGTAAGATAATATCTGGGATTTCAGTTTCTTTCTCTTTGAATACTTCTCTACTTCTACAAAAAGAAGATAACAGTAACCTGAATGTCCCATTCTATATTAGCACTTTTCTGTCAATTTTCCAAATGTACCAATTGTGCCAAGTGACTTTCTGTTACAGAATATGTCCCACCTTATAGTAACTCCTCCTGCCATACCAGAGGCTTACAAGTAAATATAAAGGCAGATAAAATCCAAAAGCATAGACAAACCAAGCTGCAGAGCAGCATTGGAAATAAAGAAAGACCATAGGATTGTAGGCCATGTGTTAGCTGATTGACATAATAAGGTCTGGGAAGTTCTGATGAGAAATAAGCAACACTTGTATGCATTTCATTTGTCATAGACAACAGTAAATCCCTGTTTTTCCAAGCTACTTATCATTAAGTCTCTCCTCTCACCACATATATAGCCTACAGGTGATGACCCTGCTTGACCTCAAATCTAAACCACACATTTCATCTTCTTTCTTAGTCTCTTAACAGGAATATTGATGACCTTACTGGCCATCCCTTTCTGTTTTACCACAGTAATCAGTACTCTAGCCCATTGTTTCTGACACATTATCATGTCACTGTGGAGTCCATCCTTTCATTGTCGTAAGATCATATCAATCTTCCTCTGAGCATCCAGATACCTCCATCAGTGCTTATGTGTTTCTTATGAAAACAATTATTTAATTCCTATATTTCACATTTAAAAATCTAGGCACATATTTTCATGAAAGATGTATAGAATACACTCTATAAAAATCTGGAAAAACATATTCCTAAGTGAAATATTCAGCTATGTTACACTTATGAATATTTGTGTGCACATTTACCCACACAGTATATGGAATTATCTGTGTTTAACTTTTGAAATACAGAGATTAATTTCCTACATTAAATGTAAAATTATCTATATAACACATATGTAAATATTAGTATAGCTTTTGTGGACATATATTTTCAAATGTGAAATATGCTATTCTATATGTTTCACATGTGGAGATCAGAGTGTAGATTTTCCTAGATGAAATATGGAATCAGGTACATCTTACAGGTTATAATTGGGGCAAAGATTTTTCTGCTATATTCATATGTGGAACTGTGTATTTTCATACATGAAAATCTTAGTTAAGATTTTTTATGTAAATAGGGAATTTTCTATATTTCATATATAGACACCTGGAAACAGATTTTCATAAATGCTATATGAGACTTTTCATGTTTCATATAAGGAAATCTTGGCTCAGATTTTCATATGAAAAATATGGATCTCTCTATACTTCATTGAAGGAGGAAATGGCAAGGAGGAAATGGAGCAGTCTCGTGGACTACAGTCCATGGGGTCTCAAAGAGTTGGACACAACTGAAGTGATGGAGCATACATACTTCATACATAATAGAGGTGTCAGTTTTCCCATGTGAAACATGGAATTCTCTACATAATACATCTGAAATCTGGACACCCATTTTCTGCATGCAATATGAAATACTATGTGACATATGAAAATCTCTGATCAATTTTCCTATAGGAAGTATTGAGCATTATGTATATCACATATGAAAACGTGGGTGCCAATTGTCACACATGCAATTTGGAATTCTGTATATTTCAGATATCAAAATCTGTGCACATATTTTGTCACCACAGATGCTATGTAGAAGCTGGAGGAGCAGAGCCAAGAACATGAAAGCCAGGAGCCCCGAGTGACTGGCTCATACTGGAGAGGCTGGAGGCACTGGGGGTCCTGCAGCTGCAGCTGAGCTCTGTGAGTGAGAGAGATGGCAAGGACTATGTTGAGTTCAGGGGGAAGAACCTTCAGAGGAGGAAGAGTCACTTGGTTCAGAGCAACACCACCATCCAGGGCATTGCTGGCTTCTGGGCCAAAGCTGTATCCTGACTGCTGCTCCTTGGGGTTGGCCAGTCAGGAGGAGAAGAAAGAGCAGGAGCTGGAGGAGTGGTGGAGATGAGGACACAGGCAAGGTGAGGAAGGCCAAGGGAAGTGGGGGCTGCTGGAGTGGCAGGCTCCAAAGACATGGTGAGAACAGAGCCTTGGCAGGACCACCATATATGTAGATGTTTGAGCCATGAATCTGGATGACTCCTTTTGGCCTACCTGTGAAGGGGAGCAATACCCTGGGTCGGATTCTATATCAGAAGTGATCAGAGACAGTAGGTCAGAATACCATTCCCAGTAATTATTGTAATTGTGGATAATCCTGGGAAGTAGCAGAGACAGTAGGAGTCCCTCAACAGATTATCAGTCAGTCAGATTCCCTGTAGCTATTCCTACTAGTGCAGTGCAGAAACATGTTTGTCCATATTCAAGGTGGATCTGGAAGGGGCTGTTGTCCTCGGATGCTGTGGGTGCCAGGTGACTCCAGACACATCCATACCGGCCCTGTGGGTCAGTGATCAGGTCAGAGACCCAGCGCTTTTTTGCTAAGTTCACGCATGCACACACACACACACACACACACACACACACACACACACACACACACACACACCACACTCATACAAACAGGCAAGATGCATCACAGAGACTGCAAGTCCTGACATTCTAACCAGTGACATGCCTCTACTCAGCATATACAGGCCAGGCAGAGATCAGGAGCAGTCAGAAACAAATTCTCCCTTTGCAGAATCAGACAACCTCAGATGTAGAAGTCCACAAGGGACTAAAAGTCATGAGAATGTTTGGTGATATGGCAGGCCCTGAGGACATCAGTGAAGCAGCTAGGCAAGTGGGAGTGCCCAGAGCCGTTGCAGATACCTGTTCCAGTATCATTTTTCTGCCCCAGACAAGCCCTGTTGCTCATGGCTCTTCCTGGCCCAGCATGTGGCATAACTGGCTCCTTGACCTAGAGCAGACTATGAATGACACCTAGATGTTTGTCATGATCAGTGACCAAGATGAAGACTTGCTTAACTACATGATCAATTTGAAGGTCAATGAATGAGACTGAGAATAAGTGTGTAGGGGAGCTGGCAGGGAAGTGGGAGCTTATGTTACACATGTGTGTGTAGTGTGAGCATTTGGAGAGGAGAAGTGGAAACTGTTCGTGCCTGTCTAGCAGGCAAGCTTAGGACCCAAGGAACTTGCAAATGTTCACTCCTCCTGTTGCTGGCAGTTGCAGGAACTGAGTGATCCCTGGTTTCACTGCAAGCTAGTATTTTCCTTTTGAAACAACCCCTACTTCAGGAACACAGTGATCATTAAGGAGTGCTACCTTGATATTGCTGGTATAACGTGACACAAATTGTGGTGTGGGTGGTGGTGGAGGGAGAGGATGCTCCTCCTTCATGATCCTTCCCTGTTTTCGCAGTTTTATACCAGCTGCCTTAATTTCCTCAACTGGTTATCATACCAAAGCTGCCCAGCATCAAACAGGATTGCTAAGGTGGGGTCACTCTACCTTTGTAGAATTGGCTATTGAGTATGTTTAGGGCCTGTTCATTCCCATGGTGTGGGTCAACCTCTTTCAGTATTATCTGGGTGAAAGGTAATTGACAGAAACACGTTTTGTGATGGGATCAGGAAGTGGGCCCTGAGGGTACAGTTGTGACAGTAGTGTACAATCCAGGGCACTCTACTTACCCAAATGAATAAGCTCAGGCTCAGGCTGATGCAGGCTGGATGCAGAGCCTGGATTCAGGTCATGTAGGTAGCAGGTGACTTCATGTGCCCAAGTGTCAGTTGAAGTACCTGTGGCTACAGCGTGAGAGTCCTAGGTGACTCTGATACATCCAGGGTGAATCAAGCACCTGTGTCAGAATCACACTTCCCTGGGTCTTGCCACACCTATGCCTCCTGCTGTGCAATGAGTTTGAGATTGCTTGGGCCCTTCACTCTTGCCCTTCCTCCTGAGAAGCCTCACCAGTTGGAATGGGTTTCTCTCTGGTGTCCAACTGCACATTTCTGCTGATTTTGATGTCAGAGGTAAGGGGTAATGGCTGAGCTTTGCTGGAGCAGCCGTGAAGAAATAGCCCACATCCAAGGTTAGAGAAACCCAACTAAGATGGTAGGCACTGAGAGAGGGCATCAGAGGTCAGACAGACTTAAACCACAATCACAGACAACCAGCCAGTCTGATCACACAGACCACAGCCCTGTCTAACTCAATGAAACTAGCCATAACATGTGGGGCCACTCAAGATGGATAGCTCATGGTGGAGAGGCCTGACAGAATGTGATCCAGTGGAGAAGGGAATAGCAAACGACTTCAGTATTCTTGCCTTGAGAACCCCATGACAGTATGAAAAGGCAAAAAGAGAGGACACTGAAAGATGAACTCCCAAGTTCGGTAGGTGCACAGTATGCTACTGGAGATCAGTGGAAAAGTAACTCCAGAAAGAATGAAGGGATGGAACCAAGGCAAAAACAACACCCAGTTAAGGATGGGATTGGTCATATAAGGAAGGTTTGGTGCTATAAGAACAATATTTCACAGGAACCTGGAATCTTATGTCCATGAATCAAGGTAAATTAGAAGTGGTCAAACAGGAGATGACAAGAGTGAACTTAGACATTCTGGGAATCATCAAAATAAGATGGACTGGAATCGGTGATTTTAACTAAGATGACAATTATACTACTACTGGGCAGGAATCCCTTAGAAGAAATGGAGTAGCCATCACAGTCAACAAAAGAGTCTGAAATGCAGTACTTGGATGCAGTCTTAAAAAATGACAGAATGATCTCTGTTAATTTCCAAGGTAACTGGTCAATATCACGGTAATCCGAGTCTATGCCCTGACCAGAAAACTGAAGAAGCTGAAGTTGAACAACTCTATGAAGACCTACAAGGCTTTCTAGAACTAACACCCCAAAAAGATGTCCTTTTAATTACAGGGGACTGGGATGCAAAAGTAGGAAGCCAAGAAACCCCTGGAGTAACAGGCAAATTTGGCCTTGGAGTACAGAATGAAGCAGGGCAAAGACTAATAGAGTTCTGCCAAGAGAACAAAACACCCTTTTCCAAGAACACAAGAGAAGGCTCTACACATGGACATCACCAGATGGTTGACATTGAAATCAGACTGATTATATTATTTGCAGCCAATAATGGAGAAGCTCCCTACAGTCAGCAAAAACAAGACTTGGAAATGACTGTGGCACAGGTCATGAATTCCTTATTGCCAGATTCAGATTGAAACTGAAGAAAGTGGAGGAAACCACTACACAGTTCAGGTATGACCTAAATCAAATCCCTTAGACTATACAGTGGAGGTAAGAAATAGATTTAAGGGTCTAGTTCTCATAGACAGGAGTGCCTGATGAACTATGGATGGAGGTTAGTGGCAATGTACAGGAGACAGGAATCAAGACCATCCCCAAGAAAAAGAAATACCAAAAAGGAAAATGACCATTTGAGGAGGCCTTACAAATAGCTGTGGAAAAAGGGAAGTGAAAAACAAAAGAGAGAACGAAAGACATACCCATTTGAATGCATAGTTCCATGGATTAGCAAGGAGAAATAAGAAAGCCTTCCTCAGTGATTGATGCAAAGAAATAGAGGAAAACAATAGAATGGTAAAGACTGGAGATCTCTTCAAGAAAATTAACGATACCAATGGAACATTTTATGCAAAGATGGGCTCAATAAAGGACAGAAATGATATGGACCTAACAGAAGCAGAAGATATTAAGAAGAGGTGGCAAGAAAACACAGAAGAACTGTACAAAAAAGATCTTAATGACCCAGATAATCACGATGGTGTGATCACTCACCTAGAGCCAGACATCCTGGCATGTGAAGTCAAGTGGGCCTTAGGAAGCATCACTACGAACAAAGCTAGTGGAGGTGAAGGAATTTCAGTTGAGCTATTTCAAATCCTAAAAGATGATGCCATGAAAATGCTGCACTAAGTATGTCAGCAAATTTGAAAAACTCAGCAGTGACCACAGGACTGGAAAAGGTCAGTTTTCATTCCAATCCCAAAGAAAGGCAATGCCAAAGAATGCTGAAACTACCACACAATTGCACTCGTATCACATGCCAGTAAACTAATGCTCAAAATTCTCCAAACCAGGCGTCAGCAATATGTGAACCATAAACTTCCAGATGTTCAAGCTGGTTTTAGAAAAGGCAGAGGAAACAGGGATCAAATTGTTAACATCCACTGGATCATAGAAAAAGCAAGAGAGTTCCAGAAAAGCATCTATTTCTGCTTTATTGACTATGCCAAAGCCTTTAATTGTGTGTATCACAATAAACTGTGAGAAATTTTGAAAGAGATGGGGATACCAGGTCACCTGAACTGCCTCTTGAGAAACCTGTATGCTGGTCAGGAAACAACAGTTAGAACTGGACATGGAACAGCAGACTGGTTCCCAATAGGAAAAGGCATATGCCAAGGCTGTATATTGTCACCCTGCTTATTTAACTTATATGCACAGTATGTTATGCAAATTGCTGAGTTGGATGAAGCACAAACTGGAATCAAGATTGCCAGGAGAAATATCAATAAGCTCAGATATGCAGGTGACATCAACCTTATAGCAGCAAGTAAAGAAGAACTAAAGAGCCTCTTGATGAAATTGAAAGAAGAGAGTGAAAAAGTTGGCTTAAAGCTCAACATTTAGAAAATTAAGATCATGGCATTCAGTCCCATCACTTCATGGCAAATAAATGGGGAAACGGTGGAACAGTGGCTGACTTTATTTTTGGGGGGCTCCAAAATCACTGCAGATTGTGACCACAGCCATGAAATTAAAAGACACTTACTTCTTGGAAGGAGTTGGTCATATAGGTTATGACCAACCTATATGGTATATTAAAAGCCAGAGGCAATTTCTTTGTTAACAAAGATCCATCCAGTCAAGGCTATGATTTTTCCAGGAGTCATGTGTGGATATGAGATTTGGAAGCTGAGCACTGAAGAATTGATGCTTTTGAAATGTGGTGTTGAAGAAGATGCTTGAGAGTCCCTTTTACTGCAAGGAGATCCAACCAGTCAACCCTAAAGATCAGTCCTGGGTGTTCATTGGAAGGACTGATGTTGAAGCTGAAACTCCAATATGTTGGCCATCTCATGTGAAGAGCTGACTCATTTGAAAAGACCCTGATTCTGGGAAAGATTGAGGGCAGGAGGAAAAGGGGATGACAGAGGATGAGGTGGCTGGATGGCATTGCTCACTCAATGAACATGAGTTTGGGTAGACTCTGGGAGTTGGTGATGGACAAGGAGGTCTGGTGTGCTACAGTTCATGATGTTGCAAAGAGTTGGACACAAGTGAGTGACTGAACTGAACTGAACTGAGGGAGACTTAGGCCGGATGGTTAGGTGGTCTGGGCAGGGAAGTGGGGGATCATGTTACTCATGTGCATGAGGTGTGAACATTTGGATAGGAGTGTTGAAATCTGTTGGTAATTGCCTGATATGAAAGCTGAGGACCATAGAGGCTTGCAAGGATTCCCTCCTCCTGTTACTGGTAGGTACAGGAACTGAGCCATCCCTTGTCCTGCTGCAAACTGATATTTTTTTTTTTTTTTCAGAATAACCCCCTACTTATGGAACACAGTGATCATTAAGAAGTACTAGTTTGACATCATTGGTACGAAGTGGCTCCCAGAGCAATGTGGGTGGGTGAGGGAGGGAGTGGATGCTCCTTCTTTGTGATCCTTCCATTCCTTCCTGTCTTCTTACAGGATATATGGCACATTATTTCAATCCAGTCTACTGGTTCTGGAATTACAAAGGTTGAGCTCCCAGCTACAGGCTGAACACAAGCAGCCTTAACTTCCTCAAGTTGTCAGGGCACACCTAGCAGAAAAGAACAGGAATGCTGAAGTAGGGTTGCTCTGAGTCTCCACAGAATTGGTGATTGGTTTTGGAGTTCTTGGCCACTCATGAGAGGGTTCATGGCCTTGTCAGCCCCGTGCTGACCTTGTTTGTGTTACCAGGAGATTTTTGGCAAAGACCTATGGGTCAATCCCTTGCAGTATTACCTGGGTGGAATGTCCTGCCATGAGAGGTAACTGACAGAAACATGTGTTCTGAGGGGATCAGGAGTTTGGCCGTGATGGGACAGTCATAAAGAGGCCAGGACACTCTCCTTTCCAAAACAGGGAAGCTCAGATTCATGCAGGCTGAATTTGCTTCATACAGGTACCAAATGATTGGAGGCTTGGGGACATCATGGGTCCAAGTCTTGCTCAAAGCACCTGTGGTTACAACCATGGTCTTAGGTGATTCTGACAAAGGCAGAGTGAAGCAAGCACCTTTGTCAGAATCATCCTTTCTCTGTCCTGCCATCCACAGGCCTGTGCTCCTCACTGAGTTTGAGATTTCCTAGGCCCTTCACCTGGGACTGTCCTCCTGGGAAGGCCCACCAGTTGGAACATGTTTGTCTCCAGTGTCCACTGAGCTTTTGTGCTAACTTTAGGGTCTAATGTGAATTTCCAAATCCACCACTTGGCCTCTCACCACCACCACACAGGCAAACTGGAAATGACTTAAGCCTGGCTGGGAATGATACTGAAGAGTTTAGGGAGTAAATGGACAGGGATCCCAAAAGAGCAGGACATGGTACCTACTGACACCATCTCCCAATTTTCTAGACACAGGCATCTTCAGTTACCGAAACACTTATTTTCCCTGCCTGTGTTTGTGCCCCTGTGCCTTGCATGTGTGTGTGTGCACAGGTATACTTGTGTTGCCTATACTTGTATGTGTTTCTGTGTGTGTGCATGTGTCCAGCCCACTGCAGTGGCACAGATGAAGGTAACCAAACATGAGATGTAGAACAACCAGAAAAGGAGGAAGGAGGCATCCACAGTCTAGGGGAGACTGGTCCACTCATCTCTGCAGTGCCCCTGTCCAGAACAGGAAGGAGAAAAGGATGACCAGTGACAACTCAAGACAGCAGGTTCACAAATCTGCAGTGACATCAAGATACATTAATAAGCTCACAATTTCCTGTGTTGTTTTGTGTGTTTGTACCAGTAAGTTGGGGTGCAGGGTTTGAGAGGTAACCCAGAATAAATTAAGTGTTATGGGGCTTTAAAACCACTTCTTCCCCAGTCTGTGGGGCATTGGCTGCCCTGTGGAAATGGTGAAATGGCTAAGGCAAGACCTGGAATTGTGAAGAGGCCAAGGTCCTTCTGAAATGGGCAGAAACTGAGAATAGGAGGCACAGATAGAGAGTCTGCTGCTCTGAAGACTTGTTCCACACATGTGAGAAGGAGGCAAAGAATGTTTGAGCTACTGCTGCCCTCAATTAGACTGATGGCAAAACACCACATCCTGGAGAGTGACACACATTGGAAACATGCGAGATGGTTGACATGGTTGCTATACATACACTCTCAGTGTGAAACCCCAGGTGTCCTAGGAGAGATAGCATGTGACTGTAAGATACCTCTAGGAAATTCCAGCCTAACTGGCAGTGCAGAAATGTGACGTATGTGCTGTTGTGGCATGTATATGTGTCTGCCACTCTGCCCCTGTATGTCTGTGAAGGATGGGTCAGGAGGAAACAAAGGTGGTTGGCTGTTTGCATCCAGGGACCCTGGGACTGTGAGAGTCAGGGATGCCCACTGGGGCAGTGTGGAGTATGCTGGTTTTCAATCCCCTTGGTTTAGGGAATATCTGTCCTGCAAAAGACACCCCATTCCTCATGCCAAAAGTCCTACCATGAGTTCCTTCCTTTCTCTGGGGTCTCATCCTTAGTTGTGGAGGTCAGAGGGGCAAAGGTGTGTATCTGCACTTGAGGGAGGTTTCTGACATTGTCACTGAAACAGAATCTCTGACGTTGGCATGGTGATCATGAAAGACATCTGCATCATGCAACTCTGGGACCATGTATTCAAAGGGAGTGTCTTGGATATCCCACTAATAACAGCCTAACCAATAGGTGGACCACAGACCATGTAGGCTAGCAAGGATAGCTGAGTTGTAGGCAGATCAGCTACAGCCTTGTGCTGACAGCAGAAAGAGAGACCCAGTATATAGGGAGTCAGTGAGACTTGGGGTGGAATCAAGCCCTCTTAGTGCATTTGGGAGAGGAATGCTGCTTTCCACCCAAGAGAGACTAAACTGTGGGCCCAGGCTGGGAAGGCTTCCCAGGTACCATTTGGGTGGGGACTCTGTGTGTGGATGGTATAAGGCAAGTGCAGAGGAAAAGAGAGCCAGCCGGCCATTCAGGCAAGAAAAAGGAAATTTATTAGAGGGAAAAGAGAGGGTGACTGGCTCTTAAGGAGAATCAGCCTTCTCCCTTTCTGATGGAGTCCTTCTTATACTGAACCAATGAAAAATTCTCTGAAGGGCTGGTCACATAGCCAGAGGTCTGGAATCTGGTCGCTTTGCAACTTTGAGAAGATAAGCGCCAGTGAGATAATAGGATGCCATTTAAGCAGTTTGGTCAGTCTCACAGATCACTGTGATTTTATTCTTCACTTGCAAGGTCTACATAATGAGCCATCTTATCAATGAGACCCTATGTGTGTTCTATGATTACAGTCTTTTCAATTTAGGATAAGGGCCAAAGGTCAATCTTCTGTAACTGCTTCCTATGGGACAGGGCGTCATAGGGGTAAGAGGGGGAAAAAAAAAAAATGGAATATGGGTCAAGGGAATTTGTGTGGAGTCAAAGTTTTTGATAATCTGAGTGAGTTAGGAGTAGATAGTTTGTGGATAGTTCGGCTGGTGAAGGCTTGTAAATGGTCCAAAGAAATTTTGGAAAAAAAAAAAAAAGTTAACCATGGGCCAGAAGAGTAAGGGTAAGTAGAAGGAGAGGGGCTAGAAAAGGTAGGACCCAGGGCATCCATTCCATTTTCTTAACCAGTTTTCCCATGAGTGACTGAGGTGCTGGCATGTTCTTGAGGCCCTGTTTGTCAGATTTCTTGCTACTTCCTTTACAATGCCTGATTTGTTGGTGTGCAAACAGCAGGCTTCCTCCAAAAATAGGCATAGGCCTCCTTTTTCTGTTGTGAGGAGGTCCAATGCTCTTCTGTTTGGAAGGACAATGGCTTCCAGGGAATCTAGGTGATAAGGCTGAACAGTGACAAGGCTGTTAGCTATTTCTTCTAGGCTGTCAGTGAGGTCTCTAGAAAGGTTTTGATAGTAATTTTAAAAAGTTGCAAGCCCTGCATTCCCCATCCCAATCCCAGTGGTTATTCCTAAACCAGTTAATAGAGGAATTAATTGAATTGCCTATCTGGGTCAGTTATAAGTTAGTGGGATAGGAAGGGTCTGATTGTTAGGAAAAATAGAAATATCTGGAGCCACATATGCCAGTGTGCATATCCCTGTCCAGTTAGTGTGAAGACATAAATATGCAATGGTTCTGCGTAAGAAAAATATTCCAGGAATAAGAAGACAACAGCTGAAATCAAAGCAAATCGGAGTCTTTCTGGGAATTTGTTAGTAGTCTCTGAAACTGACTGTGAACTCACCAACATAGCCCCTACAAGAGGAGTATTCACACCATATGCAGAAGGGAGTCTCCCTGAGAAAGTAATATAGAGAATGTCCTATAGTTTCTGAGACATGATAGACAGATGGCCTGAAGGGAAGGAGACATGTGAAGTTGATAACAGAGGTATGGTGGTACAGTTCCTAGTTGGGGCTAACAATTGTTCATAGGGTAGAGTTTTGTCTGGAAAAATAGAAAGGAGCCTGTTGTTGTAAATGAACATCAGAAATGGTGGCTGTTAAGGAGCAGTAATCAGGTTAGATCAGAGGTTGGGCTTGGAATTATAATATAGGCTTTGAATTTTGAGAGAAAATCTTTCCAAAGAATAGGAGTGGGGCATTTTGGGAGTATGAAAAAAATAATCAGAAAATGGGATATCTTGAAGTGTGCAGGGTAGAGGCTCAGTTATTCATGGCATAAATGTTAAACCATCAACCCACATACAGAGACCTGAGAGACCTTAGTTTTTCTGGAATAGGCAGGCATAGCAGAGTTCACGGCACCTGTGTCAGTGAGAAAGGAGATCAGCTTGCTGGCCATTGTAAGAGTTATCCTGGGTTCTGTAGAGGTGATGAGAGCCAGTGCTTGGGGCACTGGGCACCTTCAGTCTTCAGCAGTGAGACCAAAGAGACAGGGCAGAGCTGAATTGAATCCAAGGAGATTGGGCAGAGTTGGGTCAGAGGAGTCCTGTTCAGGACCAGGAGAGGATGTCTGGGTCCCTGGAAAGGGATTTGGGCAGTTGACTTTTTAATGTCCCTTTAATGCCACAGCTGGAACATGTACCTTGAGAGGGCCTTGACTTTAAGCTTGAGCAGGCCCAGTGGCCTTCTTTGCCACATCTGAAGCAGGGCCCAGGTGGCTTTCCTTTCTTTGTTGGTTGGTGGAGGCTTGGAGCCATGTAGAGCGTGGGTAAAAGGTGGTATTTGGGCTGATCTCATTGGGCCCTCTCTAGCTTTGCCTCTTCTTCTCAGTTATTGAAAATCTTAAAGGCTAAATATAAAAGGTCTTGAGGGGTTTGAGGGCCTTCTTCTGCCTTTTTAAATTTCCTTCAGATATCCGGGGATGACTGGGAGATAAAATGGATGTTAAGGACAATGTTCAGCTGAAGTGGGGTCTAATTTTGTACACTTTTGTAGCACTTCTATTAACCCGGCTAGAAATTATACTGGGTTTTTGTCTAACCCTTGAGTTATTTCCTGGAGCTTATCAGAATTGATGGCCTCATGCCCTGCCTTTTGAAGTCCCACAATGAGTCAAGCAACCAAGTGATTACAGGCGGCTCATCCAGGTGATAATCCCAGTTGGGATCTTCTTGGGTGACAGCTGTTGCTCCTTCTGGTTTAGTGTCATCTGTTCTGTGTATCTCATCAGCATGCTCCTATGAGGCTTGCATACCTGTTCCTTCTCTTCCAAGAGAAGAGTGGAAGAAAGTATAGTGTAAATATCAAGCCAGTTTAAGTCGTAAGACTGAGTAAGATACTTGAATTCTTTTAGATAATTATCCGGGTCTGAGGAGTAGGAGTCAAAATTCTATTCAATCTGAGATAGATCAGTGAGGGAGAAAGGGACATTAACCCAAACAACAACTTCTGCTCCAGCTACTTCCCCTAATGGGAGGAGTGGGGCAGAGAAAGGAGCGGGGTCCTGCGGTGAAGTTTTCTATTTTAAAGTTGTTCAGGACCAGGTACATGGAGGGGATCTAGGGAGTTCAGGGTAAAGCCTTGGGACCCTCTGGATAGACAGTGAGGCTGAGGTCTCAGAGCTTACCTCAGGCAGACGCTGGGGGAAGGTTTGGGAGCTGCAGCAGTGGTTGAGGCCTGCACTTGAGGAGGAGGAAAGGAGGAGACGATGTAAGGTGGAGGTGGTGAAACTGCATATGGAGTAGCTGCAAGGGGATTGGGAGTGGCTGCAAGGGGATTGGGAGTGACAGGGGCTGGGCTGTGGTTCGAAGGGTCGAAGGAAGAAGAAGAAAAGTCTGAACAGGGATTGGGAGACATTATATTAGGAGGATGTGGCCCAGAGTGAGCTAAGAGTATCTGAGAAGTAGAACAGGATTCACAGAGAACAGATTGAGAGCGAAAAGCAAAGAAAGCCTAAACATAAGGGATTTATAATTGCGAGTTCCTTTTTCTGGCTACTGGGACCTGTTATCAAGTCTGTATTGCAGCCAGACAGCGTTAGAGTATTAAATAAGTCTTTTTCATCTTATCTTCCCTTGGAAGATGAAAGATTTTAGATTTTGGAGAAGGCATTCTAGAAGAGTAGATTTTGAGGGCTGGGATTGAGAATTTCCCATTGTGGCCTGTCAGCTATAAATTGGCATTTATCAAAAGCATTGCCAATGACTGAACAACAAAGGCATTTACCATTTGCCTCTATGGAGATTGACCCCATGCTGCTATAGCTGTTGACATTCAGCAATCCCTGAGTGAGTTCAGGGTGGAGTGATGCTCTCTGTGCTCCAGGAAATCTGATGCAACAGGTTTTTAGATAGTTGGATGTTTTTAGGAACAGATTTTATGATCTCAACCCTTGTATCATCTCACATCTAGAGAAGCAACAAATCACTTCATGGTGACATCAGATCCTCATGACTAACAAGAAACCTTTTGTAAAATGAGTGCTCCACTGTTTTGAATTCCTCTTTCGCCAAAACCTTATATGTTGACTTTCCCCCTTTGCTTTTTTGGAGCAGTCTTTCAGAGCTACCTGAGATTCTGCCTCCCATGCTGCAGTCCTCATTTTGCCTCAAATAAAACTTAACTTATGACTCTTGAGGTGTACATCTTTTTTTTAGTTGACAGGCCAAATAGGGAGGTTAGACAAGGGTGAGACAAAGCTCTGAGAGCAAAGGAGTGCCCATTCTCAGGACTTTTTCAAAGAGTAATAATAGTCTGCTTTGAAATGGGCATCCCCTATTTCAAAGTTAGACAGAGTGCAAGGTTGAGGGCCAAGGGCTGTGAGGATTATCCCACCTAGCTCTAGGACTTGGAGATGAGGTGAGAGAGAGAATCTGAGGGTATGGGATGTCACCCAACCTTGTAACTGATATGTGAAATGTCAGCCAGTGTGTGGATGTCAATCCAGCAAGGCAAGGGGAGAGTCCCATCCTGGAGCTTGTTTCAGTTTCTCAGAAAGGTCTAAGGGAGGGGACCACCAGAGGTGGGCTCGTGAGAGGAGCCCACCCAGTTGTGGATGGATCTTCCCTCCCAGGTTTTGGTACCAGAATGCAAGGCAAGTGCGGGGAAAAACAGCAAGCCAGGCATTCGGGCAAGAAAAAGGAAATTTATTAGAGGGAAAAGAGAGGGTGATTGGCTCTTAAGGAGAACCAGCATTCTCCCTTTCTTATGGAGTCCTTCTTATACCCCACCTATGAAAAATTCTCTGAAGGGATAGTCACATAACTGGAGGTCTGGAATCTGGTGGCTTTACAACTTTGAGAAGATAAGCACCAGTGAGATAACAGGATGCCATTTAAGCATTTTTTTCAGTCTCACAGAACATTGTGATTTTATTCTTTGTTTGCAAGGTCGACATAAAGAGCCATCATGATGGGCCATCTAGGGTCCATGTACACACTATCAGGTGGTAGTAAGCTGTAGATCTGATGGGAAGGGAGATCACCTTAGCTTTTCAACCTCATGTTCAGTGTCTTGGTTTGGGGGAGACCATTTGTATTCCATGTGCACCTTCTTTGTGACATTGTATTAGACACATGTCTGTTATGTTCTCTTTGGCCTTTTGTAGTACTGGGTGTATATTTGGCCTTTCCCTTGGGGAAAATGAATCAGTTGCACACAGAAAGCTACACAGTTAGGAAGACCAGGGGAACCTGACTCCAAAGGTCAGAGGACTTAGGGAGCGGTGGGCCTGTGACAAGGATGTGGCATAGACAACGAATGATCTTGGGAGGTGCAGTTTGAAAAGGGGGCATTCTAAGTTAGCTGAGACAAAAATATCTGGCCATATCTGTGTGGTTTCTGGGAAAAAACCACATTAGAATGGAATCATTCTAATGTGATGTCCCTGTGAAACTGTCAAAGGTGAGGGGAGACTATAGGACACAGGCTCCTGTCACTCAGTTGTCCATGGAGATTGTTTCCAACCCTGCCCATTTCTTTGCAGGGCGGTCCCACTCATGAATAAATCTCAAGATTTTGCAACCTTTCAGGAGATGTAGAAGGGCACATTGACTTGATTGATGAGGGAGTAAAAGAAAACAACTGGGGAAAAATAGGGGTACTTAAAAAAATTTATTATACTGAATTAAAACCTCTAGTTCTGTATGTGTTCAAGTTTCCTTCCAGGGCTGTGTGTATGTACATGTGCACATATGCACACGTGCCTGCACAAATGTGTGTGAGTTGTCAGAACCTGCCTGAATGGGGATGGGAGAATGTACAATGAATGTGGGGTGGGAATGACAGTAAAGTTTAAATATTTCATATCATATAGGTGGTGAATCATAAATTTTTAAGTGGAGGAGTGTTATGTTCTGATGTCTCTTCTGTGGAGTAAACATGGTAATCATAGACTTTTGATCACCTTATCCTCTCTAGAGTCTTGGAATGCTGTGTTTTCAACTTGCCAGAAATTAGTAGTATGAGTGGAACAGACTGATGTTTACCCTATCCCTACTCCAGGACATGGATTACTCTGGCGTCCAGGCAGCAAATTAGTGGTATTTTCTCTTCCCTGAACATTTCTTGTAGGGATAATATAAAAGACAGAATATATAGTAAGACCTACTGTAGGAACATATTACAGTCATCCTTGAAATACAGCATCAGCAGCCATTGTTCTACATAGATCTAGCAAGATGTGCTGAAACATATTTATTTTCTTCAGCTGTAGATAACCTGAATTTAATACCAAGCAGCCCCTGCATGACTTCCTCATCAATGCTGATGCTTTTGATATATAACCAGCCTCACTTCAAGTTAGAATGAACCTTTACTTCATACGTTAACTGTAGGTACAAAGTCTACCATTATGACTCATACTAACTGATCTTGTTGCAAACCATGGCCAGAGGCTCCATTATGATTTGAACGGTTCTGTCATCGAATCACAACAGAACCACAGACCTCTCTCCCAAGGATATATGGCTCTCCTTCCTGTATTTGCAATGTTGTCTTGGCTATTTGTATGTCACAAGTGAAAGAAGCTATAGATTCCATTGTATTCCACAGTTGTTTCATGGCAAGCCTGCAAATCCCCTTGATATCCATTTGTACAAAGCTACTAGTCCTTTCCCCAAAGAAGGAGTTCTCTGATGCTAGTGAGAGTTTTTGTAGTTTTTATAGCCTTTTAGCATATTTGTCTATTTCATATTTTAATAAGATTGATAGCAGGTCATGAGAGTGGTCACAGTTGACTCCATGAGAAGCACATAAGAAGAATTGATGGAGGTATCTTGATACTCAGGGGAAGATGAAAATGATTTTAGAAAGATGAAAGGATGGCCTCCACAGTGACATATTTAAAGGTGTCAGAAGCAATGGGTTAGAGTACTAATTGCTATAATAAAACAAAAGGGGATGGTTAATGAGGTGATCAGAAATATTGTCATGATACTAAGGAAGAAGATGAAAAGTGTGGTTTAGTTTTGAGATCAAGCAAGATTGTCACCTGTATGCAGTGTAGGAGATGAGGGGAGGGATTTAATGAGAACTAGCTGGGAGAAATAGGAACTTATTGACACTTATGACAAGTGAACTATTTACAAAGGTTGCTAATTTCTCATCAGAACATCCCCAACACTGCTACAATCAGCCAACAACAACCCATTAGCCAACTCATGGCCTACTCTCCCATGAACTTTATTAATTACCACACTCCTCATAAGCTTTGCTTGTCTATGCTTTTGCATTTTTTTTCTGGGGATCAAGTCTGTAATCCAATGCATGAAAGTGAAAATAGAAAATGAGGTAACTCTTACCAAAGGGTAGGCAGGTTTGCTTTTTTAGGGGGGTAACTGGCATTTTCTGGCTTTACCTTCACAGAGTAATGTCTCTGTGCTGTCTGTGCTGATTTCCTTTCCTTGAAAAGAACCAGTCATGTTAAGCCAACTACCTGGTTAGACACTCAATTTCCAAATGGGTCAGAATGAAATAAAAGTTTGCTTGCATTTTGACTATATACAAAGTGCAGAGATTTAGGTCTTCAACATACAAATGTATTTTCATTTATTTGTATTAGTTGGAGTCTAATTATTTTACAGTATTGCAGTGTTTTTTTCCATACATTGACATGAATCAGCCATGGGTTTACATGTGTTCCCCATCTTGAACCCCCCTCCCACCTCCCTCCCCATCCCATCCCTCTGGGTCATCCCAGTGCACCAGCCCTGAGCACTGGTCTCATGCATCCAACCTGGACTGGCGATCTGTTTCACATTTGATCATATACATATTTTGATGCTGTTCTCTCAGATCTTCCCACCCTCACCTTATCCCATAGAGTCCACAAGTCTGTTCTATACATCTGGGTCTTGTTTTCTGTCTTTCATGTATCCGTTTATCATATATATATATTCATATATCATATATATTCTTGTTTATCATTACCATCTTCCTAAATTATATGTGTGTGTGTGTGTGTGTGTGTGTGTGTGTGTGTGTGTGTGTTAGTATACTGTATTGGTGTTTATCTTTGAGACAATAAAATTTATTCATAATATTGATTTTATTATTTCCACTTGGTACTGCTGTATATTCATCCATCTCCCAGTGTTCACCACACTAACCAGGTCTCCCAAACCCAGAAAGCAGCTGTGTAAGAAAAATGGGTTCTTCTGGAGTTATAAAGAATGAAACAAAATACTAAGAATATTAGCAATCTCCACAAAGATATGTGGAAATCCTCTCCACAAAGATATGAGGAAAGAAAATATCTCTATAATTGAATAAATATCAAACTGCATAATGTAATGCACCTGATAAGTAAACTTGCATGTGGCATATATGTCCCTATGGCTGATTCATGTTGAGGGTTTGACAGAAAACAACAAAATTCTGTAAAGCAATTATGCTTCAATTCAAAAATAAATTTTTAAAAAGTTTCAGAGACCAAAAATATGTTTTATATATTTATCCTAGCAATCTATTTGGAGAAGGCAATGGCACCCCATTCCAGTACTCTTCCTGGAAAATCCCATGGATGGAGAAGCCTAATAGGCTGCAGCCCATGAGGTCGCTAAGAGTGGCAGGACTGAGCTACTTCACTTTCAATTTTCACTTTCATGCATTGAAGAAGGAAATGGCAACCCACTCCAGTGTTCTTGCCTGGAGAATCCCAGGGACGGGGGAGCCTGGTGGGCTGCCATCTATGGGGTCGCACAGAGTTGGACACGACTGAAGTAACTTAGCAGAAGCAGCAGCAATCTATTGACTACGCTAAAGACTTTAACTCTGTGGATCACAACAACCCGTGGCAATACTTTTTTTTTTTTTAAGTTTGTTTAACTAGAGGTTAATTACTTCATAGTATTATTGTGATTTTTGCCATACACTGACATGAAACAGCCATGAGGCTGTTCCCCCTATTCTGGCGCCCCCTTCGACCTCCCTCCACACCACATCCCTCTTGGTTGTCCTAGACCACTAGCTTTGAGTGCCCTGATTAGTACATTGAATTTGCACTGGTCATCTATTTTACATATGGTAATATACATGTTTCCATCCTATTCTCTCAAATCATCCCACCCTTGCCTTTTACTTCATCAGTTCAGTTCAGTCACTCAATTGTGTCCGACTCTTTGTGACCCCATGAAACGCAGCATGCCAGGCCTCCTGCCTATTACCAACTCCTGGAGTTTACTCAAACTCATGCCCATCGAGTTGGTGATGCCATCCAGGCATCTCATCCTCTATTGTCTCCTTCTCCTCCAGTCCCCAATCCCTCCCAGTATCAAGGTCTTTTCCAATGAGTCAACTATTCGCATGAGCTGGCCAAGGTATTGGAGTTTCAGCTTCAGCATCAGTCCTTCCAATGAACACCCAGAACTGATCTCCTTTAGGATGTACTGGTTGGATCTCCTTGAAAACCAAGGGACTCTCAAGAATCTTCTCCAACACCATAGTTCAAAAGTATTAATTTTCCGCATAGTTCAAAAGTTTTTTTTTCTTCACATCTGTGTCTCTTTTCTTACCTTTCATATAGGGTCATTGTTACTGTCTTTCTAAATTCTGTATATATCCGTTAACATATTCAGTAGAACTGACTCAAATGTGTCTTTTTTTATACTTGGGTAATAATATCCCATTATGCACATGCACCATATATTCCTTATCCAGTGGTCTGCCAGTGGACATCTAGGTTGTTTCCATGTCCTAGCTATTGTAAACAGTGCTGCAGGGAACATTGGGCAATATGTATCTTTCAGTTCTGATTTCCTCGATGTGTATGCCCAGCAGCGTGATTGCTTGGTCATGTTGCAATTCTATTTCCAGTTTTTTAAGGAATTTCCACACTGAAATTTCTACACTAGTCACTGTACTAGTTTGCATTCCCACCAACAATATAAGAAAATTCCCTTTTCTCCACAACTTCTCCAGCACTTACTGTTTGTAGACTTTTTGAAGGCAGTTATTCTGACCAGTGTGAGATGGTACCTCATTGTGATTTTGATTTGTATTTCTCTGATAATGAGTTATGTTGAGTGTTTTTTGTGTGTTTGTTTAACATTGGTATGTCTTCTTTGGAGAAATGACTGTTTAGTTCTTTGGCCCACTTTTTGGTTGAGTCGTTTATATTTCTGGTATTGAGCTGCTTGAGCTGCTTGTATATTTTGCAGATTCATTCTTTGTCACTAGTTTCAGTTGCTATTAAATTCTCCCATTCTGAAAATTGCCTTTTCATCTTGTTGGCAGTTTCCTTTGTTCTGCAAAAAAACTTTCAAGCTTAATTAGGTCCCATTTGTTTATTTTTGTTTTTATATCCATTATCGTGAGAGGTGGGCCATAGAGGATCTTGCAGTGACTTATGTCAGAGAGTATCCTGCCTATGTTTTACTCTAACAGTTTTATAGTTTCTGGTCTTAAACAGTTAGATCTTTAATTGTTTTTAGTTTGTTTTGTGTATGATGATAGAAAGTGTTCTAATTTCATTCTTTTACAGGTTTTGGACCGGTTTTCACAGCATCGCTAGTTAAACAGATTGTCTTTTCTCCATTGTATATTTTGCATCCTTTGTGAGGATTAGTTGTCCATAGATACATGAATTTATATCTGGTCTTTCTATTTTGTTCCATTGATCTATATTTCTGTTTTCATTCCAGTACCATATGCTCTTGAAGATTGTAGCTTTGTGGTATAGTCTGAAATTAAGCAAATTTGTCTCTCCATTTCCATTCTTCTTTCTCAAGATTGCTTTGACTATTCAAGGTGTATGTGTGTGTGTGTGTGTGTGTGTGTGTGTGTGTGTGTGTGTTTCCATACAAATTGTGAATTGATTTGCTCTAGTTCTGTGGAAAATACCATTGTTAACTTGATAGTGGTTGCATTGAATCTACAGTTTGCTTTGCATAATATACTCATTTTCACAATATTGATACTTCTAATCCACAAGCATGGCATATTTTCCCATTTATATCTGTCATCTTTGATTTCTTTCATCACTGTTTCCTAGTTTTCTATAGGTCTTTAGGTAAACTTATTTATTGAGGCAAATCTATCCCTTAGTATTTTATTCTTTTTGTTGCAATGGTGAAGGGGATAGTTTCATTAATTTCCTTCTGTTTTCTCATTGGTAGTGTATTGGAATGCAAAGGATTTCTGAGCATTAATTTTGTATCCTGCAACTTCACTATATTCATTAGTTAGCTCTAGTAATTTTCTTCTGGTGTCTTTAGGGTTTTCTATGTAGAGGATCATGCCATTTGCAAACAGTGAGAGTTTTACTTCTTTATTAGTCTGGGCTCCTTTTCTTTATTTTTCTTCTCTGATTGTTGTGGCTAGGACTTCCAGAGCTATGTTGAACAATAGTGGTGAGAGTGGGCATCCTTGTCTTGTTGTTGATTTTAGAGGAAATGCTTTCAATTTTTCACCTTTGAGGATACTGTTTGTTGTGGGTTTGTCACATATGGCTTTTTTACATTCAGGTATGTTCCTTCAATGCCTGCTTTCTGGAGAGTTTTCAACACACCAGGTGCTGAATTTTATTAAAGGTTTTCTCTGCATCAATTGAGATAATCATGTGTTTTTCTTTTTTTAATCTTTCAATTTGTTAATAAGGTGTATTACACTGATGCTTTGTAAATACTGATGTATCCTTCATCTCTGAGATAAAACCCATTGGTCATTACTTCTGATCTTGTTAATATGTTCTTGGTTACCAGATTTTTTGAGGATTTTTGCGTCTATATTCATCAGTGATATGATGACATGGGGAAGCTCAGAGTCTTGCAGACTGAATGAAGAACCTGGATTAGGATCATGCAGGTAACATGTGACAGGCTGAGACTGGAGATTTGGGAATGTCACATGTCCATGTCTCACTTGAAGTAGCTGTGTTTGCAGCATGAGAGTCCTAGGTGATTCTGGTAGAGCCAGGGTGAATCAAACACCATTATCATAATCATCCTTCCCTGGGTTCTACCACCCCCCAGGCCTCATTGAATTTGAGATTTCAAGGGCCCTTCACTCCTACCCCTCCTTCTGGGAAAACCCACCAGTTCTAACGGGCTTCTGTCCCATGTCCCATTGTACTTCTGTGCTATCTATGTTGACTTCTGTGAATTTTCACATCTAACATTTGGTCTCTCACTACACCAGCAAAACTGGATAAGGCTCAATGCTGGCAGGTAATAATACTGAAGAGCTGGTCGGGGAAATGGATAGGTGTCCCTAATAGTCAGGGCAGCTTGCCTTCTGAAGCCATCTCCCATATCGCTGGACACAGGCATCTTCAGCTACTGTAACACCCATGTTCCCTTTTTCTGTTTGTGTCCCTTTACCTTGCACATGTGTATGTACAGAGGTGTGCTTGTGTCACCTGTGTTTATGTGTATTTCTGTGAATGTGCCTGTGTCTAGCCCAGTACAGATACAGAGATGAAGGTGACAGAACATGTAGCAACCAGAAGAGGAGGTACCAGTGGCCACATATTGGAGGCGACTGATCACTGTATCCCTGTGCTTCCTCTGTTCAGGATCAGTTCAGTTCAGTCAGTCGTGTCTGACTCTTTGCGACCCCATGAATTGCACTCTTCAGGATAAGGATGAAGAAAAAATGGCCAGGGACAACTCTAGACTGTGGGTCCACAAACCTGGAATTACATCAAGAGACATAAACAAGCTCACTGTTTCTTCTGTGTTGTTGTGTGTGTTTGTATGGGTAATGGGGATGGAGGGTTTCAGGAGTCATCCAGACTAAATCAAATGGTGTGGACTTTAAAATCACTGCCAGTGGACTCTTCAGTCTGTGTGGCATGGTGAAGATGGTGGCTGTGGTAGGTCAGGACCCAGAATTATAGAAAGGCCAAATTCCTTTGGAAAAGGGAAGAGACTGGAAGGAGGAGGCATGGAAAGAGAGCCTGCTGCACTGCAGACTTGTTCCAAAAATGTGAGAGGGAGACAAGGAGACAAGTCATAGGCTAATGCTGCTTCAGATAAACCTGTCAGCCAGCACACTCCTTCTCTGAGTTGCACACATTGGCACTATGTGAGACAAATCACATGCTAAGGTAGTCTCCCAACATGAAACACCAGGCATTCGAGGAGAGATGGTGTGTGTGTGTGTGGTATCTGCCGGTCACATCCAGCCTGCCAGGCAATGCAGAAACATGAGAGAAGTGCAAGTGTGGTGTGTATGTGGGGTTTCCTTCATGATTCATATGGTAAAGAGCACACCTGAAAAGCTGGAGACCTGGGTTTGATCCCTGGGTTGGGAAGATCCCTTGGAGGACTGTAGGTCTACCACAGCATAGCAAGGCAGTATAAAAGAGGTTTGGGATATATAAATCAGTGAGGTATGGGGTGGAATCAAGCCCACTTGGTACATTTGGGAGGGAAATGCTGCTTTCTGCACAAGGGAGGTAGGGCTGTGATACCCAGGTGGGCAGGTTTCCCAGGGTGTCATCTATATGGGAGCTCTGTGTATGTATCTGGATAGAACTAAACTGTATAGCCAATGTGACGGGAGGTCACCTTAGCCTTCTGACCTCATGTTCAGTGTCTTGTTTCATCAAAGACTCTTTGGATCCATGTCTATCTTCTTCACGATGCTGTCTGAAGTCATTCTTCAACACAGGCCTTCTTCAGTGTTTGAGGCCTCTCACGTTGTCTCTGAACTTTTGCAAGGTCAGGCATGTATTTTGCCTTTTCCTGCTACAGAAGATGACCCTGGAGGAAAAAGGAAAGCAGTTGCAAACAAACAGCTACAAAGTTAGAAAGAGCAGGTGCACCTGGCTGGGATATCCACAGGCCAGAGGAGGTGCTGGTCTGGCAACTGAGGTGAAGTTGACAAGGAATGATCCTGGGAGGCTCAGGCTGAGAAAGGGTTGGGACAAAGATACTGAAATAAAAGCCACTGGCCATTTCTGTGTGATTCCTGCAAGGAAAGCACACAGACTGGAAATCATTCCAATATGATTTGCACTGTGAACCTGTCCAAAGGGATGGAAGAACACAGAACACAGATGCAAATCATTTAGCTGACCACGACAATCACTTCAAACCCTGACCACCTCTTTGCAGGTTAGTTCCATTCACGAGGAAATCCCAAGACTCTGTAATCTTCCAGGATAAGTCATAGGGATAGAAGTGCATATTGACTTAATTAACAAAGGAGTGAAAGAAAATAACTGGGATTAAAAAAAAAAAAGAGGGGTACTTACCAAAATATGTTTTATTGGACTTAGAGTTCTGCAAGTTTCCTTGTGTGTGTGTGTGTGTGTGTGTGTGTGTGTGTGTGTGTGTGTGCTGTCAGAACTTTCCTGGCCCAGTGATGGAAGAATGGACAGTGAGTGTGGGGTGAAAATTACAGAAAGTTTAAAAACTTCATATTATATCGGTTGTGAAACTCACCAGAAAACTTTAAGGGGAGGAGTGATAGGTTCTTATGTCTCTTCTGTAAAGGGTTGAACAAACAGATTTTTGAGGGCTCCAGATGCTTTAGGCCCCTGGAATGCTGTATATTCTCTTTGCCTGAAATTAGTAGGACAGTGGAAGAGATTGATGTTCAGCTTATTTCATACTCCATGGAATGCAGTAGTTCTACCATCAGGGCAGCAAAGAAGTGGTATTTTCTCTTCCATGAACATTTCTTGTATGGATAGGATAGAAGATGAAATAGGTGATAGGACCAAGTGAGATAACATGTTACAGCCATTCTTGAAATACAGCATCTGCAGCCATGTTTCCACATTGTTCTAGGCGCATGCTACAAAACATATTTATTTTCTTCAACTGTAGATAACCTGAATTTAATACCAATCAACCCCTGCATGACTTTCTCTTGGGCACTAAAGCTTCTAGATAAACACCCAGCCTATCTAAAACCCATCAGCAACCATACTTCATTCTTTAAATGTAGGTACAAAGTCTACCACTGTGCCTAGTACTTACTGATCTTGTTGGAAACCATGTCCAGGAGGAATAAGTGGTAACATGATGCTAATCTACAATTGGTACTGCATGAATATGTGTTCTATATCCATTTGGGACTTTCCAATACTGATCTCCAATACTGAATCTCATAAACAGAACACAAATACTGGACCTATTGACTTTTTTCCTGGAGCCCTGAGGGGAAAATCAGTGCCCCAGTTCATGAGTTTGTTACTGCTAACAACAAGGCTGCACAAATTGTGCATCATCATTACAGTTACTAGAAAGTTCTGGGAGAGGAGATCTAGAAAGAAAAAAATGAAAAGGTACAAAATTTACTAGATCTGACACAGAGATTTATGTTCCTCACCTCTTCACCTTACTCCCATCTTTCTACCTACTCTTCATGCCCTAGGTATCAAATGTGTTTAAAGAATGGCCCTTCTGTTTTCACATGGTTTAGAAACAAAATGGGCATCACTGAATTTTGAGGAAGGCTAGATTTCTATAGTTTAACCTTTTTCTTTAATTTATTATTTCTATGCCTTGACCTAACCCAGTCCACAATATTACAAACATGCCAAATTTACAAGTGTGACTTTGGAATTTCAGACTGTGTAGCAAAGGACTTTTACAGTTTTCTTCATCTTGAAAGAGATGCAAGAAAATACATTGATAAATTTTTCTTCAGCTCTACAAATATAACTTATAGGGGTAGGAAATGTCATCTCACATCAGTTTTCTTGCCTGGAAAATTCCATAGATGAAAGAGCCTGGTTGGCTAAACTACATAGGGTTTGAAAGAGTCGGACACGACTGAGCATAAAAATACACACAACTAACTTAGGATCAATAAAAAAATGTTCTTTCTTTTCTCATAGGACTTCATGTGGTTCACACTGAATGGCTATGGCTTTTTCAAAATTACCTCTGCAGCTTTCCTAAAGACTAGTAGCTCTTTCTGATCCTTCAAAAAAATAAAAAAAGCTTCTTCCCAAAGGGGGCGTGTTCTTCCTTACTCCATTAAAGTTTTGGACCTTCTTTACTCTCTTTTGAAATAAAGATTTCTATCTTATTTTAGGCTTAGGGAGTTGTTCCTTTGCGATTTCTTTCTTTCTTTTCTATTTGGGAATAATATCAGCTTAATATCAATCCAGGTCAATACTGAAATCAGATTAACTATATTCTTTAGAGCCAAAGATGGAGAAGCTCTATAGAATCAGGAAAAAAAGACAGAGAGATGTCTGTGGCTCAGAACATGAGCTCCTTATTGTAAAATTCAGACTTAAATTGAAGAAAGCAGGGAAAACCACTAGACCATTCAGGTATGGCCTAAATCGAATCCCTATGAGTATACAGTGGAAGTGGCAAATAGATTCAAGAAATTAGATCTGATAGGTAGAGTACCTGAAGATCTCGGATGGCGGTTTGTGACATTGTACAGGAAGCAGTGTTCAAGACCTTTGGCAAGAAAAAGAAATGCAAAAAGGCAAAATGCTTGTCTAAGGAAGGCTTACAAATAGCTGAAAAAAGAGAAGATAAATGCAAATGAGAAAAGGAAAGATATACTCGAATGCAGAGTTTCAAAGAATAGCAAGAAGACATAAGAAAGCCTTCCTCAGTGACCAATTCAAAGAAATAGAGGAAAACAATAGAAGGGGAAAGACTAGGGATCCCTTGAATAAAATTAGAGACAGCAAGGGAATTTTTATGCAAATATAGGTACAATAAAGGACAGAAGTGGTATGGACTTAACAGAAGCAGTAGAAGATATTGAGAAGCAGTAGCAAGAATACACAGAATATATGAAAAAGATCTTCATGAGCTAGATAACCACGATGATGTGATCACTCACCTAGAGCCAGACATCATGGAATATGAAGTCTAGTGGGCCCTAGGAAGCATCACTATGAACAAAAACCTAAAGCAAGTACTGGAAAGCAAGTTGAGCTATTTTAAATCCTAAAAAATGATGCTGTGAAAATGCTGCACTCGATATGCCAGCAAATTTAGGAAACTCAGCTGTGGCCACAGGACTGGAAAAGGTCAGCTTTCATTCCAATCCCAAAGAAATGTTCAAACTACCATACAATTGCATTCATCTCACATGCTAGCAAAGTAATGCTCAAAATTCTCCAAGCCAGGCTTCAACAGTACGTGAACCATAAATTTCCAGAACTTCAAGCTAGATTTAGAAAAGGCAGAAGAACTAGACGTCAAATTGTCAATATCTTGTGGATCATCAGAAAAACAAGAGAATTTCAGAAAAAAATCTACTTTTGCTTTATTGATTATGCCAAAGCCTTTGACTGTCTGGATCACAATAAACATTTAAATAGATGGGAATATCAGACCACCTTACTTGACCAGAGAAATCTGTATGCAGGTCAAAAAGCAACAGTTAGAGGAGGACACAGAACAACGGATTGGTTCCAGATTTGGAAAGGAGTTCGTCAAGACTGTATACTGTCACCCTGCTTATTTAACTTCTATGCAGAGTACATCATGCAAAATGCTGAGATAGATGAAGCGCAAACTGGAATCAAGACTGCCAGGAGAGATATAAACAATCTCAGGTATGCAGATGACACCACTCTTATGGCAGAAAGTGAAGAACTAAACAGCCTCTTGACAAAAGTGAGAGAAGGGAGTGAAAAAGTTGGTTTAAAGCTCAACATTCAGAAAACTAAGATCATGGCACCTGGTCCTATCACTTCATGGCAAGTAGATGGGAAAACAATAGAAAGAGTGAGAGATTTATTTTTTTTTTTGGGTGGGGGGAGGAGTGGGGAAACTTCAAAATCACTGCAGAGTGTGACTGCAGCCATGAAATTAAAAGATGCTTGCTCCTTGGAGGGAAAAAAAAAAAAGAAAAAAGAAAAACTATGACTAACCTAGACCACATGCTAAAAAGCAGAGACATTAATTTGCAAGTAAAGGTCTGTCTAGTCAAAGCTCTGGTTTTTCTAGTAGTCATGGATGAATGTGAGAGTTGGACTATAAAGAAAGCTGAGCACCAAATAATTGATGCTTTTGAACTGTATTGTGTTCCCTTCTCCAAACGTGTTGGAAAACACTTGATATTCCCTTGGACTGCAAGGAGATCCAACCAGTTGTTCCTAAAGGAAATCACCCCTGAACCTTCATTCAAAGGACTGATTTTGAAGGTAAAACTTCAATACTTTGGCCACCTGGTGTGAAGAACTGACTCATTGGAAAAGATCCTGATGCTGGAAAAGACTGAAGGCAGGGGAAGAAGGGGATGGCAAAGGATTAAATGGTTGGATAGCAATACTGACACAATGAACATGATTTTAGCTCTGGGAGTTGGTGATGGACAGGAAAGCCTGTTGCGCTGCAGTACTTGGGGGTAGCAAAGAGTTGGACATGAATGAGCAACTGAACTGAACCTCTAACTTAACATTTCCCTTGTCTAGAGCAGTAAGGAGTACATTGGAAGTCTGTAGAGCTGAGAGGAAATTATAAACATGAGACACACCTATATCTCTTCCTTATCTAGGAGTAGGCTATTTATGCCTTGAACACGACTGTCAGAATCACAGAACTACACACTTCTACCCAAGGGAACATGGCTTTTCTTTATCTTTACCATGCTGTCATGTCTGTTTTAATATCATAGGTGAAAGAAGTTAAAGATTCCCTTGTATTCCACAATTCTTTCCACAGAAAGGATGTGAATCTTGCTCATATTCAGCCCCATTAAGCTACAGGTCCTTTCCCCAGATTATATGAAAAAGGATGAGTGTCCCATTTCTGAAGCAGTTCTAGGGTATTAGTGAAGTTTGCAGAGTCATTTAACATATTTGCCTCTTTCATACTTTATAAAGATTGATAAGAGGTCTTGTGGATGGTCATAAATGTCTTCATGAGAAACACAAAAGAAGTACTCATGGAAGTATCTGGATGCTCAAGGAAAGACGTGGATGATGTAGCAAGATGGAAGGATTACCTCACAGTGGCATATTTGAAGGTGTCAGAAGCAGTGTGCTGGACTGTGGATTACTATCATAAAACAAAAAAGCCAATGAAGTCATCAGTAATCCTGTCATGACACAAAGAAGGAGGTTGAAATGTATACTTTAGAATTGAGATCAAGCAGGATCTTCAGTAGGCAGTTTATATGATGAGGCAAGAGACTTAAAGAGAACATGCTGGGAGAAATAGGGCCTTATTGATATCCATGAAAAATGAAATATTTACAGGGGTTTCTGATTTACCATCAGAGCTCCCCCCATGCTACCTTGTCAACCAATCAGCTCATAGCCTGTTTTTTCATGGCCTTCCTTTATTTCAGATACTCCTCAGAAGCTTGACTTCCCTGTGCTTTTGCATTTTATATGACTTGTATTTTCTTGAAAGCTTCTGGTATGCAGGAGGAGTGGGTCATTTAGTGACAGGAAGTCATTTACCACAATTAGTACAGTTCAAAAAATTAGAGAAGGGTCCTAATAGTAAAATGTGTCTCCACAATATCCTGTACCAGGTACTGTTATCATTAAATATTCTCAGTTGAACATGTCTTTGGCCTGATGTGTTGCAGTACAGAGTTGGTCTTTAGGTTTAAATTTTTTTTTTTTTTTTTTTTGCTCCAAAATCACTGCAGATGGTGATTGCAGCCATTAGATTAAAACACGCTTACTCTTTGGAAGGAAAGTTATGACCAACCTAGGCTGCATATTCAAAAGCAGAGACATTACTGCCAACAAAGTTCCATCTAATCAAGGCTATGGTTTTTCCAGTGGTCATGTGTGGATGTGAGAATTGGACTGGGAAGAAAGCTGAGCACTGAAAAATTGATGCTTTTGAACTGTGGTTTTGGAGAAGACCCTTGATAGTTCCTTGGGCTGCAAGGAGATCCAACCAGTCCATCCTAAAGCAGATCAGTTCTGGGTGTTCATTGGAAGGACTGACGCTGAAGCTGAAACTCCAATACTTTGTCCACCACATGTGAAGAGTTGACTCATTGGAAAAGACCCTGATGCTGGGAGGGATTGGAGGCAGGAGGAGAAGGGGACAACAGAGGACAAGATGTCTGGATGGCATCATCGACTCGATGGACATGAGTTTGGGTAAACTCCAGGAGTTTGTGATGGACAGGGAGTCCTGGCATGCTGTGATTCATGGGGTTGCAAAGAGTCAGACACGACTGAGCAGCTGAACTGAACTGAACTGAATATGGAACACAGGGAAATTTTGTCGACATAATTTCTCGAGTCTGTAAATGATGTAAAATCTGAAATCTTTACCAGTACTTGTAACATGTCTATGGCATGGCTTTAGGTGTTAACAGTAAGATTGCCAGGAGCTTTGGTTTTGCTGTTAATCACAAACCTTGCTGAATTGAAGACAATATGCATTTCCATTTGTTGGGCTCCTTCAGTTTGGACTGGATTGTATCCCCCCCTCCTTTTTTTAAGACATGTGGTTTGCAAACTGGATTAGTAGGCTTTAGAGGTTCTCAGGAATCCAGAGGTCTGGTGATAAGAGTGGGAGCCATAGACTACAAATTCTGCTATGGAGTAGGTACCACCAATAGGCCTATTAAACTCTCTGGAGGAAAGGCCCAGGTAGCTCCAATGGTTTGGAAGATTTATGATCATCTAGGCTTCCCCATGGCTACTGTAGATTAGTGTCTTGGTTAGAGGAAGTTTAGAGAGGCATGGTTGACATGACATCACCACATTCTGACATCACTAAAGTAATAGGAAGCAATGTCTTGATCACTGTTGCCTGGTAGGGATTTAGAAAGAGAGCTGTGGTAATAATAAAAAGGGAGGACTGTATCTTTTTACAAAGTCAGACTTTCTTCTTGATATGCTTATTTTCTTTTACTGCTTCCTGTAAATTATGCTTATTCTAATGTTTCCTAGATCAATTTACCCATGAATTAGAAATATGTTCTCACCCATTGACTCTCTAATAAACAGTGAAAACTCTTAGGGAGCATTAGATATCTGTGAGGATCATCAGATTATGGATAAGGAAACTTAACCAGTTTCCTTTATGAAGAATTTAGGCAAGAAAAGGAGGCCTCATTAGAAATACACAGCCCCTTTTCAAGAGTAAGTACGTGTATTATTTTGCTAGGGTTGCCATAACAAGGTGTACCCAGGTAGCTTAAATAAATATTTTCTAAATCTTCTGGGCATTTAGTCAGTAATCAAAGGGTCAGCAGATATGTTTTCTTATGGATTGTGACTGGCCATATTCTGGCCATTGTCTTCACTAGTAATAGCTCTCTTGGTGTATAGGACTGATCTCCTTTTCTTATAAAGAACCATATTAACCCAAGAAAGAATCATATTAACCTAATCTCCTACTTAGAGGTCCAATTGCCAAATAGGGCCAGAACAAATGACAGTTTGCTCTCATTTTGACTCTATACAAAGTGCAGAGCGTTAGGTCCTCAACATATAAATCTTGAGAGAATACAATTCTTCTTAATATTGCTTTTCTTCTTCCCACTTGTATATTCATCTGTCTCCTAGAGTTCACCCCACTATCCAGGTCTCCCAAACCCAGAAAGCAGATGCATAAGAAAAATAACTTCTGTAGTAAAGCAGATGAAACAAAATTTGAAATTTCTTACCAGTCTAGTAAATCGTTTTCACAAAGACATAAGGAAAAGAAAATATTTCTATTATTGAATAAGTATTAAACCATAATTTGATGCACATGATAAGCAAATTACTAAAACTTTACAAAGTGAAAGGTTGTTGATCAGCTGTGAAATATGCCAGGATTCTTGGCCTGCTGAGAAGAGGAATTTGATCCAGGGCCAGTGATGAGGCTTGATGGCTCAGAGTTTTTGAGTGATAAAGTTTTATTAAAGTGTAAGAGAGATAAAGAAAACTTCTGACATAGACATCAGAAGGGGGCAGAAAGAGTGTTTCCCTGATAGCCTTTGATAATATGTTATATACCTATCAGCAGGCTGTTAATTAGACCAAAAAAAAAAAAAATCTCAAAACTCAAGTGGCATGAGGCCCCTCAGACAAAACATACATTTTGAGATAACAATCTAAATATCAAGAAATATCAATAACCTCAGATATGCAGATGGCACCACCCTTATGGCAGAAAGCTAAGAAGGACTAAAGAGACTCTTGATGAAAGTCGAAGAGGAGAGTGAAAAATTGGTTTATAACTCACCACTCAGAAAACTAAGATGATGCCATCCATTCCCATCACTTTATGGCAAAGAGATGAGGGAAACAATAGAAACTGTGAGAGACTTTATTTTCTTGGGCTCCAAAATCACTGCAGATGGTGACTGCAGCCATGAAATTAGAAGATGCTTGCTCCTTGGAAGAAAAGCTATGATCAACCTAGAGTGCATATTAAAAAACAGAACATTGCTTTACAACAAATGTCCATCTAGTCAGAGTTATGGTTTTTCTAATAGTCAAGTGTGGATTTGAAAGTTGGCCTATAAAGAAAGCTGAAGAATTGATGCTTCTGAACCATCATGTTGGAAAAGACTTTTGAGAGCCCCTTAGACTGCCAGGAGATCCCACCAGCCCATTCTAAAGGAAATAAGTCCTGACTATTCATTGGAAAAACTGATGCTGAAACTGAAACTCTAATACCTGATGCAAAAAACTGACTCATTGGAAAAAACTCTGATGCTGGGAAAGATTGAAGGCAGGAGGAGAAGGGGACAACAGAGGATGAGGTTGCATTGCATCACTGACTCAATGGACATGAGTTTGAGTAAACTCCAGGAGTTGATGATGGACAGGTAAGCCTGGCATACTGCAATGTATGGGTTTGCAGAGTCAGACATGATGAGAGACTGAACTGAACTGGCACAAGCTGAATCATCCTGAACCATAAAATGATTGACATGAATCTTGAAGAAAGTCTGATTTCCCAGCAAATATATAGTCTCATTTAACATAGATTAGGAGAACAATTATATGAGTAAAACATACTGGTTTGTTGAAACATTATCTGTTCTGAGTCTTAGGGGTAACCAATGTAAAGAAAGACAGAGTCTAGCATAAATATATAGTTCATTAACATAGCTTCAGAAAAAAACTTTTCCTTAGGACAAATGCAGTGGTTTTGAGAAAAGTTCAGTTCAGGTGGAACCTAGCCTCATCATGGCAACACAGAATTGTAAAATAAATCTTTTAATTGTGTATAAAGAAGGGAAAAAATCTGACATTTATAGTCTGTTTCCTCCTGCCTCTTAAGAGAGAGGTAAAAAACGTAGTCTATTTCTTCCATTTGGAGACCCCTAAACTCCCTTCCCATTACCTTCTCAAAGGGATATGTTTTAATATGTATCCTAACTGTTGACTACTCAAAAGCGTTTGACTCTGTGGATCACAACAAACTGTGGAAAATTCTTCAAAAGATGGAAACACTAGAGTGCTTTACCCACATCCTGAGAAATGTGTGTGCAGGTTTAGAAGCAAGAGTTAGTAACAGACATGGAACAACAGACTGGTTCAAAATTGGGAAAGGAATACCTCAAGGCTGAATATGGTCATCTTACTTATTTAACTTACATGAAGAGTACATCAGGCAGAAAGCAGGGCTGGAAGCACAAGCTGGAATCAAGATTATAGGGAGAAATATCAATAAACTCAGGTATGCAAATGACACCAATCTTATGGCAGAAAGTGAAGAGTAACTGGTTGAAAGAGGATCTGGTTGAAAATGAAAGAGGAGAGTTTCAAAAAACTTAAGACCATGATATTTGGTCCCATAACCTCATGACACATAGATGGATAAACAATGGAAACAGTGGCAGACAGGGAGATAAAACCATTAAATCTGAAAAAAAAAAAAAAAAAAAAAAGCAGTCCTGAATATACCTTGTGAGAACCGATGCTGAAGCTCAAGCTCTAGTATTTTGGACACTTGATGTGAAGAGCTGACTCATTAGAAAAGTCTCTGATACAAGCGCTCGGACCTGGTGCTCTGGGAGGACCTGGAGGGAGCGGGTGGGGAGGGAGGTGGGAGGGGGGATCGGGATGGGGAAGACATGTGAACCCAAGGCCTTTTCATTTCAATGTATGGCAGAATTCACTACAAATAAAAAAAAAAGAAAAAAGAAAGAAAACACACACACACACACACACACACACACACAAAGTCTCTGATAGTGGGAAATATCAAATGCAGGAGGAGAACGGGACAACAGAAGAATGAGATAGTTGGATGATATTGCTGACTCAATGGTAATGAATTTGAGTAAGCTTCAGGAGATGGAGAAGGACAGGGAAACCTGGTGTGCATTCAATGGGGTCGCAAATATTCAAACAGACTGAGTGGCTGAACTATCCTAGCAAACCTAGTTCACTACAAATTTTTCAAAATAATATATAATTCTCAAGTAAGATCTAATGATGACATTTATTACAGTTATTTTGTCTTAAATTCACCTGAAAATTGGGGTAGCCATAGTGATTACCAATTTGTTTTTACAGAAGAACCATATACTTCAAATAATTTTAAGACTGACTGCCATTTTGGAATGAGGCATTCTCTCAGATAGTCTGTTCCCATTCGCAGAATTGAGAGAAATTACTACTGTTACCAAATTCCCACGTACCCAACATAGTTAGGCCAAGCAATATCAGAACACTGGAGTTTAAAGCAAGAGAGTTTTATTGCAGGGTCATGCAAGGAGATGAGTGGTTTATGCCTTTAAAAATCCTGAACTCCCCAAAATCTTTTAGCAAAGCTCACTTATAGGAAAGATGAGGGAAGTGTATAATTAGCTGTGGCAGATGTCTTCATGTAAGATCCTCTGTTCTTGGAGTAAGGTCGCACTGAGGTAGCTTGTTCCTGTGAAACTCTGGCTAAACAAATATCACCCCCTTTGCTGAAAGGAAATGTCTCAAGCTTGAAAAGGTCATGGTTAGCACTGCCTAGGATCAGCCTATCAGTCAACACACTCCCACACCAATACTGGCATCATGTGAAACAACTGAAATGTTAAGGTAAACCCTCAGTGAAACACCTGGCTTCCTAAGAGAGACATGGTATGAGTGTGGAATCCATCTAGGTAATTTCAGCTTACCTGGCAGTGTGAAAAGTTGAGGAAAAAGCAGGTGTGGGGAGTATGTGTGTGCCCCTCTGCCAGTGTCTGCATGTGAAGGAGGAAACAGGGATGAAGTAAGTGTGATAGGCTGTTTGCATGCAGGGATCTGGGGACAGTGACAGACAGGAGTGACCCTGGGGACAGTTCAGAGACTACTGATTTTGAGGCTCCAGAGTCTAGGGCATAGCAGTCCTTCCAAAGATGTCCCATTTCTTCTGCCAAAGGTCCTGACATGAATTCCTTCCTTTATATGGGGTTTTATCCTAAGCTGTGGAGGGCTTAGGGACAGAAGTGTGGGTGTGCACCTGAGGGAGGGTTCTGACAGTCTTTCTGGAGCAGGATCTTTGCTGTTGTCATGTCTGAAGGGGATCTGCAACACAGCTGTCACAGGGACACTGGATTTTAAGTGAGCATCTTATATATCCCCCAGCCCAACCATGAGCTGTGTTCTGTGGACCATGAACTATATAGACTGACAGAGAGCCTGGGCTGTAGGCAGAGGTAAGAGGAGCAAAAAGAGAGACCTGCATTTAGCAAGTCAGTGAAGACTGGGGTGGAATCAAGCTCTCTTGATTTGTGAGAGGAATACTGCTTTCTCAAGAGAGACATGGGCCATACGCCCAGATAAGTCTGGCTTCCCAGGGTGCCATCACTTTTGGGGTTCTATGCCTGTGAGTAGTAGTAAACTCTAGAGGCGACAGGAAGGAAGGTTATCTTACTGTGTTGTCCTCATATTCAAGGACTTGTTTTGGCAGAGACACTAGGTATCCATGTGCAATTCTTCATAACATTGTATCAGACACAGACCTGCCATGTTCTCTTTGGTTTTTTAGAGGATATGGTGTCTATTTGGCCTTTTCTTGTTATAGGGATATAACCCTTTGAGGGACAGGAAAACAGCTACAAGCATAAAACTACACAGAAAGAGCAGATGCACCTCACTCAGAAGGTCACAGGCCTGAGGACATGCTGGACCTATAATGAGTGTGTGACATTGACAAGGAATGATCTTGGGAGGTACAAGCTGAGAAATGTGTGCTCCACTTCAGCTGAGACAAAGTCCCTGGCTATTTTTGTGTGGTTCCTGGAAAGAGAACTCAATGAATGGAATCATGCCAATGTGATTGTCACTTTGATCCTGTCCAAGACGATGGAAAAATACAGAACACATGTGCATATTACTCATCTGCCTAGGGCAAGCACTTCAAACCCTGCCCATCTCTTGAGCAGTTCAGTCACCTTTATGAGCAAATCCTAAGAATTTTTAATGTTCCAGGGTAAGTTATAGAGGTAGAAGTGTGGGTTGAGTTGATCAACAAGGGAATGAAACAAAATAATGGTACTATAAGAAAGGTGCTTACCAAAATTCATTATCCTGGACAAGAAAACATATCATTTTGCAACTTTCCTTTCATGTGTGTGTGTGTGTGTGTGTGTGTGTATGTATGTGTGTTTGTGCACCACCAAAAATGTGTGTGTGAGCCCTCAGAACTTTCCTGGCCAAGGATGGAAGAACGGACAGCAAATGTGGGGTGGGGATGACAGAAAATATTAAAAACATCATATCACATAGGTAGTGATGATGGGGAAATGTGCAACCAGAATACCAGCTTTCATCAAGAATAACAACTTTCTGCCTTTTGCCTCTGTTGTCTTCCTTAACCACGGTTTGCTCACCACTCACCATTGCCACCTTTGTAATTTTGTTTGCCCATTGCATTGGCTGAAATCTAAGGTGCCTGAGGAGGTGGTATCTGACCTGCTTAAGTGGGAAAGTCCTGAAGACCCAGAAATCTGTGCCATATGAAAGATACCCAGAACAATTCCCTGTCACTCAGTCTCTGGAACTTGGAGTCTCGGGAAGTGGCTCCACTAAACTCACACAGATGCTGAATAAACCCTGTGGTTCTGAATCTCCAAATTCCACTTGTCTCTATCTGCCACTATGCTTTCTATATCATATTCTGGCACTTTGGCTGGGAAGACAACAAACGTATGGGCACCATGTACCACCATTGCCAGGGAACCGGAGAAAGTTACAGCAGCTGGCCTGGTGACAGACAGAAAAGTAACTCTGGGTATTTGCTTGATCCAAACAGTTGCTTGAACTGTGGCAGCCCATGCCACTTCCTGAGTGGACTCATAAGGAGAGCAGAAGTTGGATCCAGGACACAATGTCAGATAGCTGATTGCCCAGGGCACACCCCACTGAGTCAGGACCTGCTACACAGTGCAAGGAGAGCCTGATCATCTCCCAGTGACCAGAGAATCACTCAGAAAAGGTTTTGTTCCCTTAGATGGTCTGACAATTCTGGTGTGTGACTGAGTGACTGAGGTGAATGAGAATCTTCAGACTATGGAGCCTGAGTGAGTCCCAACCTGTGGTTCCATGGTGACCTCATTCAGCTTAGGGCAGCAACAGTCTCTGGGGGATCTAATCTCTCCCTTTGAGTCTGGTTTAGGCTAGGGGTTTAGACTGACCTGCCAAGGCTAAGGGGTGCCTCAATATCCACAAGGGGAGTGGTGATGAAAACTAGTGTTCCCATTTGTTGTGTGGCATCGCTTCAGGGAGGGAACTCTTTCATAATGAGGAACTTGACTTCAAAACCCACTATTTTAGAACATATGGTTAAGAACTTTAAGAAAGGATTCACTGGGGATTATGGAATAAACTTGAACCCTAGAAAGCTATTCACTCTTTACGCATTAGACTGGTCCTCCTCTGTGCTTGGTTGGCACTAAGACAGGGCCTTAAATATGCCCACTATCCCAGTAGTATATAGAATTGTGACTGGAGACACTGTCCATCCTGAACAATTTCCGTGTATTGAACAGTGGCTAAAACTGCCCACCTATGGTCTCTCTAGGTTCAGATCTGGATGACTGGTCAGAGGTAATGGAAGTTTCTTGTGGCTCAATCGGGGGAAAAAAATCACATCAATAAAAGGAATCATCTTACCTCCAAGATGAGCCTGAAAATGTGCCTCTGATGCCCCCATCTTGCATCCCCATGGCTCCCTTATCAGGAGCAGCTGGATCTCACTACCTCCTCCTGATGCTCTTGAAATTTTGTGCCCACTCAGCCAGCCACACAAGAGCCAATGTGAAAGTATCTCTACTTGGCTCAAGGGGAAGCTGTAAGCACAGTTCAAATGCCTCTAAGAGAGATTCAGAGACAGTAGTGTATAGCTCCCAGTGGGACTCTGCAAGATGGGGGAACTGCTCTCTCCTACCAATGGTTTTCCATGATTGATCATCTCAAGTGAAAGCATCATGCTCCCTCACACTCTGAAAAACCTCAAGTGCTGATTGATCTCCTAGAATACATTATCCAGAGTCACCACCCTACTTGGTGGTAAAGAGTGAAACTTCTCTTTACTCTGTTCAATACCTAGGAGCACCAACAAATTGTGACAGAGGCTTGGAAAGGGTTTGAGGCCAACAGACGTGGAAGACTAAGCACAGGAGGCCTTAATGAAAGAAAGACCTGTTGGGACCCCTAACATTCATGGACTGAGAAACCATGTGAAGAGATATAAAACACGTTAGAGACCTCGCCTAGGCCTTTGCCATCTCATTGCTCACCTCCCCACACTCTGTTATTCTGTCTCGCAGTGGTGTAGAAATTGTCTACAAAATAATGTTTGCAAGGGGTCTAGTGGCCAAGCAGGGGCACAGTTCTGTGGACTATCCCCAACTGAGGATACGAAATTAGATTTTACTGAAATCACTATGAGCTGAGGATTCAGATACATTTGAGTTTTTCTCTGACCCTTTTCGTAGCTGGTGGAGGACTTTCCAATGCAAACAAGAAAAGCAAGAAAAGTGACTAAGGCACTACTGAGAGACATCGTCCTCAGATATGGAATGCCTCTGGCCATAGGGTGGCACAATAGACCAGCAATTGTAACCGAGACAGCACAAGAGGTGGCAAGTGATTTGATGACTGGGTGGAAATTGCATACTGCCTACTGCCTCCAGAATTAAGCGGAAGCAGAATGTATGAACAGAAACTTCACACAAACCCTAGCCAGGCAAGGTCAGGACACCAGCTTACAATGGGTAGATATATTACCTATGGCACTCTTGAGGGTGAGATGTTCACCCAGGGTATGGATAGGGTTCCCCCCCATTTGAAATCCTTTATGGATGGGTGCCCCCATTGGTCAGCTTATGAGGGGACACCAGAGAACTAGGAGATTTGAGTTTACATACATAGCTGCAAGAATTTGGACACACCATCTCCCAAATACACAAATGGGTCATGGATATGATACCCATATCTTTAGACACAACAGTTCACCCCCACCAACATAGGGACCAAGTGTGTGTACAAGACTGGAAGAAGGAGCCCTTGAAATCAATGTGTAGAGGATCCTATTCTGTAATTTTAACCACTTTACCTGCTTTCAAGGTGACAGGAAAAGTACTTGGATCCATGACCCCAGAGTCAATCCTGGCAGCCCAACCGATAACCCAGGAAAGTGGGAAACAACCCTCAATCTGGAGGTACCCCTGAACTGCAGCTGACCTTGCAAAGATGGAAGCAATGATCCCAAAGTCCTGCTCTGGCCACACCAGAAACTTGTTAGTCAATGTACAGTTGAAGCTTAAGAAACCAGCAAAAACAGTGAACTATGGCAATATTGACATTTAATTTGGCTGGGACTCCCTATATTTATCTTAGTCAAAATAGGACTCCGTGTCTCCCCTGGAGACGATTATATCTAAAAACTTACTATCTCCTTTATTTCCTCATACTTCTTATTTTTTGTGGCCTCTTACTGTAAGCAGATTAGATAAGAAGAAAAGAAAAAAATTCCTTGTAGCTCTATTCAGATGTAAAATATCCACTCCATTTAGAAATCAGGGGGACTGTTCTGATTGTATAACTTTTCTTTACATTATAGGATTCACCTGCATTCACCTACGATGCACACCAGTCACCTGCATGCTATTAGTCTATTTCTACATGTTCCTGGTGGTGGTGGGGGTACAGTTTTGGTATTGTTATCTTATGGCCAGATTCCATTGTGAAGATGACTTGTGGTATTCTGGCACTATGGGAGAAGTAGTATGCTGGGACTGGGGCTCAACAAATTCTTGAGGCTAGCCTGAAGAGACCTACTCCTGGTTAACTCCCTTGGCAAACACAGCTGACCCTCTGACCCCTAAAACTAGATCCAAAGGATTGGACACCAAACCAGGACACAAGGAACTATATGACCAACTCCAAGCTTCCCTAAAAGACAAACTAGAAACGTCTGCTCTTGAAATCTCTTATTCACCAAACTGAGAAAGTAGACAAAGAACTGGCTATCACTAATTGCTGGGTCTGTGGAGGACTGCTGATGAGTGAGACATCACCTTGGTGAGGTGCTTTACTAGATACCCTCCAGAAATTTCAATGGAATGAAACCATTAACAGGCAGTCAGGGGGATTTATCTGGAGTTCAACGCTGTCCACGATGATAATAGGTGAGGAAAGTTTAAATTGAATGGGAAGACATTACACTAGGGTTGGGGAAACAAAGTGTAAAAAAGTCCTGGTTTATAATGCGGGAAGAGTGTCATTCATGGTGGCCAGAACGCCTAACCTGGTACTAGGACCTCTCAAAAGGGAAAAGGAAAAACCTTGACTTCTCTGCCTCTCAATTTCTCTTGTTACATAATTGTACTGGAGCGCACCCTGGTATTGACCCATTCTTGGCAGTCCCAGATATCAGCCTATACAGGGAGCATCTTAATTCTTTCAACCCAGACCTAGGTAGGTCCCAGATGGGTTCTCCTATATTTGTAGGAAAAAAAGACCAATTACTGACTCCCAAAGAAAGGCAATGTCAAAGGCTGTCATGGACATTGAATAATTACACAATGTACTCAATGGACATGAGTATGAGTAAACTCCAGGAGCTGGTGATGTAGATAGAGACATTCCAAGATGTCTGGCTCTAGGTGACTGACCATACCATCATGATTATCTGGGTCATGAAGATCTTCTTTGTACAATTCTTCTGTGTATTCTTGACATCTCTTTTTAACATCTTCTGTTTCTGTTAGGTACATACCATTTCTGTATTTTATTGAGCCCATCTTTGCATGAATTGTTCCCTTGTTATCACTAATTTTTGAAGAGACCTCTTTCCCATTCCATTTTTTCCCTCTTTCCCTCTATTTCTTTGCATTGATTAATGAGTGCAATTAATAGACTTACTATTCTTGCTATTCTTTGGAACTCTGCTTTCAAATGGGTGTACCTTCCCTTTTCTCATTTGCTTTTGCTTCTCTTCTTTTCACAGCTATATTAAGGCCTCCACAGACAGCCATTTTGCCTCTTTGCATTTTTTTTTCCCCCTTGGGTCCCTCAAAAGGGAAAAGAAAAAAAAAAAAAAAAAACATGACTGCTTCCTATACGTGCTTGATCCCTGTCTCCTGTACAATATCATGAACCTCCATCCATAGTTCATCAGGCATTCTGTCTATCAGATCTAGTCCCTTAAATCTATTTCTCACTTCCACTGTATAATCATAAAGGACTTGATTTAGGTCATACCTGAATGATCTGATGGTTTTCCCCACTTTCTTCAATTTAAGTCTGAAAACTTGGCAATAAGGTATTCATGATCTGAGCCAGTCAGTTCCCAGTCTTGTTTTTGCTGACTGTGTAGAGCTTCTCCATCACTGGCTGCAAATAATATAATCAGTATGATTTTGGTGTTGGCCATCTGGTGATGTCCATGTGTAGAGTCTTCTCTTGTGTTTTTGGAAGAGGGTGTTTGCTATGACCAGTGTGTTCTCTTGGCAAAACTCCATTAGCCTTTGCTCTGCTTCATTCTGTATTCCAAGGCCAACTTTGCCTGTTACTCCAGGTGTTTCTTGACTTCCTACTTTTGCATTCCAGTTCCCTGTAATGAAAATGACATCTCTTTTTGGGTGTTAGTTCTACAAGGTCTTGTAGGTTTTCATAGAACCATTCAAATTCAGCTTCTACAGCATTACTCATCAGGGCATAGACTTGGATTATCATGATATTGAATGGTTTGCCTTGAAAATGGACAGAGATCATTCTGTAATTTTTTAAGACCACATCCAAGTACTTCATTTTGGACTCATTTGTTCACTATGATGGCTACTCCATTTCTTCTAAGGGATTCCTGACTGCAGTAGTAGATGTAATGGTCATCTGAGTTAAATTCACCCATTCCATTCCATCTTAGTTCACTGATTCCTAGAATGTTGACATTCACTCTTGCCATCTCCTGTTTGACCACTTTCAATTTGCCTTGATACATGGACCTAACATTCCAGGTTCCTATGCGATATTGCTCTTTATAGTATCTGACCTTACTTCTATCACCAGTCACATCCACAACTGGGTGTTGCTTTTTCCTTTGGCTCCATCTCTTCATTCTTTCTGGAGTTACTTCTCCACTGATCTCCAGTAGCATACTGGGCACTTGCTGACCTGGGGAGTTATCTTTCAGTGTACTATCATTTTGCCTTTTCATACTGTTCATGGGGTTCTCAAGGCAAGAATACTGAAGTGGTTTACCATTTCCTTCTCCAGTGTGCCACACTTTGTCAGAACTCTCCACCATAACCCGTTTGTCTTGGGTGGCCCCATAAGGCATGGCTTAGTTTTGTGGAGTTAGACAAGGTTGTGGTCCATGTGATCAGACTGGCTAGTTTTTTGTGATTGTGGTTTCAGTTTGTCTGCCCTCTGATGCCCTCTCAAAGCACCTACTGTCTTACTGGGGTTTCCCTTACCTTAGATGTTGGGTATCTCTTCATGGCTGCTTCAGCAAAGCACGGCCCCTGTTCCTTATCTCGGACGTGGGATATTTCCTCACAGCCACTGTTCCTGATCTGAGACATGACCCTGCACATGGGGTACCTCCTGGTACCTCCTCTCCACTGCTGTTCCTGATCTTGGACGTCGGGTATCTCCTCTTGGCCGCCTGCTGCCCCAGCATCTCGTTTTTCCAAAAGGAATGTATCAGCTTGCAGCGGAACCAGAGATGGCTCAATTCCTGCACCTGCTAGGACCAGGAGGAGACAAAGGTACAAGCTTCTAGGGTCCTCAACTTGGTTGCAGGGCAGGCATTAGTATATTCTGCTTCTCCTCTCTAAATGCTCACACCACACACACACACACACACACACACACACACATGCAGATGACATGATTCCCCACTTCCCTGCTCAGCTCCACGTGTTAACCACGTGTTCTAAGTCTCCCTCACTGACCTTCAAAGGGATCATGCAACTAAGCAAGTCTTCATCTTAGTCACTGATCATAACATACATCTGGGAGTGGTTATTATTCTGGTTTGGGTCAAGGAGCCAGTTGCCATATTCTAAACAAGGATGAGACACAAGCCACAGGGCTAGCCTTGGTCTCAAGGAAAATGGAACAGGCATCTTCAAGGACTCCGGGCCCTCCTCCTTGCCTGGTTGTGCCAACAAAATTGACAACTCCTGCCATATGTTCAGACATGCTCATGACTCTCGGTCCTCCGGGGTCTTGTTCATCAGAGGTTGTTTGCCTTCACCAAGGGAGTGTCAGTTTCTGACTGCTATTGATCACTGCCTGGCCTGTGTGTACTGGGGAATGACATGTTATTATTCTTCCTGAAGCACTCCTTGCTTGCCAACAAGTGAGTGCGTTGTGTGTGTGTTTGTGTGTTTATCAAGAGAGCCCTGAATTTCTTGTTCCCTGTCTTCAGAAGGGGTGGCATGAATGTGTCTGAAGTCATCTGGCACTCAGAGCATACAAGGAAGGCAGACCCTCCCAGCTTCATCTTGCATGTGGTAAACTTGTGCTTCTGCACTGTGCTAATGGGAGCAACTACAGGGGCTCTGACTGAACGCAATGATTTGCGGGACTCCTGTTGTCTCTGCTACTTCCCAGGATTATCCATAATTTAATAACAACTCTCAAGGAATGCTATTCTGACCTACTGTCTCTGTTCACTTCTGACATAGAGTCCCCACCACAGAGTACTTCTCTTCAGACGCAAGACTAAATGAGTCACCCAGTCATGGTACAGATACCTATATGTCTTTGGCCCTGCCCAGGCTCTGCTCTCACTGTGTCTGTGAAGCTTACAACTCCCCCAGCCACCACTTCTCTAGGCCCCCTTCACCTTTCCTGTGCCCTCATCCCCACCTCTCCTCTGGCTCCTTCCCCTTATCTTGAGCAGCTGAACCAAAGGAGCAGCAGTTGGGATATAGCTTTGGCCCAGAAGCCGGGGATGCCCTGGTTGATGGCACTTCTCTGAGCCAAGTGACCCTTACAACTCTGATGATTCTTCTGCTTGAGTCAAAAGTAGACTCTGTGATCTTTTGCATTCCCAGAGCTCAGCTCCACCTGCAGACCTGCCTGCACCTCCAGCCCTACAGCACCAGCCAGTCACTTGGGGCTCCTGGACTGTGTGCCCTGGTTCTTTGCCTATGACTTCTCCTCCTGCTCCTGGGAGGACACCTGCACCTTCTCCCCCCACCCCCCGCCACCACCTGCACCACCTGCTCCATGATGTACTCTACCAATAGCTGAAACACCTGCCCCATCTCTGTTTTTCAGGACCATGCCTTCCTCCATTGCTTGGGTCACAGGGATTCTGGAAGCACCAGGTACTCAGGGGAGTTGGTGGCTAGGCAACAGGAAATATAGTGCTCTAGAAGGGTATGGCAACCAATATTGGTCAATATGCTACAGTACTATTGCCTGGAGAATACCCCTCCCTGACAGAGAAGCCTAGCAGGCCAAAGTCTACAGGGTTGCAAAGGGTCAGACACTACCAAAGCTACCCTGCACTCATAGAAGCAAGATTTTTTTTTTTTTTTTTTTTTTTTTTGCCTGTGACAGCTCTGCCACAGTGAGAGTTGAGCATGAAGGTAGCAAAGCTTCTTGGATTGAGGCACCCTGGTGGTGCCAAGTGGCAAGAACATGGATTGCCTCTGCCACAGGAGTTATGACCCTATCAGAGTCTTTTTTCTAGCCTCTTGTAGCTTGCGATCAGGAGGTCTCTTTGGCAAGTCTTTTTCCATAGTCCTACCCATTCAGACACTTTGAGGACTCCCTTGCCTGGGACCCTTCTCTGCTGTTTGGAGCATCTGGTAGATAGAGGGACCTCTGGCTGGGGTCCTTTCATCTTGCTCAGCACATCAGGGACATAGTCTGTCCCCCCAGGCTGGGGTCCTACTCTGTAGATCTCTGCATCAGGCACTTAAAAGGGAACCGTGGGTGGGGTTCTGCTCTGCAGTTCAGTTAGTCAGGCACTTTGATGGATCAGCCTCTCTATTGTACAGCTGCAAATGATGGCACGTGGGGAGAGAGGGTCTATAGTGATAGCTTCACCCCCCCCCAATGTGTTACTCAGCAGTATCTCCTTGCTTCCACAGCTGCCTGGCTTACCTCCACAGGCAATTCCCACCATGATCTCCTTCTGCACGTCCCCTCAGTCTGTCTCTTCAGAGTCAACAGCTTCCCTCCTCCTGGGATTGCCCCACCATCCCCAAACTCCCAGCTTCTGCACCTTCTCGGGGACCTGTGTCCCTCCCTGGAGGTATGTATGACTGTACAGTGATTCTCATTCCATTTAGATTGCCATAGATCAGTTGTTTCATTCTCAGCCTTAACTATTTATCCTCTGATACACATAACTGCCCAGATGTAGGAATTGAACATCTCCTTCAGATCTCCCACCCACTGAGGGCATGTCCAGTCCTACCAACTAACACTCCTGTTTTTTCCCCTAGTTCCTTTATCCTACTGATTTTTGTGGTTCTGTATACTCTTTCCCACTGGTCAGGTACTCCTGCCTTCTCTCAGCTGGTGTTCTGAAAGCACGACTGTGTCTGAAGGTGTATTTATGATGTATTTTTGGAGAGAGATGTACTCCATGTCCACCTACTTCTCTGCCATTTGGTTCATCTCAAATTTTTGACTATTAGAAATAACCCACTACAATATTGTAAAGTAATTAGCCTCCAACTAATAAAATAAATAAATAAATAAATAAATAAGAAATTAAACAGCTATGAATGTTCATGTGCAAGTATTTGTGTAAACATACATATATATATGAATGTAAACATATATATTCATTCTTGTTGGTATAAACCTGGAAGAAGGATTGCTGGGTCATGTGGTAACCCAATGTTTAACATTTTAAGCAGTTCCAAAGTGTCTTATATCAGGACTATACCATTTTGTATTCCCATAAGCAGTGCATGGAAGTTCACATTTTTTTCATCCTCATCACACTTGTTCTTGTCTGCTATCTCATTAGAGCAATCATTTTGGTGTACTGTGAGTGCTTGGTTGCCATCTGTATATCTTTATTTAGTGAATTTCCTATTCATATCTTTTTTCAAATTTTTTGCAGTGTTGCCTTTCATATATTTTGTCAGATTCTTGTTTTCCGTACTTCAATGTTGCTGTTATTATTTTGTATTTTAATTTTCAATTGACTACCCTACTGTTAGAAAGTAGGATACCAACTTATACACTGCAACATTGCTTAAATTTCTTCTTAGGTTTAGTTATTTTGTTGTTGCTATAGATTTCATTGAATAGTCTAGATAGATGTTGCCTACAAATAAAAACAGCTTAATTCTTCTTTTTGAAACTGGATAACTTCTCAATAATTTTCTAATGCGACTTCATGGAGAGAAATTAACATAATGAGAGTGGACACCTTTTTGTTGATTCTGATCTTAGAAGTGAAGCACTCAGTCTTCTACCATAATGTGTGATGTTAATTATGCAGTTTATTACATTCATCTTATTGAAGAAGCTTTCTATCCATAGTTTGCTAGGAGTTCTTTATACAGAATGTGATCACTTGCTCAGTTTTACCCAAGCCTTTGAGACCCCATTGATCTTCCCAACCCAGGAATGGAATCCAGGTGCACCGCATGGCTGGGGATTCTTTATCAGTTGAGACACCAGGAAAGCACAAGAATAATGAAGTGGATAGCCTATCCATCCTCTAGGTGACCTTCCCAACCCAGGAATAGATGTTCAATTTTATCAACTTATTTTTCAGCATTTATTGATATGGCCTTATGGTGTTTCACTTCTGTTTCTTTAGTAAGTTGAAATACACTGATTGATTTTCAAATGTGTAACCAAGGTTGCATTCTTAGGGGACAAAAATTAATAGATTGTACTGTGTTGGACTTTGTATATATTGGTGTAGTATATGCTTCATTCTGGACACTTTCTATTGCTTCCTCTTCAAGTATACAATTTTCCCCTGCTGCCCTGTCTAATATGTTATGTTTTCTATCCACTGCATTTGTCATCTGACACTATAGTTTTCATATCTGCAAGGTTAAATTGGGTCCATTTTACAATTTCCATGTCTCTACTTGAATTTACAACACACAAAACACAGTTATTCCAAGTATTTTAATGTCTTTATCTGCAATTTTGAAAACATATGCCACTTCTGGGTCAGTTTGATTTATCAAGGGAATCTTAATATGATTGTCTTACTTTAGTGAGACAATTTTTTAATGTGATTAGGGGCTAGTTCCATACCGTTCTTGAGAATTGGCACTAGTGTTTTTTAAACATCTCTTAATAAAGTGAATAGCCAGTGATATATCTTTCTTAGAAACTGTTGGCTCATGTCTTTTTCATATTTTTCTATAAGGTTTTAGGTTCTTTGTTCTAAAAATTTCAAGATTCATCTTTTGTGTTTGTTAATGGTGTGCTTTGTTCTATCTCTTAAAATTTTGAGCAATGTGATGCATCCTGGGTGAATAAGCAACCAATGGACACCAGGAAATAAGCACTTCACAGGAAACCCAGGAAGTCCCACTAAGTCAACAAACTGTCCCCAAGGGCACACCTCAGGCTTGCTGATCCTGATAGTCTATTTGGAACACAAGGACTATGGTGAAGCACAGAACTCATTCCCATTTCCTCCAGAGCCAGCAACCTCAATGAGAGACCTTGGGAACTAGATTGGCAGAACATGATTACTCAGTGTTTCCGCCAAGAAGCTGGAAGCTTTTGGTAGCTATTCATGCAAATGAACTCCACCATGGTCTCAAATGTAAGGTAAGCTCCAGTGGAGGTGCGGGCAGGAAAACAAGGTGAGAAAATAGATTTGTGAGGGCACATGTTCAGAGGACCTTTGCACACAAGCCTCACACACCCCTGGGCAAGCTCACCTCTTCCTGGAAATACACCTGGCATAACATGATGCATACAATTATCTGCCTCATCCCCATCACCCTTATAAAAGCCAAACCTGAGTAGTATATCTAATGAGGTGGCCATGAGTCCTAGACTTGAACCAAGACAGTTCCAAGTGGATCAAGAGCAAATGTATCCAGTGCAATTTCATAGTTGGAGACAGGGGTTTCAGAATGGAAACTAAGAAACCTAGTAGAGCTACATAAACACTGAGAAAAGAAGGTGGGATGGAAAAGGTTTCTGGTAGGTAGCCCAGAATTAAATGGTCTTCAAGGTTCTTTAAGGCCACCTTTTAGGAAAAATGCGAAATGATTCTCATTTCCACAGATGCTGAAATATAGCCTAATTATCATAGAGGGATTTTAGGCAAGATATTACAAACTAGATGATGGTGAAAGATGAGACAGAACAGAATGAAACCCTGAATAATGTGGCTGTGAGGTAAGGCTTGGAGGAGACATACTCTCTCAGCCCTGTGATCCATCAGAGTTGACTTAGAGAGATGAGGATGACAAGTGAATTTGGAGGACTCTTTTGGGACATTAAAAATGACTTATTTCCACTAAAACATCTGAGTTGCACCCTATCATCCCCTAGAGGTGTCAGGATGGTGGTTTGTGATGTCAGGACTCACCCAGGACCACCATTGACTGGGACTTGCTGACCTCATAAAGCATAAGGGTGTATGTGTGTGTGTGTGTGTGTGTGTGTGTGTGTGTGTATACACACACACATATACATATACATACATGTACGTTTATATACATATGCATGTATGTATGCATGTATATGTACATGTACATATATATACATATATACACACATATATCATATATATATACATATACATATATATATACATATATATATACTTATGTATGATATACACATATATACATATACATATATATGTATATCATATGTATATCATATATATGTATACATATACATATACATATATATGATATCATATATATGATATATACACATATATATGTGTGTGTATGTATATATATATATATATATATATATTTATACATATATATACATATACATATATATGATATCATATATATGTATATATATACATATATACATATACATATATATGATATACACATATATACACATATATATGTATATGTATATGTGTATATATACATATATGTGATATCATATGTATATCATATATGTACATATATCATATACACATATGATATATATGTATATATACACACATATGTGTGTATGTATATACATATATTTATACATATATATGATATCATATATATGATATATACATATATATATGTACATATATATATACATATATATATATACACACACACACACACATACAGCTGACTGTACATACCCAGGGCAAAACGATGAAGACCTTCTATCAACTGAGGTCCAAAAGAAATGTCAAGGTGAGCTGAACCCACCCAAGTTCTTCTTGCTTATTGACACCACCCCATAAGATGCCCTCCACTACCCTTGCCTGGCACATATCCCTTCTCTGCCCAAACCACTTCTCCTGAAGCCATAATCTCCAATCATCTTCACCCTATTCCCAAAACCAATGTTGTCTGTGCTCCCTCTCTTCTTTTCCCCAGGTGGCCAGGTTAACTATGAGGGTGAATAAGCATATTCAATTAAAGCTGATCAAGAAAGCTTTTCAAAAAATTTAAGGAAATCAGAGGCTCAGTGCTCTGTAGCCAATGTTCCCAGGTGAATGAAGAACTGAATCAGAACAAACTGGAATAGGTCCCAGAGATTGTGGAAACACCTGCCATTCCAGCTGGACCAGTGGGCAGCCAATGACTTCATAGCATGGCTAGAGACCTCAGAAATCTTTGCGGGTCTTGCCACTGAGAAGTGGTTAACAGTACAGATATTGAATCTTATACCAACCACACACATTATTGGTGAAAGTTAGATAAAATCAACCTGATGTGAAATTATGTGTGCCTCTGAGCTCTCTGGGAGATAGTGTGGACAAAGAGGGCAGGTAAAGGGAAACTATGTGAAGGAGGGAGATGCGTCCTGTGGAGTTGAAGGTGGTACCAGATGGTCCAGTTAGCCCAAAAGTAGGGGAAGAACTGGGGCCAGATTGAGCCCCAAAGATATATTTCCCATGGGAAAACAGGTTGAAGACTTGGTGTTTCTGAGTGTGAGAATAGAGTTGGGGACTTAGCTCAGGAGCCATCTCATGTGTGGTGGAAATGTCATTTGCTAAAAAGGCATACAAATTAGTGTCCCCTAGGGCACCTAGTTCATAGTAGTGTTTATTATACCTCAGTATAAGATGTTAGCAACTAACAGCCTCAAAAACTCAATCTTGCTTAGCAAAAGGTCATCCATAGGAGTGAAATAATGGTGGTTTTCAGTATGGAGATTTCTCAAAAAGCTAAAAATGGAACAACACATAACTTAGCAGATACATTCTTGGATATATATTTAAAAAAGAAAACACCCACAATATTAATTAAAGAGACAAATGTACCCCAATGTTCTTTGAAGCACACCATTCACCAAGACATGGAAGGAACCTAAATTTCCATCAGATGATAGACAGATGAATGAATAAAGATGTGGTATATATGTACAGTAGGACACTTGTTGTTTGGTCACTAAATCGTGTCCCACTCTTTGCAACTCCATGGACTCTACCACTCCAGGCTCCTTTGCTCATAGAATTATCAAGGCAAGAATACTCCAGGGATCTGGAATATTTCCTTCTCCAAGGGATCTTCCTTCCCTTGAAGGATTTAACATACATCTCCTGCTTGACAGGCTGATTCTTTGCCATTGAGCCACCAAGGAAGACCTATGAATAATGCTCAGTCATAAACAGAATGAAATATTGCCATTTGCAGCAATATGGAAGGTATATACTAACTAAAATAACTCCGACAGAGAATGACAAATACTGTATGATATCACTCATAGAATCTAAAAACACCACAAAGTGGAGAACATAACAAAAATGGAGGCTTACAGATTTAGAGAAAATATACTGTTTACCAGTGGTGAGGGGGAGGAGGAGGGGCAAAACAGAGTTGGAGGAGTGGGAGGTACAAATTGTTAGATGTAAGATGAACTCAAGGATGTATTGTACAACATGGGTAATAAACCCAGTTTATTTATGACATCACACCCACTGTCTATGATATCACATCCAGTGTATCTACGACATCACATCCATGTATTTTAACACCACACCCACTATACATGACATCACATCCATTGTATAACATCACATCCACTATACATGACATGTATAGTATACATGTGGCATCACAGCCACTGTATCTGTGACAATATCTCCACTGTGTTTATGACAACACAACCACTATATCTGACATCACATCCACTCTGTGTCATCACACCCACTGTTTGTATGACATCACATCCAATATAGGTATGATATTATATTCACCATGTATGACATCACACCCAATCTTTATGACATCATACAACAATAGTTATGACAACACATCCACTCTATTCATGATACCACATCCACTATTTATGACATCACATACATTGTATATGACATCACATCCACTATACATGTGACATCATAGTGACTGTATCTGTGACATCACACCTACTATGTTTATGAAAAGAAAGCCACGATATCTGACACCACATCCACTCTTTCTATGACTTCACACCCACCATATCTATGAGCACACCCACTGTATTGATGACATCACAACTACAGTATAACATCACACCCACTTATCTATGACATCAAAAGTATATGTTTCACTATATGTTTCACATCTTACTATGTCTATGATATCACATCTATCATATCTACAATCAAATGCACTGCATCAATGACATCACATCAAGAATGTACGATATCAAATCCACTGTATATGATATCACATCTACTATATATGTGACATCATACCCACTGTCTCTATGACATCACAACCACTATACCTATGGTATCACACCCAGTATATTTGTGACATCACACCCACCATAATGATGACCACATCTAGTGTATCTATGGCATCACACCCACTTCATTTATGACATCACATTAACTATACATGATATCACATACACTACATATGACTTCACACCTTCTGTATTTATGACATCACATCCACTGTATCTGCCATCACATCCACTATATCTGTAACATCACACCCGCTCTATCAATGACATCACACCCACTGTATATGACATCACAAACACTACATCTATCATATCATTCAACTGTATCTATGACATCAAACCTACTATATATGACATCACACCTACTACATATGACATTATACACACTCTATATGATAGAACACACACAACATATGTTATCTTATAACATATCATGCCCAGTATAACTATGATATCACACCCACTGTTTTTATGACATCACTCCCCTTATATTTATGATGTCAGACCCACTTTATTTATGCAAAACATCCACTATATATGGCATTACATACATTGAATATGATATCACATCCATGATACATGTGACATCACAGCCACTGTATCTGTGTCATCACACCCACTCTATCAATAACATCACACCCATGTATGTATAGTATCAAATTCACTGTAAGTATATACTTGATATCATAGGCACTATATATGAATTCACACATACTGTTTCTATGATATCACAGCCAATGTATCTGTGACACTAGACCCACCAACAGTTCAGTTCAGTTCACTTGCTCAGTCATGTCTGACTCTTTGTGACCCCATGAGTCGCAGCATGCCAGGCCTCCCTGTCCATCACCAACTCCCAGAGATTACTCAAACTCATGTCCATCGAGTCAGTGATGTCATCCAGCTATCTCATCCTCTGTCGTCCCCTTCTCCTCCTGCCTCCAATCCCTCCCAGCATCAGGGTCTTTTCCAATGAGTCAACTCTTCGCATGAGGTGGCCAAAGTACTGGAGTTTCAGCTTCAGCATCAGTCCTTCCAATGAACACCTAGGACTTATCTCCTGTAGGATGTACTGGTTGGATCTCCTTGCAGTCCAAGGGACACTCAAGAGTCTTCTCCAACACCATAGTTCAAAAGCATCAATTTTCCGGCACTCAGCTTTCTTCACAGTCCAACTCTCACATCCATACATGACCACTGGAAAAACCATAGCCATGACCAAATGGACCCTTGTGGGCAAAGTAATGTCTCTGCTTTTAAATATGCTATCTAGTTTGGCCATAACTTTCCTTCCAATGAGTAAGCCTCTTAATTTCATGGCTGCAGTCACCATCTGCAGTGATTTTGGAGCCCCCCAAAATAAAGTCTGACACTGTTTCCACTGTCTCCCCATCTATTTCCCATGAGGTGATGGAACCAGATGCCTTGCCACTTCAGTATTGTTGCCTTGAGAACCCCATGAACAGTATGAGAAGGCAAAATGATAGGATACTGAAAGCAGAACTCCCCAGGTCGGTAGGTGCCCGAGATCGGTAGGTGCTGCTGGAGATCAGTGGAGAAATAACTCCTGAAAGAATGAAGAAATGGAGCCAAAGCAAAAACAATACCCCGTTGTGGATGGGAACCTGGAATGTTAGGTCCATTAATCAAGGCAAATTGGAAGTGGCCAATAGGAGGTGGCAAGAGTGAATGTCAACATTCTAGGAATCAGAGAACTAAATGGACTAGAATGAGTGAATTTAACTCAGATGACCATTATATCTACTACTATGGGCAGGAATCCCTTAGAAGAAATGGAATAGCCATCATGGCCTACAAAAGAGTCCTAAATGCAGTACTTGGATGCAATCTCAAAAACGACAGAATGATCTCTGTTCGTTTCCAAGGCAAACCATTCAATATCACGCTAATCCAAGCCTATACCCCAACCAGTAATGCTGAAGAAGTTGAAATTGAACGGTTCTATGAAGACCTACAAGACCTTTTAGAACACCCCAAAAATATGTCCTTTTCATTATAGGGGACTGGAATGCAAAAGTAGGAAGTAAAGAAACACCTGGAGTAACAGGCAAATTTGGACTTGGAGACCCACAATTTCTATGGTCAAACCCACTGTATCAGTGATATCACATCTGCTATATATGACATCACATCAAGTGTATATGATACATTATTCATTGTATCTATGATACCACTTCCACTGTATCTATGACAAAACACCCCTATATTTATGACATTGAACCCACTAAATATGACATCACACACACAACATATGATATCTTATCTACTATACATGACATCATACCCAGTATAACTATGTCATATCCACTGTATTTATGATGTACACCCACGGTTTTTATGACATCAGACACACTATATCTATGACATCACATCAACTGTATTTATGACAAAACACACACTATATATGACATCACATTCACTATACATGTGATATCAGAACCACTGTATCAATGAGATCATAGCCACGTAACATGTAACATCACAACCACTATGTTTATGCTATCATATCCACTATTTATGACATCACACCAACTGTGTTTATGACAGCACAACCATTCTATCTGACATCATATTTACTCAGTTTATTACTTCATAAATACGTGACCCATATTTATATGATCCACCATATCTATGATGAAACCCACTGTATCTATGACATCATGTCAACTATCAGTTCAGTTCAGCCACTGAGTCATGTTGGACTCTTAGCAACCCCATGAATCACAGCATGCCAGGCCTCCCTGTCCATCACCAACTCCAAGAGTTTACTCAAACTCATATCCATTGAGTCAGTGGTGCCATCCAGCCATCTCATCCTCTGTCATTCCCTTCTCCTGCCCCCAATCCCTCCCAGCATTAGGGTCTTTTCCAATGAGTCAACTATTTGCATGAGGTAACCAAAGTATTGGAATTTCAGCTTCAGCACCAGTCCTTCCAGTGAACATCCAGGACTGATCTCCTTTAGGATGGACTGGTTGGATCTCCTTGCAGTCCAAGGTTCTCTCGAGAGTCTTCTCCATGCATATTTTGATTTCTTTTTTGATTTCTTCTATGATTTGTTGGTTATTCAGAAGCATTTTATTTAGCCTAGATATGTTTGAATTTTTAATAATTTTTTTTTCCTGTAATTGACATCTAATCTTACTGCACTGTGGTCAGAAAGGATGACTGGAATGAATTCAGTTTTTTTTTTTTTTTAATTTACCAAAGCTAGATTTATGGCCAAGGATGTGATCTATTCTGGAGAAGGTTCCGTGTGTACTTGAAAAAAAGACGAAATTGATTGTTTTGGGGTGAAATGTCCTACAGATATCAATTAGGTTTAGCTGGTCCATTGTGTCATTTAAAGTTTGTGTTTCCTTGTTAACTTTATGTTTAGTTGATCTATCCATAGTTGTGAGTGGGGTATTAAAATCTCCCACTATTATTGTTACTATTATTTCCTCATTCATACTCGTTAGCATTTGACTTACATATTGTGGGGCTCCTAAGTTGGGTCCATATATATTTATAATTGTTATATCTTCTTCTTGTATTGATCTTTTGATCATTATGTAGTGTCCTTCTTTGTCTCTTTTCATAGCCTTTATTTTAAAGTCTATTTTATCTCATTTGAATATTGCAACAACTCAAAACCTATGGGACACTGTAAAAGGAGTGCTAAGGGGAAGCTTCACATCATTACAGGCTTGCCTCAAGAAACAAGAAAAAAGTCAAATAAATAACCTAACTCTACACCTAAAGCAACAAGAGAAGGAAGAAATGAAGAACCCCAGGGTTAGTTGAAGGAGAGAAATCTTAAAAATTAGGGCAGAAATACATGCAAAAGAAACTAAAGAGACCATAGCAAAAATCAACGAAGATAAAAGCCTGGTTTTTTGAAAAAAATAAACAAAATTGACAAACCATTAGCAAGACTCATTAAGAAACAAAGGGAGAAGAACCAAATTAACAAAATTAGAAACGAAAATGGAGAGATCACAACAGACAACACTGAAATACAAAGGATCATAAGAGACTACTACCAGCAGCTCTATGTCAATAAAATGGACAACTTGGAAGAAATGGACAAGTTCTTAAAGATGTATAACTTTCCAAAACTGAACCAAAAGGAAATAGAAGATCTTAACAGACCCACTACAAGCAAAGAAATTGAAACTGTAATAAGAAACCTTCCAGCAAACAAAAGCCCAGGTCCAGATGGCTTCACAGCTGAATTCTACCAAAAATTTAGAGAAGAGCTAACACCTATCTTACTCAAACTCTTTCAGAAAATTGTGGAAGAAGGTAAACTTC
>SNSB01091616.1:312649-389959 GCA_012922965.1 Capreolus pygargus
TATCAAGGGTGAAACAGATCACCAGCCCAGGTTGGATGCATGAGACAAGCGCTCGGACCTGGTGCTCTGGGAAGACCTGGAGGGAGCGGGTGGAGAGGGAGGTGGGAGGGGGGATGGGGATGGGGAAGACATGTAAACTCAAGGACGTTTCATTTCAATGTATGACAAAATTCACTACAAATTAAAAAAAAAGAAAAATTATTTATTTTAATTGGAGGCTAATTGCTTTACAATATTGGAGTGGTTTTACCACACGTTGACATCAATCAGCCATGGATGTACTTGTGTTCGCCACCCTGAACCCTCCTCCCACCTCCCTCCCCATTGCATCCCTCAGGGTCATCCCAGTGCACCAGCCCTGAGCACCCTGTCTCATGCATCGAACCTTACTGGTGATCTATTTCTCATATGATAATATTCATGTTTATTTGCTATTCTCTCAGATCATCCCACCCCAGCCCTCTCCCACCGAGTCCAGAAGACTGTATATACATGTGTGTCTCTTTCACTGTCCCGCATATAGGGTTACTGTTATCATCTTTCTAAATTACATATATATGCGTTAGTATACTGTATTGGTGTTTTTCTTTCTGACTTCATTTTATAATAGGCCCCAGTTTCATCCACCTCATTAGAACTGATTCAAATGTATTCTTTTTAATGGCTGAGTAATAGTCCATTGTGTAAATGTATCACAGCTTTCATATCCATTTGTCTGTTGCTGGACATCTAGGTTGCCTCCATATCCTGGCTATTATAAATTGTGCTGTGATGAATATTAGGGTATACGTGTCTCTTTCAATTCTGGTTTCCTCAGTATGTATGCCCAGCAGTAGGATTGCTGGGTCATATGGCAGGTCTATTTCAGTTTTTTAGGGAATACCATACTGTTCTCCATAGTGACTGTACTAATTTGCATCCCCACCAACAGTGCAACAGGGTTCCTTTCTCTCCATATCCTCTCCATCATTTATTGTTTGTAGATTTTTGGATAGCAGCCATTCTGACCAGCGTGAGATGCTACCTCATTGTGGTTTTGATTTGCATTTCTCTGAAAATGAATAATGGTGAGCATCTTTTCATGTGTTTGTTAGCCATCTGCATGTCTTCCTTGGAGAAATGTCTGTTTAGTTCTTTGGCCCATTTTCTAATTGGGCCATTTATTTTTCTGGAGTTGAGCTGCAAGAGTTGCTTGTATATTTTGAGATTAATTCTTTGTCAGTTGCTTCATTTGCTATTATTTTCTCCCATTCTGAAGGCTGTCTTTTCACCTTGCTTATAGTTTCTATCATTTACAAAAGATTTTAAATTTAATTAGGTCCCACTTGTTTATTTTCGGTTTTATTTCCATTACTCTGGGAGGTGGGTAGTAGAGGATCCTGCTGTGGTTTATGTCAGAAAGTGTTTTGCCTATATTTTCCTCTAAGAGTTTTATAGTTTCTGATTTTATGTTTAGATCTTTAACCCATTTTGAGTTTATTTTTGTGTATGTGCTAGAAAGTGTTCTAGTTTCATTTTTTCACAAGTGGTTGATCAGCTTTCCCAGCACGACTTGTTAAAGAGGTTGTATTTACTCCATGGTATATTCTTGCCTCCTTTGTCAAAGATAAGGTGTCCATAGGTTCATGGGTTTATCTCTGAGCTTTCTATTTTGTTCCATTGATCTATATTTTTGTCTCTGTGGCAGTACCATATTGTCCTGATGACTGTAGCTTTGTAGTATATTCTTCCAGTTCCATTCTTCTCGAGATTGCTTCGGCTATCCGAGGTTTTTGTATTTCCATACAACTGTGAAATTATTTATTCTAGTTCTGTGAAACATACCATTGGTAGCTTGATTGGGATTGTATTGAATCCATAGATTTCTTTTGGTAGTATAGTTATTTTCACTATATTGATTCTTCTGATCCATGAACATGGTATATTTCTCCATCTGTTTGTATCCTCTTTGATTACTTTCATCAGTATTTTATAGTTTTTTATGTGTAGGTCTTTTGTTTCATTAGGTAGATATATTCCTAAGTATTTTGTCCATTTGGTTGCAATGATGAATGGAATTGTTCCTTAATTTCTCTTTCTGTTTTTTTCATTGTTAGTGTATAGGAATGCAAGGGATTTATCTGTGTTAATTTTATATCCTTCAAATTTAATGTATTCATTGATTAGCTTTAGTAATTTTCTGTTGGAATCTTTAGGGTTTTCTATGTAGAGGATCATGTCATCTGCAAATAGTGAAAGTTTCAATTCTTCTTTTCGAATCTGGATTCCTTTTATTTCTTTTTCTGCTCTGCTGTGGCCAAAACTTCCAAAATTATGTTGAATAGTAGTGGTGAGAGTGGGCACTCTTGTCTTGTTCCTTACTTTAGGGGAAACACTTTAACTTTTCACCATTGATGATAATGTTTTCTCTGAGCTTGTCATATATAGCTTTTATTATGTTGAGGTATGTTCCTTCTACTCCTGCCTTCTGGAGGGTTGTTTTTTGTTTTTTGTTTTTTGTTTTTTTTCTTTAATCATAAATGGGTGTTGAATTTTGTCAAAGGATTTCTCTGCATCTATTCAGATAATCATATGTCTTTAATCTTTCAATTTGTTAATGTGGTGTATTACAGTGATTGATTTGCAGATAATGAAGAAACTTTGCATCCCTGGGGTTAAACCAACTCAGGCATGATGTATGATCTTTTTAATATGTTGTTGGATTCTGTTTGCTAGTATTTTGTTAAGGATATTTGCATCTATGTTCATCAGTGATATTGGCCCATAGTTTTCTTTTTTTGTGTGTTATCTTTGTCTGGTTTTGGTATTAAGGTGATGGTGGTCTCATGGAATGAGTTTGGAGTTTACATTTCTCTGAAATTTTCTGGAAGGTTTTGAGTAAGATAGGTGTTAGCTCTTCTCTAAATTTTTGGTAGAATTCAGCTATGAAGCTGCCTGGTCCTTGGCTTTTGTTTGCTGGAAGATTTCTGATTACAGTTTGGATTTCTGTGCTTATGATGGGTCTGTTAAGATTTTCTATTTCTTCCTGGTTCAATTTTGGATAGTAATACTTTTCTAAGAATTTGTCCAACTCTTCCAAGTTGTATATTTAAGTAGCATATAGTTGTAGATAATAGTCTTTTTATGATCATTTGCATTTCTGTGTTGTCTGCTGTGATTTCTCCATTTTCATTTCTAATTCTGTTGATTTTATTCTTCTCCCTTTGTTTCTTGATGAGTCTGGCTAACTGTTTGTCAATTTTATTTATCTTCCCAAAGAACCAACTTTTGTCTTTGTTGATTTTTGCTATGGTTTCTTTTGCTTCTTTTGCATTTATTTTTTCCCTAACTTTTAAGATTTCTTTCCCTCTACTAACCCTGGGGTTTTTCATTTCTTCCTTTTCTAGTTGCTTTAGGTGAAGAGATAGGTTACTTTTTTGACTCATTTCTTGAGGTAAGCCTGTATTCCTATGAACCTTCTCCTTAGCACTGTTTTTACAATGTTCCATAAGTTTGTTGTGTTTTCTTTATACATATTTTGATTTCTTTTATGATTTCTTCTATGATTTGCTGGTTATCCAGAAACGTGTTGTTTAGCCTCCATCTGTTGGAATTTTTAATAGTTTTTCTTCTGTAATTGATATCTAATCTTACTGCATTGTGGTCAGAAAAGATGTTTGGAATGAATTCAAGGTTTTGAATTTACCAAGGCTAGATTTATGGCCCAGTATGTGATCTAACCTGGAGAAGGTTCCATGTGCACTTGAGAAAAATGTGAAATTGATTGTTTTGTGGTGAAATGTCCTATAGATATCAATTAGATCTAATGGGTCTATTGTAGTATTTAATGTTTGTATTTCCTTGTAAATTTTCTGTTTATTTGACATATCCATAGGTGTGGCTGGGATTTTAAAGTCTCCAACTATTATTGTGTTATTGTTCCTTTCCCCTTTCATACTTGTTAGCATTTGCCTTAGTATTTTGGTGCTCCTATTTTGGGTTAGCATTTGCTTTGTTAGCATTTGCTTTGGCTTGCCTTCCTAGCATTGGGTGCTCATATGTTGGGTGCATATATATTTATAATTGTTATATCTTTTTCTTGGATTGATTCTTTTATCTCTATGTAGTGTCCTTCTTTGTCTTTATTCATAGCCTTTATTTTAGAGTCTATTTTAACTGATATGAATATTGCTACTCTTCCTTTTTTAATTTTTTTGGTCTCCATTTGGGTGAAATATCTTTTTCAGCCCTTCACTTTCAGTCTGTATGTTTCCCTTGTTTTGAGGTGGGTCTCTTGTAGACAGCATATATATGGGTCTTGTTTTTGTATCAGTCTTTGTCTTTTGGTAGGGGCATTCAACCTATTTACATTTAAGGTAATTGTTGGTAAGTATGATCCCATTGCCATTTACTTTTTTTTTTTTTTAATTCGAGCTTTTACACCTTTCTTTGTTTTCTGTCTAAAGAAGGTCCTTTAGCATTTGTTGAAGAGCTGGTTTGGTGGTGCTGAATTCTCTGAGCCTTTGCTTGTCTGAAAAACTTTTGATTTCTTGTTCATATTTGAATGAGATCCTTGCTGGGTACAGTAATCTGGGTTGTAGGTCTTTCTCTTTCATCACCTTAAGTATGTTCTGCCATTCCCTTCTGGCTTGAAGAGTTTCTATTGAAATGTCAGCTGTTATCCTTATGGGAATCCCCTTGTGTGTTATTTGTTATTTTCCCCTGTTGCTTTTAATATTTGTTCTTTGTGTTTCATTTTTGTTAATTTGATTAATATGTGTCTTGGGGTGTTTTGCCTTGGTTTTTATCCTGTTTGGGACTCTCTGTGTTTCTTGGACTTGTGTGACTATTTCCTTCCTCATTTTAGAGATGTTTCCAACTATTATTGCTCCAAGTATTTTCTCATGTCTTTATTTTTGTCTTCTTCTTCTGTGAATCTTATGATTTAAATGTTGGGGCATTTGACATTGTCCCAGAGGTCCCTAAAATTGTCCTCATTTCTTTTAATTCTTTTTTCTCCCCCTGCCCTGTCCACTTCATTTATTTCTCCAATTTTATTTTCTACCTCACTTACCCTATCTTCTGCCTTTATTCTACTGTTGGTTCTCTCCAGAGTGTATTTTAATCTCAATTATTGCATTATTCATTATTAATTCTTTTTTACTTTTTTAGGACCTTGTTAAACCTTCCTTGCATCTTGTCGATGCTTGTCTCCAGCAGATTCATCTGTAACTTCATTTCATTTCCACGATTTTGGATTATTTTTACTATCATGATTCTGAATTCTTTTCCAGGTAGACTCCCTATCTCCTCCTTTTTTTGTTTGGTTTGGTGGACATTTATTATGTGCCTTTACCTGCTGAATATTTCTCTGCCTTTTCATCTTGTTTAGTTTGCTGTGTTTCGGGAGGCCTTTCTGTTTTCTGGCAGATGGTGGTTCCTCTTTATTGTGGAGGTTCCTCCCTGTGGGTGGGGTTGGACAGGTGGCTTGTCAAGGTTTCCTGGTTGGGGAAATTTGCTTCATTGTTCTGGTGGGTTGCACTGGGTTTCTTCTCTCTAGAGTGCAATGTAGTGTCCAGTGGTGAGTTTTGAGATGTCTGTGGGTTTGGTGTGACTTTTAGCAGCCTGCTTATTGAAGCTCAGTGCTATGTTCCTGCATTGCTGGAGAACTTGTGTGGTATGTCATGCTCTGGAACTTGTTGGCTCTTGGGTGATGCTTGGTTTCAGCATAGGTATGGAGGCTTTTGGATTATCTCTTATCAATTAATGTTCCCTGGAGTCAGGAGTTCTCTGGGGTTCTCCTGTTTTGGGTTTAAGCCTCCTGCCTCTGGTTTTCAGTCTTATTCTTACAGTAACCTCAAGACTTCTCCATTCATTCTGCACTGATAAAACATCTAGGTTAATGGTGAAAAAATTCTCCACAGAAAGGGGCATCTAGAGAGTTTCACAGAGTTACATGGAGAAGAGAAGAGGGAAATAGAGGTGAGCAGGAGGAGAAACAGGAGAATCAAAAGGGGAGAAAGCAATCTAGCCAGAAATCAATTCCTTATGTTTTCTCCACAACCTGGAACCCTCCAAGAGATTCACGGAGTTCTGTAGAGACAAGAAGTGGGAGGAAGGAGATAGAGGTGAAAAGGAGGAGAAAAGGGGGAATCAAAAGGAGAAAGACAGATCTAGGCAGTAATGAGTTCTGTAAGTGATTTCCAGTCTGGAAATTCAGAGGGTTTCACAGGATTGGGCAAAGAACAGAGGGATAGGGAGGAGATAGATGTGATCTGGGGGAGAAACAGGAGAGTCAACAGTGGGAGAGAGTAATCAAGCCAGTAATCAGACTCCTAAGTAAAAATTGGTACTGAAGATTGGATTCTTAAGGGTACAAATTTGATAACAAATACCAAATTCAAAGATTAAAAATCTCAAGTAGAGCTTACACCCTCCAAAATACAATGTTATGAAAACAAGAAAATATCATAAAAATTATAAAAAGTATATATGAAGTTTGATTTAAAATAAGGGTTTTTTTTTTGCAAGGTAAGAGTAGGTTATAAAAATGAAAATTAAAGGAATAATAGAGTACCTAAAAATAAAAAAAAATTAAAAAGCTAATGATAATAATAAATATATATGTAGAAATTTATCTGGAGCTGTTGTGGGCAGTGTGGGTTCATTTCAATTTCAGATAATTCCTTCTTCCAGCTTGTAGTCAGTGTTAACTACAGGGTTTTAATCTGTTGTACCTGTCTCTTCCAAGGCAATTTCCTCTGTTTATTTTGGCTTCTTCTTTTGCAGGTCTTTTCAGGGTCTAATTTCTGCCCTGACACAAGGGGTTGAAGGTGATCATGTATTTAGGCTCACTTGTTCAGTCGTGCTGTGGGGAGGGAGGACCACTGTAAACAAATATCACTGGTGTGTGCGGGGAGTGCTTGCAGTGTCTCAACCACACTGGTTGGCTCCCACTCACGGTATGTCTGCTTCTCCAGCCTACACTGCTCAGGCTTCAGGTTGCTTTGCAGTGGAACTGTCTGAAGTGGGCCCTGGATTGCATGCACTTGCCAGATCTAAGCCACTAGGTTCAGGTTCTCAGGTATTCCACAAAGGTGCAGATTCAGTTGGCCCTGTGTTTTTGTGCCCTTCCCAGGTCTAAGCATCTCAGGTGACCACGTGCTTGGTGAGTGCACTCTCCCCAGGTGCAGTACATCTTATTGCCTCCCTGGTCCCAACCGCTGGATTTCCTGGGTGGCAGCAGGTGTGTCCTCTGAGGTGTGCCATGTGTCTTTTCAGGGGAGCTGATCTCTGGCTACAACCCTCCTCACAAATATTAACCGTCCAGAATCCCAGCAAGTCTTGGTTAGCTACTGGAAACCTGCTTGCAGTTTGTAAGAGTATGCTGTCTCTGGGGCCAAATTTGCTCCTTTCTGGCTCTGGCTGCCTCCAGCCTGTGTCCCTGCCTCTTTGGGTTGGAGGGTGGGCTGGATTGCAATCTGCTAGCTCTCCTCTTGCATTCACTCAGTCCTTTGTTCTCTGAGCAGTTCTGGCAGTGCCTTAGGTTAGGGTTTTTCAAGAGATAGTTCTCTCTCTCCTCTCTCTTTGGATATCCCACAGTGTGGGTTGCTATTTCACGTTAGCTCCCTCAGATTGCCCTCAGGGCTTGGTCCTTACCCTAAGCAATGCAGCCTGCTCCTCCCTGTTCAGCCCCCCGCTTGCTGGTGGTGGATGCAAGTGTCTGGGCTACTTCTCCGCTGGGAGTTGCCATTTGGCATGTAACCTGTGGGTTTTATTATTTATTTATTTCCCCTCATGGTTATGTTGCCATCTGAGATTCTAAAACTCCCCACAGATCCGCTGGTGAGAATATTTGCCTGGTGTTTCTGAAAGTTATCTTTTATGACTCTCTCCCCAGGACGGGGCTCTGTCCCTAACTCTTTTGTCCCTCTTTTTTTTTCTTTTTTATTTTGTGCTACCTTCTTTTGAAGATAATGGGCTGCCTTTCTGTTTGCCTGGTGTCCTCTGCCAGCGTTCAGAGGTTGTTTTGTGGAATTTACTTAGCATTCAAATGATCTTTCAATGAATTTGTCTGGAAGAAAGTGGTCTCCCTGTCCCATTCCTCCACCATCTTAGGACTGACCCTGCAGGATGATTCTTTATGAACTGAGCTAACAGTTCAGTTGCTCAGTTGTATCCGACTCTTTGTGACCCCATGGACTGCAGCATGCCAAGCTTGCCTGGACATCACCAACTCCTGGAACTTGTTCAAATTCATATCCATCCAGTCGGTAATGCCATCACCATCTCATCCTCTGTTGTTCCATTCTCCTGCCCTCAATCTTTCCCAGCACCAGGGTCTTTTCCCTACAGGAAAATTCTTTACCCGCTGAGCCACTGTATATATGCTAAATTGATTCAGTAGTGTCCAAGTCTTTGTGAACTCATGGACTGTAGCCTGACAGGCTCCCCTGGCCATGGCATTCTCCATGTGAGAAAACTGGAATGGGTTACCATGTCACTCCCCAGGGTGTCTTCCCAACCCAGGGATTAATCTGTGTCTCTCATGTTTCCTGCTTTGGATACAGGTGTTTTTTTTTTTTTGTTTGTTTGTTTGTTTGTTTGTTTTTTAATCATTAGTGCCAGCTGTGAAGCCTGCTGAGCCACTGAGGAAGCCCATATAGAAGATGGGCTTAGTAGTGTGAGATATGTGCTTGTGAGTGCAAGCTCAAAGTTGTAGAAAGCCTGATCAAGACCAAGGTTTCAGACAAGTGCTATGGAACACAAGCTCAGAATGCAAGCTTGGAAGTTTCAGCATGTGAGCTGTTGAAACAGGCTCATTAATGGCAAGATGCTTGCTCAATAAATTGCAAGCTCAGTAGGCACAAATGGTTGCACAAGAATAAGGGTTCAGTAGAGAGAGGACAAAAACACTCATGAGTATATGCTCTTTAGTGGAGACACATGCTTTAGTATGAATGCTTAGTAATGGCAACTGGTGGGCCCTATCAGTTCAGTTCAGTCACTCTTTTATGTATAACTCTGTACCATTGACTGCAGTACCCCAGGCTTCCCTGTACATCACCAACTCATGGAGCTTACTCAAACTCATATCTATTAAGGCGCTGATGCAATCAAATTATCTCATCCTCTGTCATCCCCTTCTTCTCCCACCTTCAATCATTCCCAGCATCAGGGTCTTTTCAAATGAGTCAACTCTTCACATCAGGTGGCCAAAGTAATGGAGTTTCAGCTTAAGAATTAGCCCTTCCAATGAATATTCAGGACTGGATTTCCTTTAGGATGGACTTCATGGATCTCCTTGCTATCCAAGGGACTCTCAAGAAACTTCTCCAACACCACAGTTCAAAAGCATCAATTATTCAGTGCTCAGCTTTCTTCAGAGTCCAACTCTCACATCCATACATGACCACTGGAAAAACCATAGCCTTGACCAGATGGATCTTTGTTGGCAAAGTAATGTCTCTGCTTTTTAATATGCTGTCTAGGTTGGTCATAACTTTCCTTCCTTTATTTATTTTTCCTCCTGGTTATGCTGCTCTCTGATATACTAAAACTCCCCACAGATCCACTGGTGAGAATATTGCCTGGTGTTTCTGAAAGTTATCTTTTATGACTCCCTCCCCAGGAGGAGCAAACCTCTTTTAATTTCATGGCTGCAATTTCCATCTGCAGTTATTTTGGAGCCCAGAAAAAATAAAGTCAGCCACTGTTTTCCCATCTATTTGCCATGAAGTGATGGGACTGGATGCCATGATCTTAGTTTTCTGAATGTTGAGCTTCAAGCCAACTTTTTCACACTCCTCTTTCACTTTCTTCAAGAGGCTCATTATTTCTTCTTCACTTTCTGCCATCAGTGTTGTGTCATCTGTATATCTGAGGTTATTGATATTTCTCCCAGCATTCTTGATTCCAGCTTGGGCTTCATCCAGTCCACCATTTTAATGATGTACACTGCATATAAGTTAAATAAGCAGGGTGACAATATACACCCTTGATGTACACCTTTTCCTATTTGGAACCAGTCTTTTGTTCCATGGCCAGTTCTAATCATTGCTTCTTGACCTGAATACAGATTTCTCAGTAGGTATGTCAGGTGGTCTGGTATTTCCATCTCTTTAATAATTTCCCACAGTGTGTTGCTATCTATCCAGTTAAAGGTGTTGGCCTAGTCAATAAAGCATAAATAGATGTATTTCTGGAATTCTCTAGCTTTTTTGGATAAAACAAAACCTTGTGTGCACCAGGGCCCAGGAGAAAAGAGCAGTGACCCTACACGGGGCTGACCCAGACTTGCCTGTTAGTGTTCAGCCACCTAAGGCAGAGACTTGGCTTGGTGATGGCTTGCTGCAGGTTTGGCAGCACTGCGTGCAGCAGTGTGTGCATGGGACCTTCTGAAGGAGGTCCCTATTATCTTCTTTACCTCCACCATTGTTTGACCTCAATTAAATAACAGGGAGGAAACACAGCCCCAGTCATCAACGTAGAAATAGATTAAAGATTTACTGAGCATGGCCCTGCCCATCATAACAAGATCCGTTTTCCCTCAGTTAGTCTCTTCCATAACGAAGTTTCCATAAGCCTCTTATTCTTCTCCATCAGAGGGGAGACAGAATGAAAACCACAATCACAGAAAACTAACCAATCTGATCACAGGGACCATAGTCTTGTCTAACTCAATAAAACTATGAGACGTGCTATGTAGGGCTACCCAAAATGGATGGGTCATGGTGGAGAGTTCTGACACAACATGGTCCACTGGAGAAGGAAATGGCAAACCATCTTAGTAGTCGAGCCTTGAGAATCCCAATAATAATATGAAAAGGCAAAAACCTGGTACACTGAAAGATGAACTCCCTAGGTCAGTAAGTGTCCAATATGTTACTAGAGATCAATGGAGAAATAACTCCAGAAAGAATGAACGGATGGAGCCAAAGCAAAAACAACATCCAGTTGTGGATGTGACTGGTGTTTGAAGTAACATTCGATGCTCTAAAGAGAAATATTTTATAGGAACCTGGAATGTTAGGTCCACGAATCAAGGCAAATTGGAAGTGGTCAAACAGGAGATGGCCAGAGTGAACACTGACATTTTGGAAATCAGCAAACTAAAATGTACTGGAATGGGTGAATGTAACATAGATGACCATTATATCTGCTACTGTGGAAAAGAATCCCTTAGAATAAACGGAGTAGCCATTATAAAAAAAAAAAAGAGTCCAAAATGCCATACTTGAATGCAGTCTCAAAAAATGACAGAATGATCTCTGTCTATTTCCATTGCAAACCATTCAATATCACTAATCCAAGTCTATTCCCCAACCAGCAATGCTGAAGAAGTTGAAGTTGAAAGGCTCAATGAAGACCTACAAAACCTTCTAGAACTAATACCCCAAAAGATGTCCTTTTCATTATAGGAAACTGGAATGCCAAAATAGGAAGTCAAGAAATACCTGGAGTAAGAGGCAAATTTGGCTTTGGAGTACAGATTGAAGCAGGGAAAAGGCTAATAGAGTTTTTCCAAGAGAATTCACTGGTCATGGCAAACACCCTCTTCCAACAACACAAGAGAAGACTGTATACATGAACATCACCAGATGGTCAAAACCAAAATCAGATTGATTATATTCTTTGCAGTTAAAGATGGAAAAGCTCTATACAGTTAGCAGAAACAAGACTGGGAGCTGATTATGCCTCAGATCATGAGCTCCTTATTGCCAAACTCAGACTTAAATTGAAGAAAGCAGGCAAAACCTGTAGGCCATTTAGGCATGACCTAAATGAAATCTTTTTTGATTATAAGGTGGAAGTGACAAATAGATTAAGGGATTAGATTTGATAGACAGAGAACCTGAAGTACTATGGATGGAGGTGGGCCCTATAATGCATGTTAAATAGCTGTGATATACCACCTTTAATATGCAGTCTCAAAAGTGGAGAACTTGTGTTCTAGACTGCAAGATGAATAGTTGCAGAAGTATCCTTCATATTGTAGCAATCAGTGGTATGATGTGTATTCCTGTGTTGAAGATCTATCCTGGTTTAGAGTGTGACATCAATGGTGGTTATATGATTCCTTTACAACTCAGGCTCAGTAGGGCAAAATGTGACCTCCAGAGTGAAGGCCGTATAATTATGGCACCTGGCATTAATATCACAGGAAGAGTTTTGGCAATATGTGTACTGCAAAGTCAAAGTTCAGTGGGGCCATACCTACTCTAGAGTTGGGCTCAATATGTATGGAATGTATGAATGAAAATATTAACTCAGTAAGTTCCAGGAATGTGTTTCATGGTGTTAGCTCAGTAGTGGCAACACTATAGCTCCAGATCACAGGTTCAGTACTGGAAGGACATATATTTCAGAGTACCAGCCCAGTAGTTGTAGCATGTATGCTCTAAAATGTTGACTTAGTGTTTGTGGGATAATTATTTCAGAGTGCAAGTTCAGTAATTATGGCTGATTGGCTCTGGAAATCAGGCACAGTATTGACAAGATGCATGTTTTACAATTGGGCTGTGGTAATCTCAGGATGTTTGTTCCAGACTGTAATCTCAATGCTTGCTGTACAGATGCCCTAGAGCATAAGTTCACTAGTGATGTGACCTGTGTTCCAGAGTTCAAGCACAGTAGTTGCAATATGTGGACTCTAGAGAGTCTTCTCAGGGAGAAGGCAATGGCAACCTACTGCAGTACTCTAATACTGCTCCAGAATTCGAGCTCAGTAGCTGTGTCATACTAGCTCCAAAGCATGATCCCAGCAGTGGAAGGACACTTGCTCCAGGGTGTAAGCTCAATAGTTGTGACAAGTGTGCTCTAGAAGTTGGGTTCAGTAATAGCTAGAACACAGGCTCAGTAATGACCTGACATTTGTTCCAAAATGGGGTCTCAGTTGTCTCAGTACATTTGATCCAGAGTCCAACCTCACTAGCTGTGGTGTGTATTCTTCAAGTGCAGGCTCATAGTGGCATCAATCCTGATCCTGTATACAACTCAGTAGTTGTCATGTGTTATAGAGCACAGGGTCAAAAATTGTGTCCTGGGTTCTGTAGAGTGCCAAGCTCAGTAGTGACAGAATATGTGCTTAAGAATGCAAGCCAGAAATGCAGTTCCAGTGCTCTAGGGCATGGATTCTGTATTTCAGTGCTATGCTGTCTATGATGCAACCTCAGTAGTTGTATATATGTCGTATGTATGGTCCCAACTAGTGAGAGAATGCATGCTGCAGATGCTGCTCAGCATTTGTGGAAAGTATAACAGAGCAAAAACCCAGTAGCTTGTGGAATGTGCATTCCTAAGTGCAAACTCAGCATGCCTGCTTTAGAGTATAGGATGAATAGAGGTGAGATGTGTATTCTGGAAAGTCTATACAGTAGAATAGCATGTACACTCTGGAGGGCAAACTCAGTAGTTGCAACACACTTACTCTGGTATACAGACTTGGCAGAGGTGGGACTAGTACTTCAGATCAGAAGCAATTAATGAGAAGTTTGCACTAGTGTAAACTCATTACTACTCCTGTTCTCAAGTATGGGCTAAGTGTGGCTGGAAGTATGCTCTAGAATATGGGAGCAGTAGGAGGGCTGAGAGGAGCTACTCTACATTCAAGGTCAGGAGGGGCGGCTGTGAGAAGATACCCCTCGTCCAAGGTAAGGAGGAGTGGCTGTGTTTTGCTGGAGCAGCCGTTAAGAAATACCCCAGGGCCAAGGTAAGAGAAACCCAAGTAAGACTGTAGGTGTTGTGAGAGGGCATCAGAGGGCAGACAAACTAAAACCATAATCACAGAAAACTAGCCAATCTGATCACAGGACCACAGTCTTGTCTAACTCAATGAAATGAAGCATGCCGTGTGGGGCCACCCAAGATGGCCAGGTCATGGTGGAAAGGTCTGACAGAATGTGGTCCACTGGAGAAGGGAATGGCAAACCACTTCAGCATTCTTTCCTTGAGAACCCAATGAACAATATGAGAAGGCAAAATGATAGGATACTGAAAGAGGAACTCCCCAGGTCGGTAGGTGCATAATATTCTGCCCGTAGTCCGAGTCTCCGGTCGGGAAAGAAGACTCCTCGAAAGAATGCAACTTGCAATAGGGGAATTTATTACTGACTCATGCCAGGGCCTCCTGCCCTCACCAAGGGTGTGAGGATGAAAAGGCCCCGAGCCCCAGTTCTCTCAGGTATTTATTAGGTCAAAAAGAGCAGCACGTAGTTGGCGCAAGTGGATTGGTTGCACAGCAGGTAGTTGGCACAAGTAGATTGGTTACACAGTTGCAAGGCAATTTTTGTTGGCCCAACGTGGGGCTTTCAGCTTTCCCCTGATAAGTTCCCTTTTTCTTGCTAGGCACATGTTGATTGGCTAGCTCCAGGAGGCCTGATAATTATGTTACTCCAGGAAACCAGGCCTACTCCTAATCTAGGCTGCCTGTCATGGCATTAACCTCACATTTCCCTCCTGTCTTTGTACTTTTGTAGAGGAATCTTTCTCTTCACCCTGTGAAATTGAAGATATTGTTGTCTCAATACCATAATTTGGATGGTATTTAGATGCTCCCTAGTAAATGAGACCAGACGGTTTAAAATTCATGGACCAAAGGTCAGTAACAATATTAATATTAGAGTGGACCCAGCAGGGTGGAAATCAAAGTGGTCAACCAGGGGGAGCGCCAAAACCAAGATTCAAGCCAGCTTTGTTGGGCTTCTCCTTCTCTCTTCTGCTGGGCTAGTCTCTCTCTTACTTTCTGGAGAGATTTTTGTACCATCCCTGAATGGTCGATATAGAAACAGCATTCTTCTCCCAGTGCTGCACATAATCCGTCTTGTTGCAGAAACAACAAATCTAAACCTCTCCTATTTTGTAACACTACTTCAGCCAAGGAGCTCAAGTATTCTTGGAGGTGTGAAATGGATTTCTCGAGTTGCTCAATATCTTCATCTACTGCAGCCCTTAGTTGATTATACTGTTCATATTGCAACATTAAGGCTGCGATCCCACTTCCCATTTCTATAGCACCCAATAGGACTGTCAGGGCAGTGACTGGTTCTCGTTTTACCCTATATTGACCCAATGGGTCTAACTTTGGTTGCAGCTCTTCCTTTGAGTAATAGTTTAGCCGGGGGATCAGGTGGACTGGGACACAGAAATCTTGGGAGGCATTAAGTGCTGCCTTATGGACACATGGGGTTATTCCTTCAGAGCAAGCCCACCACCCATTTTCTGGTGGAAGTACCCACTGGTGAGTAGAATTGGGGAGGCTAGCCCTAGGGACTGAATTATTATTACATAGGTGTTGATAAGTCTTAGGGATAGTTCCTATACAGGTGCCTATGCCCGTAATGGAGCCTACTGTCAACTGGCCTGACCCGGGTTGTTGCTGCCATCTGCAGGCCGAGACATCAGAGGTCACATTGAATCTTGAAGAAAAGGCAGCCACCTCGTAATAGGGAGGCCTAATATTATAGCAAAGCCAGCAACCATTTGTTAAGTCCAGACGAGAGGCATTTAGGGTGAGATAAGCTGAGGAGATCACTTTCATAAGGGGGTCTGTTGGTGGGGACATGTCAACCCTGGGGGTCCCATGGTGTGTGGAATCAATCTATTAGCCTGACTTTGGTTCTGGGAGGGAGGCTTTGGGGTTGTTTCCTGTTTTGGTCCTAAGGCTACTTTGGGTGCCAAATAGAGTGGTCCCAGTTTTAATTTAAGCTCGAACCGGAATCCTGTGTCATAGCCGGTCTTGTAAAGATGGAGGCCCCAAGCTTGGCCAACATCCCACCTGGTAAATTTCTTTCTTTTGTCTGTGAATTTGATCTGTAATGGGAAACATTGCCTGGGTTTGGATGATACTCCCTTAGTAGGACATTTCTGGGAATTCAGGGTTGATTTTACCTGAATGAGGTCCTTGCTGGAGTTAGTGAGCCAATGGACTGTTCCTGTGGTTTCTCAACCCCAAGTGGCACAATAAAAAGAGTCAACTCCCCCACATTTTTCAATTTGGTTCTGATCCCTTCTTCCCCCCGGGCAGACATAGACAGGCACCTGTTCGTAGTATTGTGGGCCTTTTCACTCACAGTTATGGGTGAACAGACTGAAAGAGTCGTGGGCAAAGAGCTTGGTCAGTTGGTGGGGACCAAACCCACTACCAACAGCTGCCAGCATACACAAATCAAAGGTCAGTATTGGCCACTATGTCCCTTTGCGGGCCACGTTGGAGCTCGAATTAAGCACTTCTCCAGTCTCAGGATTGTAGATCAACCAAGTCAGGTTAGTTGGCTGATGGGGGTTGTGGCTGGTTGCTCCTGGGCCGATGAAAACTGTTATCAGCAGGAGAGTTAAGAGGGCTCCTGTCATACGAGTTTCAGTTTCAAAGGATTTGACAGGTGAGGTCTTGCCTCCCATTCTGCTTGCACCTTCTCCTGTTCTTCCGGGGTGGCTTGCCACACGTGATTGCAATGAACCCAGGGCCCGATCCCGTCGATCTTAACAGCAGTAGGAGTGGTAAGGAGAACAACATAAGGGCCTTTCCATTTAGGTTCTAATGCTTTAGATTGGTGTCATTTTACCTAAACCCAATCACCTGGGCCAACATTATGTGAGGGGATGGTCCCCTTGCTTGTTCCCTCATGTATCCCTTGAATTAATTTCCAAACATGGCTATGCACCTTAATGCCATCAGTGTTTGCTGGAATTGTCCCCAGGTAGGGGGTGGTAGGCATTTTCCCTCGAAATATAGGACACACAGGAGGGGGTCTTCCATACAGAATCTCAAAAGGGGTAAGATTCAGCTTATAAGTTGTGTTATGCACTCGAAAGAGCACGAAGGGAAGGAGGGTCACCCAGTCCCCGCCAGTCTCTACTGCCAACTTTGTCAAAGTTTCTTTTAGGGCCCGATTCATTCTCTCAACCTGTCCTGAGCTCTGGGGATTATATTCACAATGTAACTTCCATTTTGTCCCCAGAGCTTGGGCCAGCCCTTGTACAATCTGGCTCACAAAGGCAGGTCCGTTATCAGAGCCCATAGTCACTGGCAGCCCGTACCTAGGCACTATCTCCTCTAAGATCATTTTAGCAACCACTGTTGCTGTCTCTCCCTTAGTGGGGAAGGTTTCTACCTACCCTGAGAAGGTATCTACCAGAAGCAACAGATAGTGACACCTGTACTTGCGTGGTCTTACCTCAGTGAAATCTATCTCCCAGTGTTGTCCTGGCTCTTCCCCTCGGTACCTCATTCCAGTGTGCTGCCTTTTCCCTGTCCTCATCAGCTGGCACGCTTTGCAAGACGGGATTATCTCTCGTACAGTTGCATTTTGTCGAGGGAACCTCAGGCAGGCTGTCTGGAGAAGTGTAAAGGTCTTTTTCTCCCCTAAGTGTGTAGTTGTGTGCAGGTGATGACCCAGGATGGCAGGCAATATCAGGTTGTTGTTTTGATCTCAGTACCATCCATCTTTGTCATCCTTCTGGAGGGTGGTATCCTCATTGATCCAAACGAGGTCAGGGAGGGAATAGTCGGGGACTGGTGGCAGAGTCCCCATACCAGGAGGTGGAATTCCCATGGCTAATATGGGGGCGGCATAGTCCCGGCTGGCCGCTTCTCGAGCGGCTGCATCAGCAGCCTGATTGCCCCATGCCCTAGGGTCTTCTCCTTTCTGATGACCAGGGACATGTACAATTGCTACTGCCCGGGGAAGTTGAACAGTTTTCAGGAGCCTGCGGATCTCGGGCAAATTCTTGACCTTTTTTCCCTCCAGTGTTCTAAATCCCCTTTCCTGGTGTATCAGACCTTGAATATGGACAGTGCTAAAAGTATATCGTCTGTCCATAAAAAATGGTGACTCTCTTCCCTTTTGCTTGTTCCAGGACCTGTATTAGGGAAATCAACTCTGCTTTTTGTGCAGATGTGTTTGGAGGAAGTGTTTAAGCCCATATTGTCTGTCCTGAGTCATCAACTATAGCGGCTCCTGCCTTCCTTTGTCCATCTTTTACATAGCTGCTCTCATCAGTGAACCATACTAGCTCACTGTTGTTTAGCGGCACATCAGTTAAGTCTTTTCGAGCCGCCAAGACCTCAGCCAGTATCTCACTGCAATCATGGAGAGGGCGGTCCTTCTCTGGGCTAGGTGGAAGCGTGGCTGGATTCAGGATGCAAGGGGTCTGAAAACGCACCTGTGGGACATCAAGCAGCAGGACCTGGTAATGTGTCAAATGGGCATTGGAGATCCACTTATCCGGTGGCTGCTTTAAAACCCCTTCGATGGCATGGGGGGTGTAAACCCAGAGTTGCTGTCAATATGTCAACTTGGCATCACGGATGAGGAAGGCAGTGGCTGCAATGATGTGGAAGCAAGGGGGCCACCCAGAGGCCACCGGGTCCAATTGCTTTGAAAGGTATGCCACCGGCCACTTCCACTGTCCCCATTGTTGCATCAAGACCCCTTTCCTATTCCTTGCTTCTCATCTACAAACAGCTGGAATGGCTTATTTGGGTTAGGCAGGGCAAGGGCTGGGGCTTCTAGTAGGGCCCGTCTGAGTGTCTGGAAAGCCCGTTTCATTGGCTCAGTCCAAGTCCAGTTTGGGGTCTCTTTACTTCCTTCATACAAGGGCCAGGCCTTCTCAGCAAACCCCATGTTCTACAGTCTACAATATCCAACAGTCCCCCAAAACTCTCTCACATGATCGGGTGTCTTGGGCTCTGGTATCTGCAATATTGTTTCCTTCATGGCCTGAGTTAGCCACCTTTGCCCCTGCCTGATCTTTTACCCCAAATAGGTGACCTCTTGCCGGGATATTTGCGCCTTCTTTGAACTAGCATGATATCCCAAGGTGCCTAGAGTCTGTAAGAGGTCACCAGTGGCACGGCTGGATGCCTCCTCTGTGGTTCCAGCCAACATAAGGTCATCCAAATATTGCAGCAGGATGACCTCTGGGTGGCGAGTCCGATATTCATATAGGTCCTTCCTCACTCAAAGCCTCATTAAACAAGGTAGGGGAGTTTCTGAACCCTTGTGGGAGGCGGGTCCAAGTTAGTTGTACTACCGGTTGGCCTTCCGCCTCAGTCCACTCAAAGGCAAATATCTCCTGGCTCTGGGCCACCAGGGGTAGGCTGAAAAAAAGCATCTTTCAAGTCCAACACAGTATACCAAATGTACTCAGGCAGCACACTGCTCAGGAGGGTATACGGGTTAGGGACAGTAGGGTGTATGTCACTCACCGGCTTATTGACTTCTCATAGGTCCTGGACAGGTCTGTAATCCATACTCCCTGGCTTCTTCACCAGTAGTAGGGGGGTATTCCAAGGGGATTGGCACCGCTTGAGAATTCCAGCATCCATGAGCCGTCGAATGTGGGGAGTGATCCCCCGCCGAGCCTCCTGGCTCATAGGGTATTGCCTCACCCTCTCAGGAGTTGCTTTGGCTTTTAGTTTGATGACGACTAGATGTCTCTGTTTAACCAGTCCCATTCCTGCTGTTTCTGCCCATGCCAATGGGTATTTGTGGACCCACGGTTTTATATCTGGTGCTATAACCTCTGTGGACTCAGGCACAAAAAATCTGTATTCATCTCTTAAAGCTAGAGACAAGACATGTATCAGTTGTCCAAGTCCATCCATGACTGACATTACCCCAGGGTCAAAATGGATCTGAGCATTAACTTTAGTGAACAATTCCCATCCAAGTAGAGGGGCTGGGCATTCTGGTATCACCAAAAATGAATGGGACACCTGATGGGTCCCCAGATTTACTTTCCGTTCCGTGGTCCAACAACATCTTTTTGTCCCCATGGCTCCCTGCACCAAGCTATTTTTCTTAGACGTTGTTCCCTGTTTTTGATTTAAAACAGAGTGTTGGGTGCCAGTGTCCACCATGAAGCCAACAGGTTTCCCCTCCACATGTATGGTTACCCAGGACTCGGGGAGAGGTGCCGAGTCTTGACTCCCCTAGTCACTCTCTTCCCCCGTATATAGAACTCAAGTTCCAGGGGAGATTCTCTCTCTGGGTTGTTCCTCTCTTCGGTTCCCTCTTAGAGCACTCATTTTTCTAGTGCCCCCATTCTTTGCAGTAAGTGCACTGATCTTTCTCTAGGGCCTGCCCTTTTGGTCTCTCTTTTTCTCCAATCTGGGGGCCTCGAGGCTCCCTCAATTCTGTTCAGGCCTCCATCCCCACAAAAATAATCTTGGCTATCTCTCTCTGGTTCTTCTGGTTTTCCTTTGCCCTATGTTCCCTATCTTCTGTCCTGATCTTCTCAGCTAGTTCCTGTTTCCTTTCTTCCCGAAGAAGTCGTTCCTCCCTTTCTTCTGGGATCTCCCTATTATTAAATACCTTTTCAGCTGCTTTCAGTAAGTCTTGTATTGTCTGTTCTCCTAACCCAACTATATTTTGTAATTTCCTCCTAATATCTGGGACTGCCTGATTTACAAATGTGAACAGAACTGCAGCGCGTGATTCCTCAGCCTGGGGGTTCGTAGGTGTATATTGCCTAACGGCTTCCATTAGCCTTTCAAGGAAGGCTGACGGGCTCTCAGTGGGCTCTTACCTTACTAAGTTTACCTTCGCCAAATTTGTTGGCTTCCTAGCTGCGGCCTGCAGGCCAGCCATTAGAGTCTGGTGGTACACTCAGAGACGCTCCCTACCTTCCACTCGCTCAAATCTCAGTTAGGCTGCAACAGAGGAAACCGCTCATCCACGAGATGAGGCTGGGTGGTTGATCTCCCATCGACCCCCGGGACCCGTTTCCATGCCTCTGCCAGGATTCGCTCCTGTTCTTCTGTGGTGAAGAGCACCTGTAACAGCTGCTGACAATCATCCCAGGTGGGGTTATGAGTGAACAAAATGGAATCTAAGAGGTCAATGAGGCCTTGGGGTTTCTCCAAAAAAGGAGGATTTTGGGTTTTCCAATTATACAGATCACTCGTGGAAAAGGGCCAGTACTGATCGGTTCGCTCTCCATCCGGGTTAGCTGGTCCCACTTGGACGGGGAGTGCCTGTACAGTAGATGAAGGTAACTCTGGGTCCCCATGATCCTGCTCACCCCTATTTCCTCTATTCCTTCCCCAGGGTTGGGGGTCCCTTTGCCCCTTCGGATTCAGGGGGGGGGGGGGCTCTTCCCCCCGGGGGAACCTGCAACAGAGGGGGGGCATATGTCAGGGGCCTAATTTCCGTCTCCAAGTCAATCAGGTTCTGGTACGAGGATTCCTGCAAGACCGGTTTGGCGCCCTTATTCTTCTCGGCTTCCTCTGAGGGAGTGGGGGTTTCCATAACCAGGGCCTGTACATTAGGAGAATCAGGGAGTTTGTGAACAAAAGGTTTTAACTTTGGATGGATCTTCTATTAGATCTTGCCAGACCATAACATATGGGACTTGGCTTGGGTGGCCCCAGGGCTCAGGAGCCATAACTTTCTCTTTCACTGCCTGAATAATAGAAGGTTGAAAAGTTCCCTCTGGAAGCCATCCAACTTGGAAGGTGGGCCACTCTGCAGAGCAAATGGTGTTAATTTAGTCTCTGTAACCAGTAGTGACAGATCATACACTCTAGCCCTGACATCTGAGAAATGATCAGTCATGAGATAGAGTGGGATAGATTCTCCTTCTCCCATAGTGAGAGTCAGAAGAAGGTCACCAAGAATTACCACCAAAAAATCCTATCGGGAGTGGTGGCGGCCAGGAAGTTGGGCTTGTGGTATGCTTCGTGGAACTATTTGAGTGCCTTAGTTGTTGCACGGAAGTTTTCTTGTTGGGGGCGGGCACCCTAAGGGTTTCTAGCCTGTTCTGTGACTCCCTTATCTTTTCACAGGAGTCTTCCAGTGGCAGGTGCCCTATCGGCTCTTAAGTGCCTGTCCCGTGCCCACACAGACGGTTTTTTATTTGGCCAGATTCTAGGTTTAGAATATAAGAAGAAAGAAGAGTTTCACTCTCTCCGGCTCCCATTACTGGGACTGACTTTGTTGGGAGGCCTTCTGAACCTGCCAGGGAGTAGCCCTGGCAACTGTCTGCCTGTTCACTGAAACTCTCAGAAACAGAAATGAGGCTCCAAGGCTTTATAGGAGGAAGTAGACAATGACACACCAGAGGACAACGAGACAGGAGACAATGCTGGCAGTTATACAGATGCAAAAGCGCATAGAAAAATACATAGACAGACACACATTGGCTGACAAAACAGAACTGGGGGGTGGAACCCACTGAGTCTCCCTATCCTCTGGAACAAGGGTCACCTTACCAAATGGCGTCCACTGTTCCCCAGATTCGGGCTTAGGAGAGGAGGTCTCCTTCCCACAGAGCCAGCTGCCTTCCAGCAAGCTCGCTGGCCTCAGCCTCATGCTGGCTGGAACGGCCAATCCTTTCCCTCATGGAAATCTTTCCTTCACGCCAGACACCTTCCTGCCTTTTAGCAGGGCCTCAGATTTACACTGGAGTTTTCCAGACCTGCCTGAGCACCAGTGCTATTACCTGTCCTTTTTCCCCTTTGTCCCAAAGAGCATTCTTCCCTGGTCAAGGGATCCTGGATGAGCCCCCAAATATTCTGCCCATAGTCCGAGTTCCTGGTCTGGAAAGAAGACTCCTCGAAACAATGCAACTTGCAATAGGAGAATTTATTACTGACTCGATCCAGGGCCTCCTGCCCTCACCAAGGGTGTGAGGACAAAAAGACCCCGAGCCCCAGTTCTCTCAGGTATTTATTAGGTAAAAAAAAGCAGCAGGTAGTTGGTGCAAGTGGATTGGTTACACAGCAGGTAGTTGGTGCAAGCGGATTGGTTACACAGTTGCAAGGCAAATTTGCTGGCCCAACGTGGGGCTTTCAACTTTCCCCTGATAGGTTCCCTTTTTCTTGCTAGGCACATGTTGATTGGCTGGCTCCAGGAGGCCTGATAATTATGTTACACCGGGAAACCTGGCCTACTCCTAATCTAGGCTGCCTGTCATGGTGTTAGCTGTGACAGCCTCACACATAATATGCTACTGGAGATCACTGGAGAAATAACTCCAAAAAGAATGAAGAGATGGAGCCAAAGCAAAAACAATACCCAGTTGTGGATGGGACTGGTGATACAAGCAAGGTCTGATGCTGTAAAGAGCAATATTGCATAGGAACCTGGAATGTTAGGTCCATGAATCAAGGAAAATTGGAAGTGCTCAAACAAGAGATGGCAAGAGTGAATATCGACATTCTAGGAATCAGTGAACTAAAATGGACTGGAATGGGTGAATTTAACTCAGATGACTATTATATATACTACTGTGGGCAGGAATCCCTTAGAACAAATGGAGTAGCCATCATAGTCAACAAAAGAGTCCGAAATGCAGTACTTGGATGCAAGCTCAAAAACGACAGAATGATCTCTGTTTATATCCAAGGCAAACTGTTCAATATCACGGTAATCCAAGCCTATGCCCCAAACAGTAATGCTGAAGAAGCTGAATGGTTCTATGAAGACCTACAAGACCTTTTAGAACTAACACCCCAAAAGGTGTCCTTTTCATTATAGGAAACTGGAATGCAAAAATAGAAAGTCAAGAAACACCCGTAGTAACAGCAAGTTTGGCCTTGGAGTATAGAATGAAGCAGGGCAAAGGCTAATATAATTTTGCCAAGAGAATGCACTGGTCATAGCAAACACCCTCTTCCAACAACACAAGAGAAGACTGTACATGTAGACATCACCAGATGGTCAACACTGAAATCAGATTGATTATATTCTTTGCAGCCAAAGATGGAGAAGCTCTATACAGTCAGCAAAAACAAGACCAGGATCTGACTGTGGCTCAGATCATGAACTCCTTATCTCCAAATTCAAACTTAAACTGAAGAAGGTAGGGATAACACTAGACCATTCAGGTATGACCTAAATCAATTCCTTATGAATATACAGTGAAAGTGAGAAATAGATTTAAGGGACTAGATCTGATAGACACAGAGTCTGATGAACTATGGATGGAGGTTCGTGACATTGTACAGGAGACAGGGATCAAGACAATCCCCATGGAAAAGAAATGCAAAATGGTTTCCTGAGGAGGCCTTACAAATAGCTATGCAATGAAAAGTAATGAAAAGCAAAGGAGAAAAGGAAAGATATTCCCGTTTGAATGAAGAGTTCCAAAGAATAGCCAGGAGAGATAAGAAAGCCTTCCTTAGTGATCAATGCAAAGATATAGAGGAAAACAACAGAATGGGAAAGATTAGAGATCTCTTCAAGAAAATTAGAGATACCAAGGGAATATTTCATACAAAAATGGGCTCAATAAAGGACAGAAGTGGCATGGACCTAACAGAAACAGAAGATATTACGAAGAGGAGGCAAGAATACACAGCAGAATTGTACAAAAAAGATCTTCATGACCCAGATAATCACAATGGTGTGATCACTCACCTAGAGCCAGACATCCTGGAATGTGAAGTCAGTGGGCCTTAGAAAGCATCACTACGAAAAGCTAGTGGAGGTGATGAAATTCCAGTTGAGCTATTTCAAATCCTGAAAGATGATGCTGTGAAAGTGCTGCACTCAATATGCCAACAAATTTGGAAAACTCAGCAGTGGACACAGGACTGGAAAAGTTCTGTTTTCATCCCAATCCCTAAGAAAGGCAATCCCAAAGAATGCTCAAACTACCGCACAATTGCACTCATCTCACACACTAGTAAAGTAATGCTCAAAATTCTAAAAGTCAGGCTTCAGTAATATGTGAACCAATAACTTCCAGATGTTCAGGCTGGTTTTAGAAAAGGCAGAGGAGCCAGAGATCAAATTTCCAATATCCACTGGATCATCAAAAAAGCAAGAGAGTTCCAGAAAAACATCTATTTCTTATTTATTGACTATGCCAAAGCCTTCGACCGTGCAGATCATGATAAACTGTGGAGAGTTCTGAAGGAGAGTGGAATACCAGATCACCTGACCTGCCTCTTGGGAAACCTGTTTGCAGATCATGAAGCAACAGTTAGAACTGGACATGGAATAACAGACTGTTTCCAAATAGGAAAGGAGTGTGTTAAGGCTGTATATTGTCACCCTACTTATTTAACTTATATTCAGAGTACATCATGAGAAAGGCTGGTCTGGAAGAAACACAAGCTGGAGTCAAGATTGCTAGGAGAAATATCAGTAACCTCAGATATGCAGATGACACCACACTTATGGCAGAAAGTGAAGAGGAACTAAAAAGCCTCTTGGTGAAAGTGAAAGAGGAGAGTGGAAAAAGTTGGCTTAAAGCTTAACATTCAGAAAACTAAGATCATGGCATCTGGTCCCATCACTTCACGGGAAATAGATGGGGAGACAGTGGAAACAGTGTCAGACTTTATATTTTGGGCTCCAAACTCACTGAAGATGGTGACTGCAGCCATGAAATTAAAAGACACTTACTCCTTGGAAGGAAAGTTATGACCAACCTAGTCAGCATATTAAAAAGCAGAGACATCACTTTGTCAACAGAGGTCCGTCTGGTCAAGGCTATGGTTTTTTTCAGTGGTAATGTATGGATGTGAGAGTTGGGCTGTGAAGAAAGCTGAGCACTGTAAAATTGATGCTTTTGAACTGTGGTGTTGGAGAAGACACTTGAGAATTCCTTGGACTGCAAGGAGATCCAACCAGTCCATCCTGACGGAGATAAGTCCTGGGTATTCATGGAAGGACTGATGCTGAAGCTGAAACTCTAATACTATGGCCACCTCATGTGAAGAGTTGACTCATTGGAAAAGACCCTGTTTCTGGGAGGGATTGGGGGCAGGACGAGAAGGGGACGACAGAGGATGAGATGGTTGGATGGCATCACCGACTCGATGGGCATGAGTTTGAGTAGGCTCCGGGGGTTTGTGATGGACAGGGAGGCCTGGCGTGCTGTGATTCATGGGGTCGAAAAGAGTCATACATGACTGAACGACTGAACTGAACTGAACTGAATACTGAGCTCCAGACTACAAACTCAGTAGTTGGTGCATCTTTGCTTAAGTGTTGGGTCTCAATACTACTGTAATACTTATAAAACCTAAATTTAGTGTTGTCAGGATGCATGGTACAGAGTGGAAGTTTCATACTCGCAGCACAGAAACTCTAGAGCATCAGTTCATTAGTGACTGAACGTTTGCTCCAAATTGCAAGTTCAGAAGGTACAATTGCCTGCTTTAAAGCATGATGTCAGGAAAGCCAAGATATCCAGAAATAAATTTCAGTGCTTGTAGCATGTTTGCTATAGAATACATGCTCAGTAGTGGCAGGACATGGATTCCAGAGTTCAGCTCATTATTTGCAGCAGATCATCTCTAGAACATGGGCTCACTAGCATTATCAAATGCTGCAATGTGCAAGGTCTAATACTAGCTCACTTGCTCTAGAGTGCTGTCTCAGTGTAGTAGAATGCAACTTTAGTACATAGATGAAGTACTGGCAAGACACAGGATCCATAGTAGTGCAATGTTTGCTCCATACTGGAAATTCAGTAGATGCAACACAACTGCTTTAAAACTTGGGCTTATTATTTATTGGCTGGACACGTGCTCTAGAACTTGGGATCCTAGTAATATATACTCTGGATTGTAAGCTCAATTTTTTCAGCTCATCTCCTTTATAGTATGGTGTAAATAGTTGTGTGATGTTTGCTTTGGAGTGTGGGCTTAGTTGTGGAGGAGTAAGACTGTCAAATGTTGGTTCACTAGTGTCTGGATGCATTCTCCAGGACAAATCCCAATTACCTGTGGCACAGCCACTGCAGAGCATAGACTCAATACTGGAGCCATGTGCTCTAGAATGCAAGCTCAGTAGTGGTGGAACATGACTCTACAATGTGGGTTTAATAGTGGCTGGAACTGAATTGCAGAGTGTGGTGTATGATCAGTAGTTGAGACAGGCTCGCACTAGAATGCAGGCTCAGTAGTCATGACAGGCAGGCTTTACAGTGTAATTTCAATAGTTGTGACAGGTCAGCTTGATAATGTGACTCAATAGTGTCAGAATGTATGTTCCAGGGTGCAAGTTTAATAACTGCAGCAATCTTCTAGATTTTGAACAAGTAGTGTTGGGATACATGTTCCAGAGTGCACACTCATTATTTGTGACATGTGGGTTTTAGAGCACAGGCACAAATGGAGGCATCCTATAAAAGGCTAGCACATTTTATCCTAAATGGTGAAAAACTGAAAGTATCCCCAGTAAGATCAGGAACAAGACAAGGGTGTCCACTTTTGCCACTATTATTTAACATAGTTCTGGACTTTATAGCTACAGTAATCAGAGAAAAAAAAGAAATAAGAGAAATTCAGATGAGAAAAGAAGATATAAAGCTCTCACTGTTTGTAGACAACGTGATACTTTACATAGTAAGCCCTAAATATAGTATCAGAAAATTACTACAGCAAATCAGTGAATTTAGCAAGGTTTCAGGGTACAAAATCAATACAGAGAAATCACTTACATTTCTATACATTGATGATGAAAAAATCGGAAAGATCAATTAAGGAATCAATCCTATTCACCACTGCAACAGAAATATTTAAATATCTAGGGATTAACTAACCAAATAGATGAAAGAACGGTACACAGAAAATTATGACAGTCATGAAAGAAATACAAAAATGACATAAACAGATGGAGAGATATTCCATGTTCCTGGGTAGGAAGAATCAATATTGTGAAAATGACTACACTTCCAAATGCAATCTACAGGTTCAATGCAAGCCCTATCAAATTACCAGTGGCATTTTTCAAAGAATTAGAACAAAAAAAATATCAAAATTCATATGGAAACACAGACCCCAAGTAGTCTTGAGAAAGAAAAATGGAGCTGGACGAATCAAGCTTCCTGACTTTAGGTTATACTACAAAGCTATGGTCATCAATACAGTATGGTACTGGCACAAAAACAGAAATATAGACCAATGGAACAGATAGAAAAGACAGAAATAAACCCATGCATCAAGGGTACCTTATTTTTGACAAAGTAGGCAAGAATATAAAATAGGGCAATAAATAGTGTTGGGAAAACTGGACAATTACGTGTGAGTGAGTGAAGTCATTCAGTCATGTGTGATTCTTTGCAACCCCATGGACTGTAACCTATCAGGTTCTTCTGTCCTTGGGATTTTCCAGACAAGAGTACTGGAGTGGGTTGCCATTTCCTTCTTCAGGGGATCTACCCAACTCAGGGATCGAACCCAGGTCTCCCACATTATAAGAAAATGCTTTACTGTCTGAACCACCAGGGAAGTCCCCCCAGGGACAACTGGACAGTTAGATGTAAAAGAAAGAAATTAGAACACTTTGTAACAGCATACACAAAGATAAGCTCAAAATAGATTAAGGGCCTAAATCTAAGACCAGAAACTATAAAACTCTTAGAGGAAAACAGAGGCAGAACAGTCTATGACATAAATCAAAGCAAGATCCTCTATGACCTACCTCCTAGAGTAACAGAAATAAAAACGAAAGTAAACAAGTGGGGCCTGATTAAACTTAAAAGCTTTTGCACAGTAAAGGAAACTATAAGAAAGGTGAAAAGACAACCCTCAGAATTGGAGAGAGTAATAGCAAATTAAACAACTGACAAAGGATTAATTTCTAAGCAGCTCATACAACTCAACCCCAGAAAAACATACAAGCCAATCAAAAAGTGAGAAAAAAAACTAAACAGACATTTCTCCAAAGAAGACATACAGATGGCTAACAAACATGAGAAGATGCTAACCATTGCTCTTTATTAGAGAAACACAAATCAAAACTACAGTGAGATATCAGCTCACATTGATCAGAATGGCCATCATCAAAAAGTCTACAAATGATAAGTACTGGAAACTGTGTGGAGAAAAGGTAACACTCTAGCACTGATGGTGGGGATGTAAATTGATACAGCCATTAAAGAAGACAGTATGGCTATTTCTTAAAAAACTAGGAATAAGCTTCCTTATGACCCAGCAATCCCACTCCTAAGCATATACTCTGAGGAAACCAAAACTGACAGAGACAAATGTATCTCATTGTTGATTTCAACACCATTTACAATAGCTAGAACATGGAAGCAACATATACGTGCATCAACAGATGAATGGATAAAGAAATTGTGGTATAGATCCACAATGGAATATTACTAAGCCATAAAAAGGAACACATTTGAGTCAGTTCTAATGAGGTGGATGAACCTAGAACCTATTATACAGAGTGAAGTGATGCAGAAAGAGAAAGATAAATACCATATTCTAAAATATATATTCAGAATCTAGAAAAATGATACTGAATAATTTATTTACAGGGCAACAATGGAGAAAGAGACACAGAGAATAGAATTATGGACATGTGGAGAGGGGAGGAGAAGGTGAGATGTATGGAAAGAGTAACATGAAAACTTAAATTACCATATGTAAAATAGATAGCCAATAGGAATTTGCTGTATGGCTCAGAAAACTCAAACAGGGGACTCTGTATCAACCTAGAGGGGTGGGGTGAGGAGGGAGATGGGAGGGAGTTTCAAATGGGAGTGGATATATGTATACCTATGGCTGATTCATATTGAGGTTTGACAGAAAACAGAACAATTCTGTGAAGTAATTATCCTTCAATAAAATATAAATTAACTTAAAAATGCTATCACATTGGTGGTAATGTATTTGCTCTACAGTGCAAATTAAATAATTGTGCATGCTTGCTCTAGTGCAAAGTTCAGTTGTGTCAGTATCCATACTCCAGACTGCATACTCAGTAGTGGTGTCCCACATGTTTGAGATGTGGTCACAGTAGTGGCAGGATGTGTGCTTCAAGTGGCACACTCAATTCTTGTCATTCCTGCTCTATAGTGTGGTCTTTCATTGGTCGGATATATGCTCTAGAATGAGGGATTTGTAGTTGTGGGATATGTGCTCCAGAATGCAAGGTCAATCTCTGGGCCACATGAGTTCTAGAGTGCAGTGTCAGAGGTGGGGTGGTGAATGCATATTTGAGACTGCAAGCTCAGTAGTGGGGACTTGCCTACTTTAGAACTAAAGATGAGTAGTTATGGGACAAGTGCACTACAGTATAAGTTCAGTAGTGGCAGCATGTATATTCCATAGTGCAAGCTCAGTAGTAGGAGCATGTGTGCCCTCAAACAAAGGCTCAGAAGTGGCAGTGTGCTTTACCCAGAGTGCAAACTTTAAAAGTGGCTCACTTGGTATAGAATGCAGGCTCAGTAATGCAAAATGCATGCACTTGCATATATTTGTAGATGCACATGCTCAGTACTGTCAGGACAATTTATCCAAGGTCCAAACTCAGTAGATGCAGAAAGGGTGCCTAAAGCACTAGCTCAGTAGTGACAAAGTGCTTACTATAGAAAGTGGGCTCAGTATAGTTGGGACACATGCTCCAGAGTACAAAGTAATTCGTTTTAAACAACCAGCTCAAGAAAGTGGGGTCCAGTAAGGCCTCAATGTGTTTTATGGGATTCAGCTCAGTGGTAGGAAACATTCTACAGTGCAAGCTTGTTATTTCTGGCATGTAAGCAGCAGAGTGTGGACTCTTTAGTGGCAGGAATGTGCTTGAGTGTAAACACAGCAGTTGCCAATGGGTGGAGTGGAACATGGGTTAGTAGTTGCAAGACATGAGTTCCAGATTGCATGTTCTTAGCTACAGCCCACATGTTCTAGAATACAAACTCAATAATTCTGCTGGAAGGACCTATAGTGCAGACTCAGTAGTTGCAGAATTCCTGCTCTAGTGTGTGGTATCAATACTGTAAGAACATATGCTCCAGAGTGCAAGCTTAGTAGTTACAGGAAGTATTCTCTATACCACAGGCATTTACTTGTGGGACATGTGTTCTAGAGTGGAGGATAAGTAGTTATGGCACATGTGTTCTGGAAGATACCTCAGTATTGGCTATAGAATTTGGGCTCCATGTGGCATGATGTGTGCTACCAAATGCAAGCTTTTTAGTTGTGGAAATGGACTTTATAGGTTAGGCTCAATAGTGAAGAGACATATGTTTTAGAGTTCAAGATTAGCAGTTACAGAAGATGTGGTCTGAAGCGCAGGCTCAGTTTTGACCAGAGGCTTGCTCCAGAGAGGTATCTCAATAGTTGTGTCCTACATACTCTAGAGTGTAGAATCAATGTTTTCTGGATGCATGCACCAGAGCACAAGTTAGTAGTTTAGGCTTTGGTGACCAGTAGTTCCAGGAGGCCTACTCTAGAGTGCAGTCTTAATAATAATGGAATGCATGTTTCTGAGTGTTGCTCACTAACTGCAGACCACCCGAGCTAGAGCATGGGTACAAGAATCAAACCCACATTGCCTGCCCTCCAGGTAAATTATTCATTGAGCCAATGGGGAAGCCCATAGGGATATTGAGATGTGTCCTCCAGAGTACAAGCTCAGTAGTCATGGTGCACCTGCTTAATAGTGTGTTCTGAGACTGCCACAACATGTGCTATTGAACAAAATCTCATGCTTATGAGGGAAAACTTGGAATTTTTGCATGTGGACTTTAGAGTGTGGGCTCATTACCAGCAGGATTATTTCTTAACTTTGTAAGCTCAGTAGATGCGGATGAATGCACTAGAACATGAGATCAATAGTAGCAGACTAAACTCCAGAATGTAGCTCTTTAGCTATGAATGTGTGCTGTAGAATGTGGGCTCAGTAGGGGCAAATGATATGCCTTATAGTACAAGTTAAGTAGCTGTTTAATCCCTTCTTGAGAGAATGGTTTCAAAAGTGGTAGAATGCATCTCAAGTGCAAGATTAGTAGCTGTGGCTAGTGTCATCAGTATGGCAGGCACTTAGTTTTGAGTCTTGTGATCCAGAATTCAAGATCACTAGTAATGATTGCCTTTTGTAGAGTGTGGCCTCAATAGTGATGAGATGTGACCTCTACAACTCTGGCTCAGTGGCGGAAGATGCACGCTTCAGAGTGATAGTCCACAGCTTGTGGCACCTGGCCTTTATAGCACAGAAACAGTGGGGCAGGAACGCTAATCCAAAGCCCAAGATCAGTGGTGGTGGCATGCCTAGTCTAGAGCAGGGCCTCGATATTTATGGGATATATGAACTAGAGCATTAGCTCAGTGGTTACAAGGCATGTGTTCCATAGTGTAAGTTCAGTACTTGTGACATCACAACTCCAGACCATGGGCTCAGTAATGACAGGATGTATATTTCAGAGTATATGCTCTATAGTTGGAGGAAGCAATTATAGTCTAAATTATTGACTCTGTAGTGATGAGACAATTGTTTTAGAGTGCCTGCTTAGCAGTTGCAGCAGGCTAGTGCTAGGAATCAGGCTCAGTATTGACAAGATGCATGTTATAGAACTGAGATATAATACGCTTAGGAAGCTTGCTACAGAATGCAGTCTCATTACTTGAGATACAGATGCCCTAGAGCACAGGGTCATTAGCAGTAGGACTTGTGCTCCAGTTGCAATAGCTGAACTCTAGAGTAGCTCCTCAGTAGCACTATGGTACATGGTCTTGAATAAAAGCTCAGTAGTGGGAGGATGCATGCTTCTGAGCACAAACTCAAAAGTGTGTCCACTTGTGCTAGGGGTTGGGGTAAGTATTGGCAGGAACTCTGCTCCAGAATGTAAACTCAGAAGGTGGCACCCTGCTCCAAAGCATGAGTTCAGTAGTGGCAGGAAATTTTCTGCAGGGTGCAAGCTCAGTAGTTGTAGCAGGTCTGCTATAGAACATAAGCTCAACAGTAGCTTAACTAGATTTTAGAATGTGGAATAAGTAGTGCCATGATGTATGTTCTAGAATGGGGGCTCAGTATGCTTGGGGCATTTGATCCAGAGTACAAGATCACTAATTTTGAAAACATGCTTAGAGCATAGGCTCAGTAGAGGCAGGAATCCTGATCCCATATTCAAGTTCTGTAGCTGTGGTTGTGTGTTCTATAGCAAAAAATTAATATGTGTGTCCCATTCAGTAGAGTACCATTCATTAGTGGCCTCACATGCTTCAGAGTGCAAGCTCAGACGTTGCAGCAAAAGTTCTCTTGGGCATAGATTCAGTATTTCAGGGATGTGCCATCTATAGGTCAATGTCAGTAGTTGTGGTATGCCTGTTCTAGAGATGATTCCAGTAGTCAGGGGACACATGCTTCAGATGCTGCCCAGCATTTATGGAACGCATGCTCCAGAACACAGGTTCAATAGTGGTGGGGTGTGTACTCCCTTGTTCATACTCACTAGTTATGGTTTAGAGTATCAGCGGCATAGAGGTGAGAGGTGTGTTCCAAAAAGCGGGCTCAGTAGAATGGCTTGTATGTTCTGGAGTGAAAGCTCAGTAGTTGCAACACATGTCCTCTAGAAAGCTAGCTCAAGAAAGGTGAGATCAGTGTTCAGAGTGCAAGGTCATTGTGGTACTCCTGGTCTTGAACTTGGGCTCATTGTGGTTAGATGAATGCCCTGGAACATGGGATTAGTAGGGGTGATAATTATGCTCAGGGTGAAATCTCAATAGTGGGTGTGTGCTTGCTGAGACTTGAGTCTCTGTAGTGTTTGATGTAAGCTAATAAATGTAATTTCAGTAGTGGTAGGGTGTGAACTCAAGAGTGCAAACTTAGTAGTTGTAGCATATAAACTCTAGAGTGTGGTTCATTAGTGGCAGGATGTGTGCTCCAGAGTATAAGTTCAATAGGTATGAACACCTGCTGTAGATCCTTGTGTCAGTAGTGCCAAGAAATGAGAACCAGTGTAAATTGAGTAGTTATGGCATGCCTGCTTAAGAATTGGTGCTCATTGTTGCAGGTCATGGATTCCAGAGTGAAAGCTCATTATTTGCCTCAGAACTTCTCTATCACATGGGTTCAGTAGTGGCTATTAAGTGCAGCAGTGTGCAAGTTCTAAGAGTAGCACACTTGCTCTTCAATGCAGGGTCAGGATTGGTGGACTATGAGTCTAGTCTATGGGCTAAGTAGTGGGAAGATGTGGGTTTTATAGTGGTGGGAGGCATGCTTCGTGGTAGGAGCTCAATAGTAAGCTGAATAATTGCAGCATAGCTGAACTAGAATGCAAGTTAGTAGTTTAGTAGCTTATGAATTCATACTTTAGAAGGGAAGCACAGTAATTGTGGCATGTTTGCTCTAGAGTGAGGGGATCAGTAGGGTCAGACAAGAATCTCAAAGTGCAAACACAGGAACTGTGGCACACACACTCTGATCACAGTCTCATTAGCGGCAGGACATGTGTTCTAAAAAGGAAGATCAGAAGTTGAGGCATAGGTGTTCTATAATATAGGCTCAGTATTCTGGGAGCATGTGTTTCAGACTGAAAGGTTAGTAGTAGTGTTATACCTGTTCTATAATGTGGTCTGGTAGTGATGGTATGCATAGCCCAAAGTTCTACTCAGTATTTGTGGAATGTCTGCTGTACAGTGCAGGGTCAGTAGTGGCAGGATGAATGCTCAGGAATGTAGTCTCAGTTGTCTCTGTACATGTCCTCTGGAGTGTAAGCTCAATAATTGCAACACATATACACTAGAATATGGGCTTAGTTGTAGTTTGAGGTGGGGCCTCTAGTGCCAGTTCAGTAGCTGTAGAACTCTTGTTCTAGATCATGGGTCCAAGTGCTCCAGTATGAAAGTTTAATGACTGTGACAAAAGTACACAGAATATTTTCTAGTAGTGGCAGGACGTGTGCTCCATAATGCAATTTCAGTAGTTGTGGCATGTGTGCTTAGAGTCAGGCTCTGTAGTTTTCACACATATTCTATAGACTTGTTAGTCGGTCATTTATGTCCAACTTTTGTGACCCCATGGATTATAACCCTCCAGACTCCTCTGTCCATGGAATTCTTCAAGCAAGACTACTGCAGTGGACTGACATTTTCCTTTTTCCAGGTACTCTTCCTAACTGAGAGATAGTGTCCAGGTCTCCTGCACTGCAGGTTGATTATTTACTGTTAGAAGCTCCAGAGAGACCTAAATACATTTTAGTTGTTTCTTGCGTGTATGCTCAGTCACTTCACTAGTGTCTCACTCTTTGGGATCCTCTGGACTGTAGGCTACCAGGCTCAGTGAATTAGTCATTTACTTGGCAATGTAAGAGACAACAATTTTCTGAAATAGATCATATAGAACATAATATAACTAACAGTTAATAGTAACATCACGAGTAAGAGTTTAAGTGAAGAACTTTCATTAGGTATAGTCCATTATATCCCTAGGGCTTCTAACTTGGTTTGTTGAATTAATATACGTAGGTGTTAATCTCCTTGTTGTACATCACGGAGTATCTAACTTTTATCCAAAGACTGGCTACTTATATAACATATAGGAATAAACTTAGAATGCCTTTTTAACAGCTTCATTAAATTTTTAACAATATAATATATCAACAAGGAACTAGCGGAGAAGTGAATAACAAAACTGGAATTTAATGTGCTGTGGAATATTAACATTTTACATTGTGAGGGCATAAACCCTACAGCCAGGATCTCTATCCCATCATATAAAAATGAGGTTTGATAGGGAGCTTGGGAAAGGCCGAGTGTCCATCTTGAATTTCTCATAGCCCTGACTGATTTATGCCTATTGCTTAGCCATTTTAAATTCTCCAATTTAGGAGTAGTCAGTTGCCACATTTTAAGGACATGCAAGTAGAAGTAGTATGGCAGTGAGGGATTAATTTTGTAGAAACAGAATGAGCTTTACAAGTTCCATAATCTCCATAACTTACTGTGAAGTAATACTTACTTTACCAAGTCAACAAAAGATTTTTAAAATCAAATATAAATAACCTAAAGGCAAAAAGTTTCACAGTCTGTTATCAAACACTGAATTCACAGAAAGCTTTGTTTCCTTATCAGAGAGAGAAAGTAAAATTCCAGTCTTGTACAAGCTTAGTCTTAATAACAAAATTTATCTGGTCTATCTTAGAAAGGCTTTTCCATAAATCTTGAAGAAATAGCAGTAATTCTCCCAAAGGCATCAGAGTGAAACCACAGAAGTCATGTTTAAAATCTGACTGTTTTGCAACTGATAAAGCAACTTGAACATTGCTGTGACATGTAACACTTTAATATGACAACTAGAATTATAATTGACAAGATTTTTTCAGAACATGTCAAACCTTCAGGAATTCCACATAGGTTTTAGGATATCTATATTAGTCACATCCACCATACAATATAACCTGAGATTTATCACTCTTCCAACAATACTTCTTATGTAACTTAACATGTCAGATGGACCTAGGTAATTTAATATCTCTTTGAGAAAGCTCAGGGCCCAATGAACACCTCAAAAATCAGCTAGAGATCAAAAGAATTTCATTAGAATGTAATATTAGGAGGTTTGTCAGAATTATAAAAAAGGTTTTTAACATTCAGTCAGATAGGATTTTACAGGTCACTGTGCATCAACAGTTATTCACTTAGCACAAGTACCAATAGATTTCAACTAGATAATAGACTATATCAATTTAGAGGTTAAAAAAAAAAAAAAAGATAAAGATGAAAGACTGTTGCTGACCCATGAAAAGACACCGGGTTTCTTGGCCTCCAGAGCAAAAGAACTCAATCCGGTGCTACAGACAAGGCTTGACGGCTCAGAGCTTTTGTGTAATAAAGTTTTATTAAAGTATAAATGAGATAGAGAAAGCTTCCGACATAGGCATCAGAAGGAGGCTGAAACAGTACCCCTCTGCTAGTCTTCAGCTGGATGTTATATAGTCACTAGCAGTCTGTTAATGAAAGAAAGTAATGTTTTAAAACTCAGAATGACTCCTGGCCCCTCATGCATAAAATGTATTTGGGATAATCTTGGCACCAGACAATTCATCTTGGGCCATAAAATGATTGACTTGAATCTTGTAGAAGGGCAGATTATCATATAAATAGCTTCATTTACATAAATTGGGGAACAATGTCTGAGTGTAACATACTGATTTGTCAAGTAAGTTCTGAGCCATTAGGCGGACCTGAGTTGAAGAAAGAGTTTGGGGTAAATGCACAGTATATTAACATAGCTTTAGACAAACATTTCTATAAGAAAAATGCATTGGTTAATTCAAAGTTAGAGAATAGTTAATTTCAGGTGAAACTGGGTGTCATTATGACAACACAGTATTTTAAGAAAAAAAAACTTCTTTTAAATATGTATAGAGAAGAAAAGAAAATATCACTAGTTTGTTTCCTCCTGCTGCTTAAGAGAGGTAAAAATATCTGACACTTGCAGCCTATTTCCTCCATTTGGAGACCCCTGGTCTTCTTGCTTGTAACCTTCTCAGAAAACTTTAAAATCCTTTATCAAAGCAGTTCAACATCTCAAGAAAACTTGTATTATGTACAAAACTCTTTTCATGGGGTCCATTTTCCATCCATAAGTCTCATTTTCTCTTTCTATACCCACTACTTTATTCTCCCATCCTGTAACAACCACTTGTAAGACCTACCATTTTTTCTCTAAACATAATGTAATTATTTCTCATACCTAAAAAAAAGAAAAAACTAGCAACATACATCCTACTTCCTTAATCAATGAGCTGTCCTTTATATCAGTATTCTGTAGATCATTAACATAAATACCAGTGATAATTTCTAAAAGTATTTCTTTCCTTATAGAGAACACCTAAAGATTGCACCAAACATGTTCATTAATAGTTCAAAATCTCTTTAGTTCCTCTATAAGAGGAAGTTAGTTTTTAGTAATTAATGCTTCAAAATCTAATTTTAATTGGAAATGACCTTACTGTTTAACAAATGACCTAGCAAATTTAACAAATTTCTATCATTTAATTTAGCACAACCCTAGAAATTTAAGTTATCCAAATTTGGAGAGAACTATTTTAGACAGACACTCCCAAAACATAGTTATTCTTAATAGACTTTACCTAAAATCTCCTATTTCATTTACGTTTTCTTTCTTTATTATTATTTTTTCACTCATTTACTTTCATTGTTGACAAATCTAGCCTACATAAAAGCTAGGTACAAAAAAGTATTACACAATGTTGAAGACTCTAGACATGTCTTAATTAGATTTGTGGACAAACATTAATATGAGATATTTAATATTGAATATTTCTCAGTTCATGTGAACCTGAAGTTCATTTAGGTTAATTTCTTTTGTAATTATTTGATATGTAAGTGCTTCTTTTTCTTAAGGCAAGTTGAACTAAAGCTCATTTACAAATTAACCTCAGCAATATTATCAAAAGACAATGACAGACACTAAATCATATATACACATCCAGACTGACAGATATCTCAGAATTTCTGCTTGAGATTTAAAATGTCTCTTGATAGCCTTCCTTTTTTGGCTTAAAATTTTGCTAATTAACCTGGACTGAATGCTCAGGCAAGGTTACCTGTTTCTCAAGGACATGGAAAAGGTTAACTTCTCCTAAGCAGGATTTTAGAACAAGCTAGCTATTTTTAATTTTACATGAAAAAAGTACCAGTTTTGCAGTTTCAAAGGAAAAATAAATTTCATTTTAACTCACTTTCTCTGAGATCTATAGAATATCAGAGCCATTTTGTATCAAAAAACTCAACTATCTTTTCTGTAATCATAGTATTATAGTTAAAATATAGACGAAAAGTGGGCTTTCCTGGTGGCTCAGCTGGTAAAGAATTTGCTTACAGTATAGGAAGTCTGGGTTCAATCCTATGGGTTGGGAAGATCCCCTGGAGAAGGGACTGGTAATACATTTCAGTATTCTTTCCTGTTTCCCAGGCAATGGACAATGGACATTGGTGCCTGGGTGGTGGTGGTGGTTATAATCATTTCATACAGTTGCAAAGAATAAGACATGACTGAGTAACTAACACTTTCACTTTCACTTAACAGATTGAATAGTACTCAGATTAACTCTGATAACAGGGTCAGAACAACTGATAAAAATCTTGTTTTCCATTTCTCTGATAATAAGTAATGTTGAAATGCAAATCAAAATCACAAGGAGGTACCATCAAACACCAGTCTGACTGGCTGCTATCACAAAGGCTACAAATAATAAATGCTGGAGAGGGTGCAGAGAAATGAGAACACTCTTACACTGTTGATGGGAATGCAAACTAGTACAGCCACTATGGAGAATAGTGTGGAGATTCCTTGAAAAACCGGAAATAGAACTGCCATATGACCCAGAAATTCCACTGCTGGGCATACATACATGTACCCCAATGTTCATCACAGCACTATCTACTATAGGTAGGACATGGAAGCAGGCTAGATGTTCATCAGCAGATGAATGGATAAGAAAGCTGTGGTACATATACATAATGGAATATTACTCAGGTATTAAGAAGAACACATTAGAATCAGTTCTAATGAGGTGATAAAACTGGAGCATATTATAGAGAGTAAAGTAAGTCAGGAAAAGGGGGTGGTCCTAAAATGGCAGAGGAGTAGGATGGGGAGACCACTTTCTACCCCACAAACTAATGGAAAAATCATTTGAATGCTGAACAAATTCCACAAAACAACTTTGGAATGCTGGCAGAGGAAAGCAGACACCCAGAAAAGCAGACACCCAGAAAAGCAGACTGTTCTCTTCAAAAGGAGGTAGGACAAAGTATAAAAGATAAAAACAGAGTCAGGAGAGTTAGGGCTGAAGATCCATCCCAGGGAGGGAGTTGTGAAGAAGTTTCCAAACACCGGGAAACCCTCTCACTGGTGGATCTATATGGAGTTTTGGAAACTCAGAGGGCAACATATCTTGGAGGAAAGAACCCACAGATTAGGCGCCTAACTGCATCTCCAAGTGGAGAACTAGAACAGACACTCAAGTCTGCCACCAGCATGTGGGGTCTGCATTGCTTAGGGTAAGGGCTGGGCCTGAATGCCCTGAGGACATTCTGAGAGAGTTAACATGATATAGCAACCCCAACCATGCAATAGCCAGAGAGGGGAAGAGAGAGAGAGAGAGAGAGAGAGAGAGAGAGAGAGAGAGAGAGAGAGAGAGAGAGAGAACTTTCCTGTGAAAAGCTATAAGGTAAAACTTGGTCTTCTCACAGTACAAAGGACTGAGTGAATACCAGAGGATAGCTAGCCAACTGTAGATCAGTCCTCTCCTCGTTGGAGGCAGAGACATAGGTGGGTGACAGCCAGAGGTGGAGGGTGAGGGCAATCTCAACCACAGAAACAGCATCCTCCATCATTGTGAACAGGCTCCCAGTTGCTAACCAAGTCTTCTGGGACCCTGGATGGCTAACATCCACCAGGAGGGTCCCAGTCAGAGATCAGCTCTCCAGAGGAGACACACACCACACCTGAGATGGTACTCCCACTGAGCACCCAGGAAACTGAAGGGCTGGGACTGGGGAAGTGATAAGTCACAACGCCCACGTGGGGAGAGTGCATTCACCAAGCACCTGGTTGACGGAGATGCTCGGACCTGGGAAGGGCACAAAATATAGGCCCAACTGATTCTGTGCCTTTGTGGAATACCTGAGAACCTGAACCAGAGCAGCTTAGACCTGGGAAGTTCATGCAAACCAGGGTTCACTTTAGACAGTTCTGCAGAGCAGCCTAGAGCCTGAGCAGTGTAGAACAGGAAAGCTCACACACTGCGAGTGGAGACAAACCCAGCATGGCCCAAACACTGCAAGCACTCTCCATACATACTAGTGATACTTATTTGTGGTATTCCTCCCTCCCCACAACTGAACAAGTGTGCCTAAATAAGTGACCACTTTCACCCACTTGTGTGAGGGCAGAAATTAGACACTGAAGAGACTTGTAAATAGAGAAAGCTAAAATAAACATAAAGTGAACCACTTTGGAAAAGACATATGAAACAGATTAAAACCCTGTAGTTAGAACCAACTACATTGGAAGGGGCCTACAGACCTTGAGAAGAAGTATGAGTTGAAACAAGAAACTATCTGAAACTGGACTGATTCCACACTGCCCACAAAAAGTCCATAGAAATTCCTAGATATATTTACTATTGTCATTATTTTATTATTTTTAAGTTCTTTATTACACCTTTATTTTTCATTTTTATAACCTGGTATCACCTTGTGGAAAAAAAAAAAAGACCCTATTTTTAAAGCACATTTCATACATATATTTTATAATTTTTATGATATTGTTTTGTTTTTTAAATATTGTATTTTTGAGAGTTTAAACTCTAGTACATATTTTTTTATCTTTGCTTTATGGTATTTATTATCAATTTTGTACCTTTAAGAATCCAGTCTTCAGTAACTAGTTTTACTTCAGTTCAGTTCAGTTCAGTTGCTCAGCTGTGTTCGTCTCTGCGATCCCATGAACTGCAGCATGCCAGGTCTCCCTGTCCATCACCAACTTCCAGAGTTCACCCAAACCCATGTCCATTGAGTTGGTGATGCTATCCAACCATCTCATATTTTGTCGTCTGCTTCTCCTCCTGCCATCAATCTTTCTCAGCATCAGGGTCTTTTCAAATGAGTCAGCTCTTTGCATCAGGTGGCCAAAGTATTGGAGTTTCAACTTCAGCATCAGTCTTTCCAATGAATATTCAGGCCTGATCTCCTTTAGGAGGCACTGCTTGGATCTCCTTGAAGTCCAAGGGACTCTCAAAAGTCTTCTCCAGCACCACAGTTCAAAGCATCAACTCTTTGATGCTCCACATTCTTTATAGTCCAGATCTTACAACCATATATGACTACTGGAAAAATCATAGCCTTAACTAGATGGACCTTTGTTGACAAAGTCATAGCTCTGCTTTGAAATATGCTGTCTAGGTTGGTCATAACGTTCTTTTCAAGAAGTAAGCATCTTTTAATTTCATGGCTGCAGTCACCATCTGCAGTGATTTTGGAGCCCAGAAAAATAAAGTCAACCACTGTTTCCCTATCTATTTGTCATGAAGTGATGGGGCCATATGCCATGATCTTTTTTCTGAATGTTGATCTTTAAGCCAAGTTTTTCATTCTCCTGTTTCATTTTCATCAAGAGGCTCTTTAGTTCCTCTTCACTTACTGCCATGAGGGTGGTTCATCTGCATATCTGAAATTATTGATATTTCTCCCAGCAACCTTGATTCTAGCTTGTGCTTTCTCCAGTCCAGCGTTTCTCATGATATACTTTGCACATAATTTAAATAAGCAGGGTGACAATAGACAGCCTTGACATACTCCTTTTCCTATTTGGAACCAGTTTGTTGCTCCATGTCTACTTCTAACCGTTGCTTCCTGATCTGCATACAGGTTTCTCAACAGGAAGGTTAGGTGGTCTGGTATTCCCATCTCTTTCAGAATTTTCCACAGTGTATTGTGATCCACACAGTCAAAGACTTTGGCATAGTCAGTAAAGCAGAAACAGATGTTTCCCAAACTCTCTTGCTTTTTTGATAATCCAGCAGATGTTGCCAATTTTTTATTTTTATTTTTTTTTATTATTTGGAGGCTAATTACTTTACAATATTGTAGTGGTTTCTGTCATACATTGACATGAATCAGCCTTGGATATACATGTATTCCCCATCCCAATCCCCCCCTCCCACCTCCCTCTCCACCCGATCCCTCTGGGTCTTCCCAGTGCACCAGGTCCGAGCACTTGTCTCATGCATCCAACCTGGGCTGGTAATCTGTTTCACCCTAGATAATATATATGTTTCAATGCTGTTATCTTGAAACATCCCACCCTCGCCTTCTCCCACAGAGACCAAAAGTCTGTTCTATACATCTGTGTCTCTTTTTCTGTTTTGCATATAGGGTTATCATTATCATATTTCTAAATTCCATATATATGTGTTAGTATACTGTAATGGTCTTTATCTTTCTAACCCTAACCCAATGTTCATCGCACCATTGTTTATAATAGCCAGGACATGGAAGCAACCTAGATGCCCATCAGCAGATGAATGGATAAGGCAGCTGTGGTACATATACACCATGGAATATTACTCAGCCTTTAAAAAGAATTCATTTGAATCAGTTTTAATGAGATGGATGAAACTGGAGCTCATTATACAGAGTGAAGTAAGCCAGATGTTGCCAATTTTACCTCTGGCCCCTCCGTCTTTTCTAAAACTAGCTTGAACATCTGCAAGTTCACAGTTCATGTATTACTGAAGCCCTGCTTGGAGAATTTTAAGCATTACTCTACTAGCGTGTGAGATGAGTGCAGTTATGTGGTAGTTTGAGAATTCTTTGGCACTGCCTTCTTTAGGATTGGATTTTTTTTTTTTTAACTTGAGAGTGTGATTACTGGCTTGATTACCCCCTTCCCCTTTTGACTCTCCTTTATCCCTCCTGGTCACCTTTATCTTCTCCCTCAACCTTGTCTTCTCTACCAAACTTTATGAAGATCTTTGTTTGTTCTGGTCTGTGGAGAACACTTAGGGAATGGACTACTGGCTAGATTTGTCTCTCTCCTTTTGAATCCTCCTCTTCTCCTCCTGTCACCCTTGTCCTCATCCTCCCTCTTTTTTTCTTTATGTAATTTTGTGAACCCCTATGAGTGTTTCAGATTGTGGAGAGCACATAGAAAATTGATTATTGGCTAGTTGCTCTATCCCCTTTTCATTTCCCTTCCTCTCCTCCTGATGTCCTCTGTCTCCCTCCTCCCTCTTCTCTTCTCCATGTAACCTTGCAAACCTCTCTGGAATTCCCTCATTGTGGAGAATATTTTCATCATTAACCTGAATGTTTTATCGTCAATGTCATATGAATGGATAAGTCTTGACTCTACTGTAAGAATAAAACTAAGAGTCAGAGGCAGGAAGCTTAAATAAGAAACTTGAGACCACCAGAGAACTCCTGACTCCAGAGAACATTTATCAACAAGAGCTCATCCAAAAGCCTCCATACCTACACTAAAACCAAGCTACAAACAAGAGCCAACAAGTTTCAGAGCAAGACATATCAAGCTAATTCTACAACAGCATAGGAACAAACCCTAAGCATGAAAATAAAGATGGTCAAAAGTCACACCAAATGCATAGAAACATCAAAACTACTACTGGACACTTCATTGCACTCCAGAGAGAAGAGATCCAGCTCCACCCACCAGAACACCAATGCAAGCTTCTCTAAAAAGGAAACCTTAACAAGCCACTCTTCCAACCCCATCCACAGGGAGGAACCTCCACAATAAAAAGGAACCACAAACTTCCAGCATACAGAAAGGCCATCCTAAACATAGCATCTAAATAAGATGAAAAAGCAGAGAAATATTCAGCAGGTAAAGGAACATGATAAAAGCCCATCAAGCAGAACAGAAGAGGAGGAGATAGGGAGTCTACCTGAACAAAAATTCAGAATCATGATAGTAAAAATGATCCAAAATCTTGAAAACAAAATAAAGTTATAGATAAATAGTCTGGAGACAAGGATTGAGAAGATGCAAGAAATGTTTAACAAGGACCTAGAAATAATAATAATAAAAAATAGTCAATTAGTAGTGAATAATGCAATAACAGATCAAAAACACTCAGGAGGTGTCCAAAAGTAGAATAACTGAGGCAGAAGATAGGATAAGTGAGGTGGAAGATAGATTGGTGGAAATATATGAAGCAGAGGAAAGAAAAGAAAAAAAGAAGATAAATGAGGACAACCTCAGAAACCTCTGGAACAATGTCAAGTGCCCTACTATTCGAATCAATGGTGTTCCAGAAGAAGAAGACAAAAAGAAAGACCATGAGAAAATACTTGGGGAGATAATAGTTGAAAACCTCCCTAAAATGTGGAAGAAAATAGCCACCCAAGTCCAAGAAACCCAGAGAGTCCCAAACAGGATAAACTGAAGGCAAAACACCCCAAGGCACATATTAATCAAATTAATCAAGCTCAAAAACAGAGAACAAATATTAAAATCAGCAATAGAAAAACAACAAATAACACACAAGGGGATTCCCAGAAGGATAACAGCTGATCTTCTAATAGAAGCTCTTCAAGGTAGAAGGGAATGGCAGGACATACTTAACATCATGAAAGAGAAAATCCTACAACCCAGTTTACTGTACCCAGGAAAGATCTCTTTCAAATATGAAGGGAAAATCAAAAGCTTTACAGACAGGCAAAAGCTGAAAGAATTCAGCACCACCATTTCTAGACAGGAAATAGAGAAAAAGTTTATAAACTTGAACCCCAAACAGCAAAGTAAATGGCAATGGGATCATACTTAGTTAGTTAATTAGTTCAGCCACTCAGTCATATCGACTCTTTGTGACCCCATGAATCAAAGCACATCAGGTCTCCCTGTCCATCACAAACTTCCGGAGTTTACTCAAATTTATGTCCATCGAGTCGGTGATGCCATCCAACCATCTCATCCTCTGTCGTTCCCTTCTCCTCCTGCCCCCAATTCTTCCCAGCATCAGAATCTTTTTCAACGAGTCAAATCTTCACATTAGGTGGCCAAATTATTGGGGTTCCAGTTTTAGCATCTGTCCTTCCAGTGAACACAAATGCTAAAGGATCTTCTCTAGACAGGAAGCACAGAAAGGACATATAAACATCAACCCAAAACAACAGTCAGTGGCAACGGGGCCATACCTATCAATAATTACCTTAAATGTAAATGAATGCCCCAACCAAAAGACAAAAACTAGGTGAATGGATACAAAAGCAAGACCCCTATATGTGCTATGTACAAGAGAGCTACCTCAAACAAGGGAGGCATACAGACTGAAAGTTAAGGGCTGGAAAAAGATATTTCATGCAAATAGAGATCAAAAGAAAGCAGGAGTAGCAATGCTCATATCACATAAAATAGACTTTAAAACAAAGGCTATGAAAAGAGACAAAGATGGACACTACACAATGATCAAAATATCAATCCAAGAAGATATAACAATCATAAATATATATGCACCCAACGTAGGAGTACCATAATATGTAAGGCAAATGCTAATGAATGTGAAATGGAAATTAACAGTAATACAATAATACAATATATAACACAAGAATAACACAATAATATTATAATAACTCACACCTTTGGATAGATCAACTAAACAGAAAATTAGCAAGGAAATGCAAACGTTAAATGATATAATGGACCAGTTGGATGTAATTGATATCTATAGGGCATTTCATGCCAAAACAATGAATTTCACCTTTTCTTCAAGTCCACATGGAGCCTTCTCCAGGATAGATCACATCCTGAGCCATAAATCTAGCCTTGGTAATTTCAAAAAAATTGAAATCATTCCAAACATCTTTTGTGATCACAATCCAGTAAGATTAGATGTCAACAGTAGGAAAAAGATATTAAAAATACAAATATACAGAGGTTAAAAACACATTTCTGAATAACCAACAAATCACAGAAGAAATTAAACAATGCATAGAAATGAATGAAAATGAAAACACAACAACCCAAAACCTATGGGATTCAGTAAAAACAGTTCTAAAGTGAAGGTTCATAACACTGCAAACTTTCCTCAGGAAATAAGAGAAAATCAAACAAATAGCCTAAATCTACACCTAAAGCAACTAGAAAAGGAAAAATGAAGACCCCAGGGTTAGTAAAGGAAAGAAATTATGAAAATTAGGGAAGAAATAAATGGAAAAGAAACAAAGGAGACCATAGCAAAAATTTAAAAAACTAAAAGTTGGTTCTTTGAGTAGGTAAAATAGACAAACCGTTTTCCAGAGTCATCAAGAAACAAAGGGAGAAGAATCAAATCAACAAAATTAGAAATGAAAATGGAGAAATCACAACAGAGAACACAGATACACAAAGGCTCATAAGAGACTACTATCAACAATTATATGTCAATAAAATGGACAACTTGTAAAATGTAGAGAAAAGCTAACACATATCCTACTCAAACTCTTCCAGAAAACTGCAGAGGAAAGTAGACTTCGAAACTCATTTTATAAGGCCATCATCACCCTATAACAATATCACCACATATCTTTTATGGCACAAAAGGAAAACTACAGGCCAATATCATTGATGAACATAGATGCAAAAATCCTTAACAAAATTCTGGCAAAAGACATATTAAAAAGACCATATATCATGACTAAGTGGGCTTTATCTCAGGGATGAAAGATTCTATAAACCCACAGCAAACATTATCCATAATGGTGAAAAGTTGAAAGAGTTTACCCCAAAGTCTGAGCACAAGACAAGTGTGCCCACTCACATGACTACTATTCAGCATAGTTTTGGAAGTTTTACCCCAGCAATCAGAGAAGAAAAAGAAATAAAATGAATCCAGATTGGGGAAAAAAATAGTGAAACTCTCACTGTTTGCAGGTGAAATGATCCTCTACATGGAACATACTAAAGACACCACCAGAAAATTACTGGAGCTAATCAATGAATGCAGTAACATTGCAGGATATAAAATTAACACAGAAAAGTCCCTTGCATTCCTATACACTAATAATGAGAAAATAGAAGGAGAAATGAAGGAAACAATTATATTCACCATTGATTGCAATGGAAAAAAAAAGGGGGGCGGGAAGAGAGGTGAAAGGGGGATTCAGGATGGGGAACACATGTAAATGCATGGCTGATTCATGTCAATGTATGGCAAAAACCACTGCAATATTGTAAAGTAATTAGCCTCCAACTAATAAAAATAATTGTGAAAAAAAGAATAAAATACTTAGTAATAAATCTATCTAAAGAAACAAAGATCTATATATAAAAAACTACAAAACACTGATGAAAGAAATCAAAGATTACACAAACAGATGTAGAAATATACCATGTTTATGGATTGGAATAATCAATATAGTGAAAATGATTATACTACCCAAATCAATCTATAGATTTGATACAATCCCTATAAAGCTACCAACAGTATTTTTAAGAGAACTAGAAGAAATAATTTTGCAGTTTGTATGGAAATACAAAAAACCTTGAATCATGAAAGCAAAATGATTCTTCTTCTTGTGAAAGAAGAACGGAACTGAAGGAAACAACCTGCCTGACTTCACACTATATTACAAAGCTACAGTCATCAAGACAGTATGGTTCTTGCACAGAGATAGAAATATAGATCAATGGAAAAAAATAGAAAGCCCAGAGATAAATCTGCACACCTATGGACAGCTTAACTTTGACAAAGGAGACCAGAATATGCAATGGGGAAAAGACAATTTCTTCAACAAGTGGTACTGGAAATACTGGTCAAGCACACTAAAAGAATGAACCTAGAACACTTTCTAATGCCATACACAAAAATAAACTCAAAGTGGATTAAAGATCTAAATGCAAGACCAGAAGTTATAAAACTCCTAGAGGAGAACATAGGCAAAACACTCTCCAATATAAACCTCAGCAGGATTCTTTATGACCCACCTCTGAGAGGTATGGATATAAAAACGAAAATAAACAAATGGAGCCTAGTTAAACAAAAGCTTTTGCACTGTGTAGGAAATTATAAGCAAGGTGAAAAGACAGCCTTCAGAATTGGAGAAAATGACAGCAAATGAAGCAACTGACAAAGAATTTATCTCAAAAATATACAAGCAACACCTGCAGCTTAATTCCATTAAAATCAATGACCCAATCAAAAAATGGGCTAAAGAACTAAACAGAAATTTCTCCAAAGAAGACATACAGATGTCTAAAAAACACAAAAAGACGCTGAACATATCACATTATCAGAGAAATGCAATTCAAAACGACAATGAGGTAATATCTCACACCACTCAGAATGTGTGCTATCAAAAAGTCTACAAAAAATAAATGCTGGAGAGGGTATAGAGAAAAGGGATTCCTCCCACACTGTTGGTGGGAATGGAAACTACTAAAGCCACTATGTAGAACAGTATGGAGAGTCCTTAAAAACCTGGAAATAGAACTGCCATATGGCTCACCAATCCTATTGCTGGGCATACACACCTCGGAAACCAGAATTGAAAGAGAAAAGTATACCCCAAAGTTCATTGCAGGACTGTTTATAATAGTCAGGACATGGAAGCAACCTGTTTATAGGCACATGAATGAATAAGAAAGCTGTGGTACTTTTACACAAAGTAATATTAGCCAGCCATTAAAAAGAATGCATTTGAATTAGTTCTAATGTGGTGAATGAAACTGAAGCCTATTGTACAGAATGAAGTAAGCCAGAAAGAAAAACACCAATACAGTATACTAACATGTATATAGGCTGGAAACATTTAATAAATTCTAAAGGTCTGGCCTGCTTTAGCTTAAGGTTCCAATTCTCACACAAGCCAATGAATACATTCCATTCATTAGCTAATGAGCAATGATATGAATCGCCCTGTCTGGCAATAAAAGCCTTATCAACTGTAATCTTTTTCTCTTAAAAAGTGGTGTTTCATCTCACAAATCTTGCTCATGGTACTAATAAGTGTTTTGCAGAAAGTTTTCATTTTTCTCGTAGGTTCAAAGGACTTGCTAACAAAATAAATCACTTGTTGTATACAAATAAGTGATACCAAAATTTTTTAGAGACAATCTAGCTTACATAACTTTAAAATAAAAGAGAAATAGAAACAGCAGAAGATGCATCATGAAGTTGGGTTTTGACTGACATCCAGACTTACCACACATCTGGAATACCAATTGGGAAAAGGGCAGTGCTTTTGCATTTTGGTTTGCATTTAAAAAGTTGTAGTTTGAGGTTCTTATTATAGTCAGTCAGTTCAGTCGCTCAGTCGTGTCCGACTCTTTGAGACCCCATGAATCACATGCTAGGCCTCCCTGTTCATCACAAACTCTTGGAGTTTACTCAAACTCATGTCCTTCGAGTTTGTGATGCCATCCAGCCATCTCATCCCCCGTTGTCCCCTTCTCCTCCTGTCCACAATCCCTCCCAACAGCAGGGTCTTTTCCAATCAGTAAACTCTTCACATGAGGTGGCCAAAGTATTGGAGTTTCAGCTTCAGCATCAGTCATTCCAAGAATACCCAGGACTTATCTCCTTTAGGATGTGCTGCTTGGATCTCCTTGCAGTCCAAAGGACTCTCAAGAGTCTTCTCCAACACCACAGTTCAAAACCAGTGACTCTTCAGCACTAAGCTTTCTTCACAGTCCAACTCTCACATCCATATATGACTACTGGAAAAATCATAGTGTTGACTAAACGGACCTTTGTTGGCAAAGTAATGTCTTTGCTTTTTAATATGCTATCTAAGTTGGTCATAACTTTGCTTCCAAGAAATAAGTGTCTTTTAATTTCATGGCTGCAGTCACCATCTGCAGTGATTTTGGAGCCCCCCAAAATAAAGTCTGTCTCTGTTTCCCCATCTATTTCCCATGAAGTGATGGGACCAGAAGCCATGATCTTAGTTTTCTGAATGTTGAACATTTAGCTAACTTTTTCACTCCCCTCTTTCACTTTCATCAAGAGGCTTTTTATTTCCTCTTCACTTTCTGGCAAAAGGGTGGTGTCATGTGCATATCTGAGGTTACTGATATTTCTCCCAGCAATCTTAATTCCAGCTCGTGCTTCTTCCAGACCAGCCTTTCTCATGATGTACTCTGCATATAAGTTAAATAAGAATGGTGACAATATACAGCCTTAATGTACGCCTGTTCCTTTATGAACCAGTCTGTCGTTCCATGTCCAGTTCTAACTGTTGCTTCCTGACCTGCATACAAGTTTTTCAAGAGGCAAATCAGGTGGTCTGGTATGCCCATCTCTTTCAGAATTTTCCACAGTTTGTTGCGATCCACACAGTCAAAGGCTTTGGCATAGTTAATAAAGAAATAAATAGATGTTTTTCTGGAACTTTCTTGCTTTTGCAATGATCCACTGGATGTTAGCAATTTGACCTCTGGTTCCTCTGCCTTTTCTAAAACCAGCTTGAAAATCTGGAAGTTCACAGTTAACATATTGCTGAAGCCTGCTTTGGAGAATTTTGAGCATTACTTTACTGGAGTGTGAGATGAATGCAATTGCACAGTAGCTTGAGCATTCTTTGACCTTGCCTTTCTTTGGATTGGAATTAAAACTGGCCTTTTCCATTCCTGTGGCCACTGCTAGTTTTCTAAATTTGCTGGCATATTGAGTTCAGCACTTTCACAGCTTCATCTTTTAGTATTTGAAATAGCTAAACTGCAATTTCATCACCTCCACTAGCTTTGTTCATAGTGATACTTTCTAAGGTACTGTTAACTTCACATGCCAGGATGTCTGGCTCTAGATGAGTGATCACACCATCATGATTATCTAGAACATGAAGATATTTTTTTTGTACAGTTCTTCTGTGTATTCTTTCCACCTCTTCTTAACATTTTCTGCTTCTGTTAGGTCCATACCATTTCTGTCCTTTATCGAACCTATTTTTGCATGAAATATTCCCTTGGTATCTCTAATTTTCTTGAAGAGATCTCTAGTCTTTCTCATTCTGTTGTTTTCCTCTATTCCTTTGCATCAACCGCTGAGCAAGTCTTTCTTATCCCTCCTTGCCATTCTTTCAACCTTTACATTCAAATGGTAATATCTTTCCTTTTCTCCTTTGCTTTTCACTTCACATCTTTTCATAGCTATTTGTAAGCCTTCCTCAGACAGCCATTTTGCTTTTTGATTTTTTTTTCCCCATGGGGATGGTCTTGATCCTTGTCTTCTGTACAATGTCATGAACCGCCATCCATAGTTCATCAGGCACTCTGTCTATCAGATTTAGTCCCTTAAATCTATTTCTCACTTCCCTGTATCGTTATAAGAGGTTTGATTTAGGTCATACGTGAATAGTGGTTTTCTCTACCTTCTTCAGTCTAAGTCTAAATTTGGCCATAAGGTTTTCATGATCTGAGCCACAGTCAGCTCCTGGTCTTGTTTTTGCTGACTGTACAGAGCTTCTCCATCTTTGGCTGCAAAGAATATAATCAATCTGATTTTGGTGTTGACCATTTGGTGATGTCCATGTGTACCATTGGACAGAGGGTGTTGTTGGAAGAGGGTGTTTGCTATGACCAGTGCATTCTCTTGGCAAAACTCTATTAGCCTTTGCCCTGTTGCAATCCATACTCCAAGGCCAAATTTTCCTGTTGCTCTAGGTGCTTCTTGACTTCTTATTTCTGGAGTCCAGTCCCCTTAAATGAAACAGACATCTGTTTTGGGTGTTTGTTAGTGCTAATAGGTCTTGTAGGTCTTCATAGTAACTTTCAACTCCAGCTTCTTTAGTGTTACTGTTTGGGGCATAGTCTTAGATTACCATAATATTGTATGGTTTGCCTTGGAAACAAACAAAGATTATTCTGTCATTTTTGAGATTGCATCCAAGTACTGCATTTCGGACTCTTTTGTTGACCATGATGGCTACTCAATTTCTTCTAAGGAATTCCTTCCCACAGTACTAGATATAATGGTCATCTGAGTTAAATTCACCCGCTCCAGTCCATTTTAGTTCGCTGATTCCTAGCAAGTCGACATTCACTCTTGCCATTCCTGTTTCACCACTTCTAATTTACCTTGATTCATGGAACTAACATTCCAGGTTCTTATGCAATATTGCTCTTTACAGGACTGGAAAAGGTCAGTTTTCACTCCGGTCCCAAAGAAAGGCAATGCCAAAGAATACTCAAACTACAGCACAGTTGCACTCATCTTACATGCTAGTAAAATTTTCTTAAAATTCTCCAAGCCAGGCTTCAGCAATATGTGAACTGTGAACATCCAGGTGTTCAAGCTGTTTTAGATAAGGCAGAGGAACCAGAGATCAAATTGCCAACATCTGATGGATCATCAAAAATGCAAGAGAGTTCCAGAAAAACATCTATTTCTGCCTTATTGACTCTGCCAAAGCCTTTGGTGGTGTGGATCACAAGAAACTGGAAAATTCTGAAATAGATGGGAATGCCAGACCACATGACCTGCCTCTTGAGAATCCTATATGCAGATCAGGAAGCAAAAGTTAGAACTGGACATGGAATTACTGAGTGGCTCCCAATAGGAAAAGGAGTATGTCAAGGCTGTATATTGTAACCCTAATTATTTAACTTACCTACAGAGTACATCATGAGAAATGCTGGGCTAGAAGAAGCACAAGCTGGAATCAAGATTGTCAGGAGAAATATCAATAAATTCAGATATGCAGATGACACCAACCTTATGACAGAAAGTGAAGCACAACTTAAGGGCTTCTTGATGAAAGTGAAAGAGGAGAGTGAAAAAGTTGGCTTAAAGCTCAACCTTCAGGAAACGAAGATCATGGCATCCGGTCCCATCACTTCATGGCAAATAGATGGGTAAACAGTGGAAACAGTGTCAGACTTTATTTTTGGGGGCTTCGAGATCACTGCAGATGGAGATTGCAGCCATGAAATTAAAAGACACTTACTCTTTGGAAGGAAAGTGATGGCCAACTTAGATTGCATATAAAAAGCAGAGGCATGAATTTGTCAACAAAGGTCCATCTAGTCAAGGCTATGGTTTTTCCAGTAGTCATGTATGGATCTGAGAGTTGGACTATAAAGAAAGATGAGCTCAGAAGAATTGATGCTTTTGAACTTTGGTGTTGGAGAAGACTCTTGAAAGTCCCTTGGACTGCAAGGAGACCCAACCAGTTCATCCTAAAGGAGATCAGTCCTGAGTGTTCATTGGAGGGACTGATGTTGAAACTGAAACTCAAATATTTTGGCCACCGATATTTACCACATGAGCCAGCAGGGAAACAAAGATATTTTAGTTGTGTTTTTTTATTTTTTTTGGGGGGGGAGGGTGGGCAGTTAATTTAGTTGTCTCTAACTCTTTGAGACCCTATGGACTTTAGCTCATCGGGCACTTCAATCCATGAGGTTCTGCAGGAAAGAATACTGGAATAGGTTGCCTACTCTACTTCAGGATTTTCCCAGCCCAAAGACCAAACCCACATCTCTCCCATCCCCTGAAGTATAGACAAATTCTTTTTCTGATGAACCAATGGGGAAGCTCATAAAGGTAGGCTCAGTGTGGTAGTATATATGCTACAGAGTATAAATCCAGTAGTTGGGGCATGCCTGCTCAAGGGCAGATTCTTAGCGTGCCTTGAGGTGTGCTATGGAGAAAAATCTCAGTAATGCTGGGAAGCATGCTCCTTAGTTCAAGCTTGGACGTTTTGTCACGCAGGCTCCAGATTTAGGTGTCATTACTGGAAGGATTCTAATTTAAGATGGCAAGCTCAGTGTTTCAAATGAAGGCACAATAAAATGAGATTAGTATTGGCAAAAGATGAACTCCAGAGTGTATGTTCATTAGTTGTGACACATGTGATCAAGAATGTGGGCTTAGTAGTGGCAACTGGCTGGCCATACAGAGCAAGTTATGTAGCTGTGGAGTGCCTTCTGTAGAGTGTGGTCTCAAAAGTGAGAGAACTCAAGCTCCAGAGTGCAATCTTAGTAATAGTGACAAGTGTCCTCTCAACCACAGATACTTAGTGATGAGACTTGTGTTCCAGTGCTTAAGATCACCAACTAGTATGGCATGATTGGTCTAGAGTGTGGCCTCAAGAGTGATGAGATGTGTCCTCAGGAATTCAGGCTCAATGGTGCCAAGATAATTTCTCCAGAGTGAAAACTCACTTGTTATGGCACTTGGGTTTCATAACACAAGAACAATAGTGGCAGGATATGTGCTCTAAAGTCCAAACTCAGTAGTGAGGTCACTCCCACTCCAGATCATGTCCTTAATATATAATTGATGAATGAACTAAAGAATTAACTCAATAATTCCAAGGATTGAATATCATGCCATAAGCTCAGTAGATATAGCACCACAGCTCCAGAGCACAGGTTTAGTTTCACTAGGACATGTATATTTAAGTATGTGCTCAGTAGTTGCAGTACTTATACTCTAAAATATTGTCTCACTAGTGGTGGGATGATTGCCTAAGTTTGCAAGTTGCATACCTGCTGCACGTTGCTCTATAAATTGCCTCACTAGTAGCAAGTTGCCTATTTTAAGACTCGGGTCAGTAGTCTCAGGGTTTTTGTTCCCCAGAGTACAATTTCAATATATGGGATAGAGATACCCTAGAGTTGGTGTCAGAATGAAAGGGTCATTTCCTAGGCAGTGAGAGAGTCATTTCCTAGGCAGGTTAATAAGAAGTCTAGGGGCCCCCAAGGAGAGAGGGGTCTGAAATTCTCAAGGAGGAAGAAAGGACAAGCTTTTTTGTCCCTCTACATTCCTTAGGATTATATAACAGTAATGTATCCAGCTTGAGGACAGTTTCTGGAAAAAATCTTCTGGCTAATCATATTATCATAAGGTATAAATTATGGGAGTAGGTCTAGTGAGGTCTTTACAACCTCCAGACATTCTTTTGACTCACTGTAACAACTAACTTCAGTTTAGCTTAGTTCAGTTCAGTCGCTCAGTCTTGTCCGACTCTTTGCGACCCCGTGAATTGCAGCACTCCAGGCCTCCCTGTCTATCACCAACTCCCAGAGTTTACTCAAACTCACTAGAGAGTATATAACTCCATGGCTAACACTGGGCCTATGTCAGAAGCTTTCTCTATTTCCTTTATATTTTAATAAAACTTTATTACACAAAAGTTATGAGCAATCAAGCCTCATCTCTGGCCCCAGATTGAATTCTTCTCCTCTAGAGGCTAAGAATCCTGGTGTCTTTATGTGGTTCAGCAACAACATTTCAGGGTCACATTCTGACATTAGAGCCTTCCCTTGGGAAAGGTCCTTTGTTTTTCTTTGTGTCTCTGGCATTCCCATGGTTTGGTTTGCTTTGTTATATAAGTCTCCTCAGGGAATTCAATTCCAGTTCTTAAGAACCGACAAAGCAGCCTGTGCCTCTTTACCCAGTCCCCACTTGCTGCTGAAGGATGAAAGCATGTAAGCCACTTTTCCGCTGGTAGTTGTCATTTGATGCAAATTCTGTGGTAACATTTTGTTTTCACGTATGCTGCCCTGTAAAATTCCAAAGCTCCCCACTTACCTCACCTGTGAGAGAGTTTTCTATTATAGGGAAACTTCTCCTTCATGACTCCTTCCCCAGAACAGGTTTGTGTCCATAAATTTATTGCCTTTACTTTTGTTTTTATCTTTTTGTTTACCTCATTTTGAAGAGATTGGATTGCCATTTTGAGTATCTGGGATCTTCTACCAGCATTAAAAAGTTGTTTCGTGGAAGTTACTCCACAAGCAGATCATCTTTTGGTATATTTGTGGGAGAGAAAGTGGTCTCACCTTCTTTTCCTCCACTATCTCAAACATGCCTATTAAATTCAGACCCCACCAGTGATAAGATGCCTGTCTTAGAAGATGGGTCTGATAGTCTTGGCACAATCACTCCAAATGTCAACCTCATTAGTCTCACCATGCATGTTTAGAGCACAGTATCAGAAGTGGCAAGATGAATATATAGAATACGGGCTCATTAATGCCAGATGCATGTTGCAGAGATGAAGAATTGTAGTTGGAGCATGCTACCTCTAAAGTAGGGTTTCAGTAGTTTGTTGACATGTGCTTTTGAAAACCAGCACAGTAGAACACGGATGAATCCCCTAGAGTGCAAACTTAAGAGTTGCAGGATATAGGCTCAATGTGTAAATGCATTACTTGTAAAGCAGTATTTTACTGTGTACCCTCAGTCATTGTGGCCTGACAGCTCAATATGGGTCCAGTGCTGTTAGGATATGTATTACAGGGTGTAAGCACTGGGCTTACAATAAAACGATGGCTCAGTTATAGCTGGGCAAGTTGTTCCAGACTACAAGCTCAGATGTGGTGGCATTTTAATGCTAGAACAATGGTTCAGTAGTTTCTGTATAAGTTTAAAAGTACAGGTTTCTTGTATAAGCTTAAAAATGCATGGACTTCATACCTGGAAGATGTGTATTCCATAGCATAACCTCAGTGAATGAGGTCTGATTGCTCTAGAGCATGAACTCAGTGGTGACAGAACATGTATTCCAGATTGTGTGGTCAGTAGTTTCAGCAGGTATGGTGTAAAACTGGCTCAGTAGAGTCAGGAGTCTTACCCTAGAGTCTATGCTCTGTAATTGTGATGTGCCTGCTCTAAAATGCAAGTTCAACAATGAATAGATGTGTATTGTAGAATATAGGCTCAGTAGTGTTGGGACAGATGCTCCAAAGAGCAAGGAGTAGCTACAACAGCCTTGTTATGCAGTATCTATAAAAATGGGAAGAATGTTCCAGAATGCAATATCAGTATTTGTGGCAAAAGCCTTATCTTGAATGTGGGGTCAGTTTTAGAAGAACAAGTCCTCCATATTGCAAGTTCCGTTCTTGAAGCATCCCTACTTTAGAGAGCAAATTCAGTCTTTAGCCAAAAGTTCAGTTCTTGATTCACAGTCTTTAGTTCAGCTACTTTAGTCACAGGTCTCATTCTTCAGAGTGCAAACTGAAGAGCTGTGGAACACTAGAGCTAAAATACATGTTAGTAGTTTATAAACTCTTGCTTCAGAGTGCAAGCCCAGTAATTGTTGTATGTCTACCCTAGTGGGGGATCAGTTGTGGCAGATATGAGCTCCAGACAACAAGCATGGTAGTTGTGGCATACATACTCTGCACCACAGGCTCCTTAGTGGCAGAACATGTGTTCCAGGATAAAAGTTCAGAAGTTGCAGCATGAATGCTGCACAGCATGTCTCAGTATTTTGAAAAATGCATGCTCCAGAGCACAGACTTAGTAGTAGTATTATCATGGTCCTGGAATTAGCTAAATCATTTCAGGACATGTGCCCTGGGGTGGAAACTCAGTAATTGCAACACATGTGCACTAGAATGGGGGCTCAGGAGTGATGGGAGGCAGGTTCTATTGTGCAAGCTTCTTAGCTATGGCACACCTGCTCTAAATCCTAGGCTCCAGTCTAGGTTGTATACTCCAGGGTTTAAGTCTGGAAATTTCAGAAACATGCATCAGATCAGTTGCTAGTAAGTGGCAGGATGCATTCCTCAGGTGCAGTTTCAGTCACTGGAGCACTTGCGCTTAGAGTCAGGTTTGGTAGTTGTTGGATGCTTACTATAGAGTTAGTGTGCTATTCACCCAGGCATGTCTGACCCATTTTCATTCCAATGTATTGTAGCCCATCAAGCTCCTCTGTCCATGGAATTCCTGAGACAATAATTCTAGACTGAGTAGTCACTAACTTCTCCAGGTGATCTTCCTGTGACTTAGGAATTGAACCCATGTTTCCTGCATTTCAGGCAGAGTCTTTACCATCTGAACCACCAGGGAAACTCAAAGACACATTAGTTGTTTTCTGCATGCATGCTCAGCAACTTTAGACATGTCTGTCTCTTTGAGATGCAGTGGACTGTAACAGGCCAGGTTCCTCTGTCCATGATGCTCTAGGAAAGAATACTGAAGTAGGTGACCATGCCCTTTCCAGGGAATATTCCCCATCTAGGACACAAAGACCCATCCTCCCATGTCTCTTGGTTTGCAGGAAAATTCTTTCCCTATTGAGTCACAGGGAAACACATATAGAAAATGGGCTCAGTAGTGGTGGAACATGTACTTCAGAGTATAAATTTGGTAGCTGCACAGCACCTGCTTGAGAGGAGGTCTCAGAGTTCCTCGATGCATGCTACGGAACAGTCTTGGTTGTGTGAAGCATTCTCTTGAGTGCAGGTTTGGAAGTAATGGCACATGGGTTCCAGATTTTGAGCTTATTACTGGCAGGATGTCTTCTCAAGATTGCAAGTTCATAGTTGTAAATCAACACAGTAGGACACGAGATCAGTAGTGGCAGGACACAAGCTCCTGAGTGCATGTTCATTACTTGCAGAATATATGCTCTATAATGGAAGCACATGCAGTAGCGGCAACTAATAGGTGCTATACTTCAAGTTAGGTAGGTGTGGAATGCCTTCTCTAGAGTGCAGGTTGGATAGTGGCAGAACACATGCTTCAGAGTGCAAGATAGGTAGTTGTTATGTCAGTAGTTGTGAGATCTAGAATGGTTTCTCAGTAGTGCTGTGTATAGTGTGTGCTGTAGAGCACAAGTTCAGTAGTTGTGGAAGGCAAGGTCAGAGTGCAAGCTCAGTAGCTGTGCATGCCAGCTCTAGGGTTTAGGGTGAGTATTGGCATGATGCTGTAAAATGCAAACTCAGTCGTTGTGGCAAACCTCTTCAAAAACATGTGTTCAGTAGTAGTGTGATACTTGATCCAGGGAGCAAGTTCAGTAGCTGTGCAGACCTGTTCTAAAACATGGGTTCAGTAGTAGTAGATGTTAGAAATCAGGCTCAATAGTAGCATGTTTTGTGTTTTGGACAGGGACTTAGAAGTCCTGGAACTTTTGATCCAGAGTGTAAGTTCACTATATTCTTATAGTGGAGGCTCACTATTGGAGGGAAACCTGATCTGTATGCAAGCTCAGAAGTTGCAGTACATGATTACAAGAACAAAGTTTCTCTAGTGTTGACAAGTGTTCAGCTGTGTAAGGTCAGTAATGACACAACACGTGCTTCAGAGTGCAAGGTCAAAAGTGGCAGTGCTAGTGTTCTAGAGCATAGATTCAGTATTTCAGGTATATGTGGTCTATAGTGTAACTTCAGTGTTTGTCATATAACCTGTTCTAGAGTTGATTCATTACTGAAATGATACAAGCTTCACATGGTGCTCAGTATCTATGGTGAGTATATTCTAAAGCAAAATCTCAGACATTGCAGGAGGCATACTCCTGAGTGCAGGCTCAGTGGTTTTGACAAGCCTGCTTTAGAGTATTAGCCAAGTAGAGGTAAGATGTGTGATCTGGAAACGGGAGTCAGGAGAATGACATGCATGCACTGTAGTGCAAGCTCAGTGACTGCAACACGCCTTCATAGGCTCTGTAGAGTTGGGACAAATGCTTCAGAGTGCAAGCTTGGTAGTTGTGACATTCATGCTCTTGAGCATGGGCTAACTGTGGTTGGATGCAGGCTGTAGAGTCTGGATTATTAGAGGAAGGATACGTGATCCACAGTGAAAACTCAGTAGTGGGGTTACTCCTGCTTGAGAACTGGGTCTCAGTTTTGCCAATGTGCATGTTGAATATGTAGTGGCTGGGTGCATGCTCTAGAGAGCAAGCTAAGTAGTTGTAACACACAAATTCTTATGTATAAATACAATAGTGTCAGGAAGTATGTTCCAGAGTGAATATTCAGCAGTTATAATTGCCTGCTCTGGAATGTAGTGTTGCTAGTGTGTGATCCAGAGTGCATGTTCAGTACTTATATCACTCCTACTCTAGAGTACTTCCTCAGCAGTGGTCGGGCTAAAGCTGCATAGTGCTCCATTACTTCCTGAAGGCCTTCTCTAGAACTTGAGCTCAGTAGTCACTCGAGTGCTGCAGTAGATAAGATCCCATAGTAGAACACTTACTCAATTGTGGAGTTCAGAAGTGGTGGCACATGACTCTAGAATGGGAGTAAGTAGTGGCAAGATCCAGCTCTATAGTGCTGGGGCCTGAATTCCATGCTGAATGCTTAATAGATGTGATAGACAAGTTCAAAGTCTTGGACCAAATAGTGGCCAAAACCATGTTTTAAAAAACTGGATGCTCATACATTGAAATGAAAAGGCCTTGGTTTCAATGTATGACAAAATTCACTACAAATTAAAAAAAAATTAAATTAAAAAAAATAAAGTTTAAAAACAACAACAACAACAACAACAACAACAAAACTGGATGCTCAGTGACAGTATATGTTATTTCAGATTGCAAGCTCAGTTGTGGCTCACTATCTCATAACGTCATCTAGATTGTGTGTGACTTCAATAGTAGCAAGATGAATGCTATAGACAGAGAGCTCAGTGTTGCAAAATGTGCATGAGGACACGTTTACTAATAGTGGAAACCATGCTTTATAGCCTAGGCTCAGTAGTGGTAGACATTCTCTGGATTTCAAGATCAGTAATATTATCATGCATTATCTAAAGAACAGGCTTAGTATTGAGAGAACATGGACTTTAGAGTGCAAACTCAAAAGCTGCATCACTAATGCTCTAGAGCACTGATTCAGTATGTCAGGGTTATGCACTGTATTGTGCATCCTAGGTTGCTCTTTTATACCTATTGTAGAGGTGGTCACACTAGTGAAGGGATTTATGCCTCAGGATCTGTGGAAGATATATTATAGAGTAAAGGCTCAATAGCTGTTATATATGCATTCATTGTTTCAGATTAGTAGTTATGGAGTGCATGCTGTAGAGTCCTAGAATCCAAGCCTGGAAATTTCAGCACAATAGCTCTAAAGTTCAATCTCATTAGCTGCAGCATACATACTTAAAGCAGAGGTTAAGGTGTGGTAGGATGCATGGAATGGAATGTGGGCACATTGATTTCTGACAGAGCTCAAGATCAGTAGTTGGAGCATAAAGTTTTAGAGTAGGAATTTAGTAGTTCCTAGACAGTTGCTCTTGAAAGCTATCTCAATGAGGCTGGGATGAATACCCTAGAGTGAAAACTTAGCAGTTGGGGAATGTGAGTTCAAGTGTGTGGATACATCAGTGGCAAAACATGTATTTTGTTGTGTAATTTCAGTAGTTGTGGTCTGACAACTCTAAATACAGGCCTGAAACTATTGGGATACATATTCTAGAGTGCAAGAACAGAGACTGAAGCATGCATGCTTTTTTATTGTGTGTGTGAAAGCATTATTTATTAATTTATTCATTTTTATTTTAATTGGTGACTAACTACTTTACAATATTGTGATTTTATTTTTTTGCCATATATTCACATGAATCAGCCATGGGTGTACATGTGTCCCCCATCCTGACCCTCCCTCCCACCTCCCTCCCCATCTCATCCCTCAGTGTCATCCCAGTGCACCAGCCCTGAGCACCCTGCCTCATGCATCAAACCTAGACTGGCAATCTATTTCACATATGGTAATACACATGTTTCACTCTTATTCTCTCAATTCACCCCACCCTCTCCTTCTCCCACAGAGTCCAACAGTCTGTTCTTTACATCTGTGTTTCTTTTGCTGTCTCACATGTAGGATCATCATTACCATCTTTCTAAATGCCATATATATGTGTTAATATACTATATTGGTATTTTTATTTCTGACTTACTTCATTCTGTATAAAGACTCCAGTTTCATCCACTTCACTAGAACTGATTCAGACACATTCTTTCTAATAACTGAGTAATAGTACATTGTGTATATGTATCACAACTTTCTTATCCATTCATCTGCTGATGGACATCTAGGTTGCTTCCATGTCCTGACTATTGTAAACAGTGCTGTGATTAACATTGGGGTACACATGTCTCTTTCAATTCTGGTTTCCTTTGTGTGTATGCCTGCTCCAAAGAAGACTTTGGCAAACTCTACTTTGCAAGTTCAGAAGTTGTGACACAAGTGTTCTGTAATGGAGATTATATAGTGGCAGGATGTGTGCTCCACAGTCAACCCTCAGTTCACGAGCATGCCTTTCCCTGGAGAGTTGTCTTTTAGTGGTGGGTTCTGTGCTCTAGAAAGAGGGACCAGGCATGGTGGGCATGTGCACCAGAGTGGAAAATAATTCGTTGGGCCACATGAGCTCAAGAATGCAGTCTCAGTAGTGCAAGATGCATGCCTGAGATGTAAGCCCTGTAGTAGAGACATGCATTAAAATGGAACTGAGGATGAGTAGTTCTAGCACAAGAGCACTAGAGCAGGAGGTCATTAGTGACAAGACAGACATATATCCATAGTGCAAGTTGAGTATTTGGAGTATGTGTGCATTAAAATGTTGACAGAGCAGTGAAGGGATGCTTTCTCCAGAGTGAAAGGTCAGTGATTTGCCCTGTAGCTGTAGTATGTGGTCTCAGAAAAGGTGAGATACATCTTCTAGAATGGGGGATCAGGACTGTCAGTCTTTCCTCTGCAGTCCAAACATATTTTGCACCAAAGGTGCTTAGAGCATTATTTCAGTATGCATAAATTAGGAGGTGAACTCAGCAGTGTCATGACACTTGTCACAGATTGGAAGTTCAATAGTTGTGGATTGCCAACTCAAGAATGGGTCTAGGAAGTCCCCAATGTGCTATGCATCTAAGTAGCTGTGGCCTATGTGTTCTGAGGTATGGAATCAGTGTTTGTGGGATTCATACTCCAGTGGGCAAGTTAGTAATTGTGGCTCTGATGCTGTAGAGTTGAAGTCCAGTAGTGGTGACCCTCATGTTTCAGGCTGTAAATGCAGAAGCTGCAGTACACCCACTTTAAAGTATCGAGTCGGTAGTGATGCCTACACCAGAGTTTAGAGATTGTGCTATTTTATTCAAAAGGTTCAGTAGTTTAGGTACATGTGTCCTACAGGATAAATTCCATGTTTCTTGTGCACTTGCTCTAACACACAATCTCAGTAGTGGCAGAGCATGTCCTCTTCAGTTCAAACTCTATAGTTGTGGCACACTTATTTTAAAGCATTTACCCAATACTAATGAGGTTCAAGTTCAAGGATCCTGGCTCAGTAGTTTCATGGTGGGTGTCCTGGAGGTTAAGCTCAGTAGTTGCAAAAATCACATTCTAGAATCAGAGCATAGTAATGGTAGAAGGCAAGTTCTATAATGCAAGTTTAGTAGCTCAGCCATGCATGCTTGAGAGGGAAGACAATGGGCTTTAGAGTTCAAGCGTAGTAGTGACAAATGTGTTAAGGATCTCATACAATAGAGGTGGGTTATGTGCTCTAGAATACATGCTGAGTATGGCCTGTGTATTCTAGAGTACAAGATCATTGCCAGTGGTTTGCATTATACAGAGTGCAAAATCACTATTGGGAAACACCTACTGAAAGAGTGGGGGCTCAGTTGTTGTGGTTCCTGTGAACTAGAGCATCAGTTCGATAATCACAAGATTTGCATTTCATAGAGTAATCTCAGTAGTTGTGGCATGAGAGCAGTGGCAGAAGTACTGTTGTATAAAGCAAGCACAGTAGTTCCAGCACACCTGCTATAAAATAGAACGCTCAACAGTGCTGGACTACTGTAGCATGCCTTCTCCAGAGCACAGGCACTGGAACAATAGAACATGATACTTAAATGCAGGCTTTACAGTGTAAGATGTTTGTCCTGTATTCAGACCCACTAGTCTGAACACAACAGCTTTAGAGTTCAAAATCACTACTTCCAAGATATTTGTAGAGAGTAGAGTAGCAAGATGCATGGATAGAATGTGGAATTATTAATGCCTGACACATCCTATGCATAGGAAGCTCAGTAGTTGCAGCATGCCTGCTTTAATACAGTGGTACTGTAGATCCTTGATATGTGCTCTTGAAAACCAGCTTGGCAGGAATATTATGTATCCCTTAAATGCAAACTAAGCAGTCAGGGAATGCAGGCTCAAGTACATGGATACATTAGTGGCAAAACACAGATTTTTTATTTTTTTATTTTTATTTTTTTTTTGTGGATTCTAAGTATTGTGGACAGCTTCTTTGGTGACTCAGGTGGTAAAGAATCTGCCTACAATGCAGGAGACCTGGGTTAAATCCCTGGGTTGGATAGATACCCTAGAGGAAGGCATGACAACACAGTCTAATATTGTTGCCTGGACAATCCCCAAGGACAGAGGAGTCTAGTGGGATACGGTCCATGGGTTGCAAAGAGTCTGACACACCTGAAAGACTAGGCACATGGCACAGAAGGCTCTAAAACATGGACCCATTGGTATTGGGATATGTATTCAAGTGTAATCACAGAGGTTGCATCATGTAAGTTGTAATAAAATGATGGCTCACTAATGGCGGGACACTTGCTCCAGCCTGATAGCTCAGAATTTGGATACATGGACTTGAGAGCAAAAGTTCAGAAACTGTGGTAATTATGAAATAGAGCATGGCTCCATATTTGCAAGACATGCATTGCATACTGTGTACTCAGTAGATGAGGCACAACTGCTGTAGAGCCTTTGATCAGTAGTGACAGAACATTTATACCAGAATGTGAGGGCAGGAGTTATAGTTTGTATGCTTTAAAACTTTGACTCAGTGGAGGCAGGAATCTTGCTCCAGAGTTCAGGCTCAGTAGTTATGACTTGTATATTCTAGGATAAATATTTAGTAGCAACAGTGTGTGTTCTAGAGCTCAGATTCAGCAGTGCCAGGACAAATGGTCCAGAGGGCAAGATCAATATGTGTAGAAGGCATACTCTGGAGTGTAGTATCTGAAGTGGTAAGAAGTGTGCTACAGATGGCAATGTCAGTATTTTTTGCAAGGGTCAGCTCTAAAAAGTGGGGTCACTAGTAGCATAACTTGTGCTCCAGATTGCAAGTTTAGTTCTTGAAGCATGTCTACTCTAGATAGCAAGTTCAGTAGTCACCAGTCTTGTGCTCCAGAGTGGAACTTGAAAAGTTGCAACACACCTCAACTTAAATACATGTTATAGATTTTGTAGTTTATGAGCTTATGCTTCAGAGTGCAAACTCAGTAATTGTGGCATACCTATACCAGTGGGTGTCAGTAGTGGTAGATGACAGCTCCAGAATGCAAGTACATTTGTTTCTGCATGCATATTCTGGACCACAGGCTCATTACTGGCAGGATATTGATTACATGATTGCAGAGTGTAAGCCCAGAAGGTGGCGCATGGGTGCTCCATAGCATGTGCTGAATATTTCAGGAATGCATGCCCCAGACTGTATTCTGAGTACTGCTCAGTTTTATGCTTGTTTTATGCTTATTCTAGAGAGGGGTCCTGGTAATGACAAAACTAATATAGAGTTATGCTCAATATTTGTGAAACACCTGTTCTAAAGTGCAAGGTCAATATTGGCAGCATGTATTCTCATGAATGCAGGTTCAGTCATCTTGGGACATGCAACCTGAAGTGCAAGCTCAGTGGTTGCAACATATCAATATATGTGCACTATAACGTGGGCTCAGCAGTGGTAGAAAATGGATTCTATAGTGTAAGTTCTATGGCTGTGGCACTTCTTCTTTGGAGCACAAGCTCAGTTCTAGGAATGTGTGCTCCAGGGTACAAGTTTAAAAACTGTGGTAATCCTACATCAGACCACTTCCTAGTAGTGGCAGAATGTGTGCTGCATTTGCAGTCTCAATATTTGTGGCTCTCATGAACACAGGTTCAATCCCTGTGTTGGGAAGATCCCCTGGAGAAGGAAATAGCAATCCACTCCAGTAGTCTTGCCTGAAGAATTCCATGGATGGAGGAGCCTGGTAGGCTACAGTTCACAGGGTTGACTGAGTAACTTCACTTTCACTTTCATGCTTAGAATCAGGCTAAACAGTTGTGGGACATTTAGTAAAGTGTTGGTGTGTTAGTCACTCAGTCATGTTTGACCCTTTGCTATCTCTTGGATTGTAAATGACCAGACTCTTCTGTGTATGGAATTCTCCAGGCAAGAGTAATGGAGTGGATAGCCATTCCATTCTCTGAGTGATCTTCCTGACCCAGGGATTAAACTCAAGTCTTCTGCATTACAGGCATGTATATTACTGTTAAAACCATCAGGGAAGCCCAAAGACACATTAGTTGTGTGAGTGCTCAGTCACTTCAGCCATGTCTGACTCTTTGTGACTCTATGGACTGTAGCCTGTCAGGCTCCTCTCTCTATGACATTCTCCCCAAAAGAACACTGGAGATGATTGCTGTTTCAACCTCCAGGGGATCTTCTTGACCCAAGGATTGAATCCAAGTTTCCTGTATTGCAGGCATGTTTATTACTGTCTACCCACCACGGAAGACCAAAGACACACTAGTTGTTTGTAGTCTGTGATCTCAGTCACTTCAAACATGTCTGACTCTTTGTGACTCTATGGACCGCAGTAGGTGTGCATGCTGCTGTGCAGTAGGTGTGCACGCTGACTTTAGGGCTTGGAGCCAGTATTAGCAGGACACCCCAAAATGCAAGCTCACTATTTGTGACAAATGTGCCTGAAACAGTATCTTAGTAGTGCTGCAACCTTAGTAATTTTGGCAGGCCTATTTCAGAACATGGTCTCAGTAGTAGCAGAAGCAGACATTAGAATATAGGCTAAGTAGTGGCATGATGTGTGTATTGAGTCTGAGCTCAGTAGTCTTCAGATATTTGGTCTAGAGTACAAGTTCACTGATTGTCGAACCCATGCTTAGAGTACAGGCTCACTATTGGTGGGAAACCTTGTCTGTATGGAAGCTAAGTAGTTGTGGGGCATGTGTTCTAGAGAACATGCTCTATAGTTCTGACATGTATTTTGTAGTGTGCAAGCTCAGTAGTGGCGGAAAAGATGCTTCAGAGTGCAGAATCAGAATTTTTCATACTAGTGTTGCAGAGCAGGGATTCAAAATTTCAGGGACATACACAACACAGCACAACCTCAGTATTTGTGTTATGACTGTGTTCTGGAGAACATGTGTTGCAGCTACTGAGCATGCACTTGATTGTATACATGCCATTCTACCTAGATGATTTTCCAGAGAATACATCTCAGCTGAGCCCACTTATGAAAAGTGCATGCTGCAGATGCTGCTCAGCATTTGTGGAGGTATTCACTAGATCACAGGATTAGTAGGGTGGAGCAGGTGCCCCTGAGGATAGGTTCAGTAGAGGTAGCCTGCCTATAGTATATCAGCTGAGTAGAGATTAGATGTATTCTCTGGAAAATCATCTAGGTAGAATGGCATGTATGCAATCAAGTGCATGCTCAGTAGTTGCAGCACATGTTCTCCAGAACACAGGCTCAGTAGACATGAGACCAGTGCTTCAGAGGGAAATCTCTGTAGTGTGGCATTCATACCATTGAGCACAGATTAATAGTTGTTGGAGGTATGCAGTAGAACATTGGATAGTGGGGGGTTAATAGAGTGTGTGCTCTAGAGTGCAATTTCAATAATTGTGTCACATATGCTCTAGAGTGCAGGGAGATTGCATTTTCTAAAAAGCAAGCTCATTGGTGACTCAGTGTTTCCCATGAGTATAAACTGATTAGCTGTGTATAACTGTTTTAGGTATCAGTCTCTCTTTTTAGGACCCATACTCCAGTTTGCAAGTCAGTACTTGTGGCACAGGTACTCTTAATGGAGTCTCAGTAGTGTCAGTATATGAATTCCACAATACACACTCAGTTAATGGGGTATTCCTGCTCTACAATGTGGGCTTTTATTGATGGGAGGTGGGTTTTCAAGTGCAGATGTGTGCTCCAAAAAAGAGGGGTCAGTAGTGATGGATACACGCTTTAGAATGCAAGGTAAGTCTGTGGTCCACACAAACTCTAGAGTGCAGTCTCAGTAGTATGAGATGCATACCTGAGTGTGCATGATTAATAATGAAAGCATGCCTACTCTAGAGCTAAGAAACAGTAGTTGGGGTGCCCATGCACAAGAGGATGAGTTCAGTAGTAGCAAGTGGTGAGTTACACATGTGCAAAAAGTTGGAGTCCATACCCCATGACAGTTTGGGTAAGAAGTGGAGGGATGTTTCCTCCAAAGTGTAAAATCAGTAGCTCACCTGCTCTAGAAAATTGGCTCAGTAGGCAAGATGCATGTTCTAGAATGTTGGCTCCATACTTTCACATTCTTTGCTCCAGAGTCAAAACTCAGTAGTTCCCCTAAGTGTACTTAGAGCTCAGACACAATAGTTGCAGGATTCATACTATAGAATGTGAGTTTAGTAGCCATGGTACACATAATGCAGAGTACAAGATTTGCAGTTGTGGAATGCCAGCTCCATAATGGAGTCCAGGAAGTCCTCAATATTTGCCATGGAGCACAACTAAGTATTGGCCAGAATTATGCCCCTGAGTGCAAAAATATTGTTTCTGGCATCAAGGCTCCAGAGTGTGGGCCCATTTGTGGCAGGCATTGTCTCAAGAATTCAAACAAAGGAGTTGTCAATATCTGCACTGCAACGTGAGTCAGTAGTGGTGGGACAGGAGCTCCAGTGTGAAATCTCATTACTTTCAGAAGACACATCTAGAATACAGGTTTAGTTTTGACTCTTGGTGGACCCTATATTGAAATTTCAGTAGTTGTGGAAAGTTGTGAAATGTGGACTCAATAATACTGTGACACATGCTACAGATTGCAAGCTTAGTAGTTGTAGGAAGCATCCTCTATATATGTACATGTATTTGTGGGATGTGCTCTGGTGTTTAAGATCAGTAGTTACACACAGGTGCTCTGAAATGAGGCCTCAATAATGCAAAAATGCAGGTTATGGAGCTCTAATTTGTATGGTAATACACATGCTTCAGAATGCGCACACACTAGTGGAAGCCAGGTTTTAGGCCTAGGCTTGGGAGTGGTGGGACATGTTCTCCAGATTTCAAGATCAATAGTTTTGGCATGCTTGTTTTAGAGGCTCAGTACTGGCAGAATATATGTTTCAGAGTGCAGCTCAGAAGTTGTGACACTAATGCTCTAGAGCCTCTATTCAGTATTTCAGGAATATATGCTCTATAGTGCAACTTCAGTAGTTGTGGTGTACCTATTCTAGAACTGGTCTCACTAGAGAAAGGACACATGCACCAGGTGTGCTCAGTATTCATGGAACGTATGCTCTAGGGCACAGGCTTGGCAGATGTGGAGTATTAGCACTAGAGTTCAAGATCTGTAGTCATATCATGCCTGCTCCAGAGTGCAGGCTCAATTTTGGCAGGAAACATGATCCACAGAGACATCACAGCAGTTTTGGACAAAATGTTCTAGATTGGGGAATAACTGCAATGCATGTTGCATAGCACAAGATAGTAGTTGCATATCTGGGGCTCTAACGTGAGATTTCGGAAGTGGTGGGTTGAATATTTCAGACTGTTAACTGAGTAGTTGCAGACACCACTTGCTCTATTATACTGGGTCAGTAGTTGCATCATACCTTTTCCAGAGTGTAAGCCCAGAAAATGCACCATGTTTATTCAATTGCACAAGCTCATTAGTATAGGTATTTGTGTTTCATAGTGCAAACTCAGTGTTTCTGGTGCACCTGTTCTAAAACACAATCTCAACTGCAGCAGGGTATATACTCCTGGGTCCAAGCTCAGTAGTTGCAGCACAGTTGCAAGGCAGCATGATTTCAATAATGAGGGTATGAAAGATTCAGATTGCACGTTCTGTAGTTGTAGCATGCCAACCCTAATGTGTGGAGTCAGCAATGGCATGTTCCCTTTTCCAGACTGTAAGTTCAGAATTTTCAGCACAGGCCTTCCATTTCATGGGCACAGAATTTGTTACACACATTACAGAGATTAATCACAGTAGTTGCAGGAGGTCTATCTAGAGTGTGATCAAAATGTTGATTGGATGCATATATTTGGGTGCTGGTCATAATTTGAAGACTAACTGCACTTGAACATGGGCATAGTAGTTGCATACATATGCTCCTGAATTCGAGCTCAGTAGTTTATGCATACCTACTTTAGGCCATGTCCAGTAATTGCAAGATGCATGTTTAAGACTGTGGGCTCAGTGGTCTTCTGCTGTGTTCCTGGAATGCAAGTTCAGTAGTTGCAGGACACATGGTCTAGAATGGGAGCACATTAGTGACAGGAGGCAAACTCTATACTGCACATTCAATACTTCTGCAATGTCTGCTTAAGAGAGCAAGTTCATGCATGCTCTAGATTTCGAGCTTTTAGTGCTCTAGTGAACTAAGCATTGGCTCAGTAGTTGCAAGACCTGAATTCCAGAGTAATCTTATTCGCTGTGATAACAGTTCTAAAGCGTGTGTCCATTGTGGTGGGACTCGTATATCAAACATGAAGCACAGCTGTCATCACACACATCCTATAAAACCTAAACTCAATATTGAGGGACAATGGCTCCAGACTCTTTATCTGTGGCATACCTACTCCAGAGCAAGAACCCAATAGTGCTAGAACATGATACTTGAATGTAGACTCCACAGTGATAAGGTGACTACTTAGTGTCAACTCACTCCAATACTCTTGCTTGGAAAATCCATGGATGGAAGAGCCTGGTAGGCTGCAGTCCACGGGGTCGCTAAGAGTCGGACACGACCGAGCAACTTCACTTTCATTTTTCACTTTCATGCACTGGAGAAGGAAATGGCTACCTACTCCATTGTTCTTGCCTGGAGAATCCCAGGAACAGGGGAGCCTGGTGGGCTGCTGTCTATGGGGTCGCACAGAGTTGGACAAAACTGAAGTGACTTAGCAGCATACGTGAACCAAGGGCTGTGTCCTAATCTGCGGTTCTGAGGTGGCCTAATAGGGCTTATGGAAGAAATCCTGTTGGGGAGCTATACTGACCTGCTAATGTCAAGAGGCACCCAATGTCTTCTTTGGGGAATGACCAGAGATGGATGAAGTATGTAGACTGACCTCTCCAAGAGGTCAAACTTTCCAATCTCATTGACCATTTCCTAACTTCTTGGGAATTAAAACTAATAACCTAATCTGTTGGATCATAGACTTTCAAGGGACTTGTGATCTATGCTGTTACTGTGTACTGTTACTTAGGTCACAAACTTAAAATGGTAGTCAGGAAGTGCCTAGCCTTACCAGGAGTGGAAATTTTGGAAGCCAGATGGAACTCTATTTCCAAGAGTGTCTCTCAGACTAAAGGTTATTCAGATAGGAAGTATAGCAGGCTTCTTCCTTTGGTAACACTAGCTCTTAGTGGACCAGAGGAGGCTCTCCAGTATCTTTTGTCCCAACTACTTACATATTCTTTCTGTGGACTCTGTGGAAATTCTGGTGTGGTTTCACTGAGAAGCAACATACCAGTTTTATATTTGCACCGGTCTCCTTAAGGTTAGGCTCAGGGGATATGAGGAAAATTAAGAAAGGCAGAGAAACACAAAATAATAGGCAGAAGCCCTTGTAATGGCTGAAAGAACAATTCTTAAACAGCCTGATTAAAATCACCAGAGGGACCCAGGTGAAAAAGGATGGACTTGCTATTACTATGGAAAGGAGGGACACCTCAAGAGGGACTTCCCTCAGGCATCTAAGCCACCCCTGCCTCCAAGTCTGGTTTGCAAAGATACAACATTGGAGGAGAGACTGCTCCCAGAGGCATAGGTTTTAGGGGATGGACTCCCAAGACAATCAGGACTGAATGTGCCCTGGAGTCCGCACACAAGCTCCCATCCTAAATACATCTGAGGAAACACGTGTTAATAACATGGGTGGTCAATCCGTTGATCTCCTTTTGGACACTGGGACAAATTACTCCATGTTTACTGAAGCTCCTGGTCCACATTCTCCCCAATCAGCTTCCATAGTAGGACTGTCTGGATAAGCCAAACATTATTATATCTGTAGTCCTTCAATCTTCAAGGGGACTGTGTTCTATTTTCACATAAGTTTCTGATTGTATCAGAATCCCCCTCACCCCTTTGGGGAGGGATGTACTTAGCAAGGTCCAGGTCTCTGTTTTCATGAATATGGAGCCCTCCTTTTCTCTCCACTTAATTGAACAAAATGTAAATCCAAGAGTGTGGGCTGATGGAAAATCTGTAGTTCAAGTAAAAAATGCTATTCCTGTAGTTTCCAAGCTCAAACACCCACATTTATTTCCACACTAAAAGCAGTATCCACTGAAACCTGAGGTTAAGAAAAGGTTAAAACCTATCACTGAGAATTTAAATGAACTGCAGCTATTAATTCCCTGTAACATTCCATGGAACACTCCTATTTTGTGTATCAGTTTGGTTCAGTCACTCAGTCGTGTACAACTTGTGACCCCAAGAATCACAGCCAGGCCTCCCTGTCCATCACCAGCTCCTGGAGTTGACTCAAACTCATGTGAATCAAGTCGGTGATGCCATCCAGCTATCTCATCTCCTGTTTTCCCCTTCTCCTCCTGCCCCCAATCCCTCCCAGCATCAGGGTCTTTCCCAATGAGTCAACTCTTCTCATGAGGTGGCCAAAGTATTGGAGTTTCAGTTTCAGCATCCCTCCTTCCAATGAAAACCCAGGACTGATGTCCTTTAGGATGGATTGGTTGGATCTTCTTGCAGTCCAAGGGACTCTCAAGAGTCTTCTCCAACAACATAGTTCAAAAGCATCAATTTTTCAGTGCTCAGCTTTCTTCACAGTGCAACTCTCACATCCATACATGACCACTTGAAAAACCATAGCCTTGACTAGATAGACATTTGTTGGCAAAGTAATGTCTCTGCTTTTTAATATGCTAAGGTTGGTCATAACTTTCCTTCCAAAGAGTAAGCTTCTTTTAATTTCATGGCTTCAATCACCATCTACAGTGATCTTGGAGCACCCCCCCCCCCCCCCGCCAAATAAAGTCTGATACTATTTCCACTCTTTCCCCATCTATTTCCCATGAAGTGATGGGACCATAGCCATGATCTTCGTTTCCTGAAGGTTGAGCTTTAAGCCAACTTTTTCACTCTCCTCTTTCACTTTCATCAAGAAGTTCTTAAGTAATTCTTCACTTTATGTTGTAAGGTTGGTGTCATCTGTATATCTGAGGTTATTGATATTTCTCCTGGCAATTCTTGATTCCAGCTTGTGCTTTTTCCAGCCCAGCGTTTCTCATGATGCACTGTGCATAAAAATTAAATAAGCAGGGTGACAATATACAGCTTTGACATACTCCTTTTCCTATTTGGAACCAGCTGGTTGTTCCATGTCCAGTTCTAACTGTTGCTTCCTGACCTGCATATAGGTTTCTCATGAGACAGGTCAGGTGGTCTGATATTCCCATCTATTTCAGAATTTTCCACAGTTTATTATGACCCACACAGTCAAAGGCTTTGCCATAGTCAATAAAACAGAAATAGATGTTTTTCTGAAACTCTCTTGCTTTTTTGATGATCCAGTGGATGTTGGCAATTTGATCGAAGCTAATTTTAAATGGAGACTAGTTCAAGATTTATGAATAGTAAATGAGGCTATAGTGCCTTTACACCCCATAGTGCCCAGTCCTTATACTCTATTGTCTGAAATACCTGAAGAGCCAAATATTTATCAGTAACTGAGTTAAAAGATGCCTTCTGTTCTGTGAATTTGACAGAGGAAGGTCAGTTTCTCTTTGCCTTTGAAGACTCTACTCAAACAGCTTCTCAGTTAATTTGGACAGTTTTGTGCCAGGGATTTCATGACAGCCACCCACTTGGGTGAAGTTTGTCATGGGACCTACAAAACTTTGCTATCTCTGAGACAGTGGTGCTACAATATGATATTCTTCTCTGTGCTTAGACAGAGGAAACCACACCCGAAGCTTTGCTCACAAGCTTCGGGAGATTTCTTAAGCTTTCTGGTAGGCTGTGGTTATAAGACATCAAGTGAAAAGGCTCAGCTTTGTCAACAATCTGTTGGATATCTGGGCCTAATCATATCAGAACTCTGGGATGTAACTCCTGACCCAGCCTCTGAGTAAAGCAAGCCTCTATTTGAGGTCCTGATAAAAACATTGGGATCTGGAGGCCCATCCCTCGAGCCCCTCTGGGAAGGCACTTACCAGGTTATTCTTTCTTCTCCCACAGCTGTTAAAGTTCTAGGAACTGATTCGTGGGTGCATCACACTCTAGTTAAGAGTTGACACTCTGACCAGAACTAAGTGACATCATTTTATGTCTTTACTTTCTATGCTCTAACTTTGTATGTTTCAGATGGGCCTGATAATCTATGTGAGCCTGCTTCTGCTGACTCCAAAAATCCTGAGTCTGCCATTTGATCCCCAAGACAATGTCTTCCCGTCCTGGGCTCAGTCCTATGCTGCATTCCACAACTAGTCTGACTGCGGGGTCCGTGGAGCACTCCCTTCTTCATCGGCAGAAGGTTTCCATGGTGGACATCTCCACTTCAAGGATAAGACTTTCTCCAAGTTTATGAATACCTTCAACAACAATCATATGCAATGCCTCTTCTTCATGGAATGACATCTAACAAACCTAAAATGGACTGGTGCAACACTTTGTTGTTTAACTATGGACATAATATGACTTTTAATTTTAACTATACCTTGCCTTGACTATTTTGCCACACACAAGAAGGTAAATGTATCTAGATCTGTTTTTGTTTGTTTGTTTGTTTGTTTGTTTACAATCTGGTTCCTTTTTATCTGGTGTTTTTTATAACATTGGATGAGGTTATATGGGAAGAGGGTTATATGAGGTTATATGTCTTGAAAAGGGACATCTAATATCTCATGCCCCCACATGCTGGGAACAAATAGAGCCATCCACAGAAGTTAGTCAACAACTTAATTGTAATGATTGGAAACAATTGGAATTTTTGACTCAGGAAATATGCAACGTAATCATTCCTGTGTTTTCCAACCCCAATTCAGATCCTTCCTTTATCTAATTGGGACTGGATTGGGACTGGATACCTCAGTCATGCTTGTTTGCTCCAAATGGGACCATCCTGATATGTGCCTCTTACCCAAAGGTGTGGTTTCCTCCTGACTGGATAGGGAGATGCACCCTAGATCTACTCATGGCTTAATATTTTCAGACCTTCCAGAGAAACCTGCCAATTTGCCACACCTTAAAACTCTCTGGGCAAGGTCTGCATTTCACTGGCATGATTATTTCATTGCAATATCTGCTCCCTCTCTGAGAACTACAGAGGTTATGCTCTGAGTGGATACTCTGACTAACTTTACTCAATAGGCTTTACACGATTCTCAAAAAGCTATTTCAGCTCTTAATGCTGAAAAAAATGCAAATTAGAAAGGTAGTTTTACAAAATAGATTGGCTTTAGATATTCTGACCATTGCACAAAGAGGAACTTGTGGCATTATTCATACCCAGTGCTGTATATGTCTACCCAGTATGAGCATTAATGTTACTCACTTCACTAAACATGTGAACAAGGTGATTCAGGCTATGGATACTCCTGAAGCCTAAATTTCTTCACTTTGGAAGACATTAATTAGTTCATCATGGGAGAAAACTATCCTAGTTACAATAATTCTATTTGTTCTGTTTTTGATGTTTGCTCCCTGCATCTGTAACCCTATAGCTGGATTTGTTTCTAGTTGCTTGAAGGCTTTTAAGTTACATATACTTGCTCAAACTCCTTTGACTGCAGTAGTTTCCGCCAACTACTACCTGGGTGCCCTGAATCAGAGACCCTCAATATGAGGTTTAGGATAATGTGCTGCCTCAACAATTTAGTGACAACCTCCCTCAACAGCAGGAACTATTTATGAAATGAACATGGCACACCTTTTCCTGAGCAACATAATTCTCCTGAAAGAAATGGGGAGAATGAGTGGGTAACAGGCAGGAAGGCCCAAGGGGTCTCCCAATGGAGGAAATAGGCTGCAAGTGTCAGACAATTTTTCTATCTCTCTTTTAAGTGGCAGGAGGAAAGAAATAATACATGCCAGGTTTTTTTCTTTTTCTTTTTCTCTTAAAATTCTCTGTTGCAATGATGATACCTGGTTTCACCAGAACTTAGCTTTTCTCAAACTTAGAGCTAACCAATGTGTTTTTCTTATGGAAATGGTTTTCTTAAGTTGTGTTAATGAAACTCTGTATTTGCTTTGGAATTTGCCTTTCTTCAAAAAGGTTCCACCTAAGACTAACAGCAACCCCCCCCCCAAACCTTGGACTGAAAATAACTCAACAAACTAGTATGCATATTGTGGGAGAGGGGTCTGGTGAAACTCTGTTAGACTTGAGCTGTCTCTCTTATCTGATTAATGGCTTTGTAACAGACTTAAGTCATCTGGCTAAAGACTGATACTGGGGCACTCTTTCTACCCCCTTCCAATGTCTATGCCAGAAGCTTTCTCAATCTCTTATATATTTTAATACAATTTTATTACACAAAAACTCTGAGCGATCAAGCCTTGTCACTGGACAAAGATTGATTTCTTCTCCTACAGAGGCCAAGAATCTAGATGTCTTTTCAAGGCTTAGCAACAACCATTCAGAGGATAGGCTTTTTAATAGCTCTTGGTGCCCTAGAATGTAAGAACAGTATGTGGCACATCTGCTGTAGAATGTGACACAATAATATCAGAAAGCATTATTCTGTATGCAAGTTTAGTAACTGCATCAAATGTGCCATATATTTCAGACTAGTACTGGTGGGATACATATCTCTGGAATGCAAATTCATTAATTTTCTAACGTGTGCTCTAGAGTCCATACCCACATGGAAGGTTGGGAACTCTAAAATATGGGCTCATTTGTGGACAGAAGCTTCCTCCTGTGTGCAAACTGAGTACATTTGTATGCCCCCTCTAGACAGCAGGCTCCAATGTGTCAGAATCCATACTCCAGTTTAAAAGCTTAGAAGTTGTGGCCCAGATGCTCCAGAATGAGACCTCTATAGTCCACAGATGCCTGTGCTCCAAATTTCACACTTAGCTCATGGGGCATCCCTGTTTTAAAGTGCAAGCAATAATGCTGGAGAAGATGTGGAGAAAAGGGAACCCTCTTACACTGTCGGTGGGAATGCAAACTAGTACAGCCATTGTGGAGAACAGTGTGGAGATTCCTTAAAAAACTGGAAATAGAATTGCCATATGACCCAGCAATCCCACTTCTGGGCATACACATGGAGGAAACCAGATCTGAAAAAGACACGCGTACTCCAATGTTCATCACAGCACTGTTTATAACAGTTAGTACATGGAAGCAACCTAGATGCCCATCAGCAGTCGAATGGATAAGGAAGCAGTGGTACATATACACTGTGGAATATTACTCAGCCATTAAAAAGAATTCATTTGAATCAGTTCTAA
>SNSB01091616.1:394959-408004 GCA_012922965.1 Capreolus pygargus
TTAGAACTGATTCAAATGAATTCTTTTTAATGGCTGAGTAATATTCCTTAAAAGTCATCCCTCACTGTGAAACTATTGCTGTTGTGATGTCTTTATAACATGGTAATAGTCTACTCCTACATTGGGGAATTTTAAATTGCCAAGCTATATTGACTGCCCTGCATGACATATTGACAGTTTTGACTGTAAATCAAAGTCAGGTCTATGGGAAATCCAAGACAGCCCCTTGGTTTTTCCCACCTCCCTGCCACACTCATTTTTATTTGATGGGATAAAACTTTTCCTACGCAGCATTAATCCCCTCATTATAAAAGATGTTTATGTTTCACTAAAGATTATATTGTAGTTTTGTCATTTCTGATACAGTTTCTTGTTGCTATGTTATAAGTTGTTAAAAGGACACTTTGTTTCTAAAGCTTATATCAGGAATCAGTCTTGGGATAATGATCAGATACTACCTGATGTACAACCAAGAGATCAATACCTGATTATAGTCATTTAACTAAGTCAGATGAACTGCAGCATACTGGTCTGTAAGTACTGAAATTTCTTGACTTAAATTCTTGTTTTTGATCTTACTAACAATGGCTAATGATATTATTTTCTGTCACATGTTTTAGAAATTTTTTGTCTCTTACATTACAAGCTATGTGACTATGCCACAGATAAAGTGATGATATATAGTTTTGCATGAGATTAATGATTGTAATAATGTAACTCTAGATTTGGGAGAAAGCAGCAAGAAGGAATATTCTCCTGGACCAAGAGGCTAAAAAGACAAGAATGGCCTGGGGATTTTGGGTATTCACAGGGCCTGATCAATAACAACACATTAGTAGCCTATCAATGGAATCTCTACTAGACCTGGGAATGAGGCTTTCCAGCACCATGGGATACAGTGACCATAAAGTTCTCCCAAAGTATGGTCAAATCTTTGTCTATTAAGAGGCCCAGTTGACTGAAATTGGCCCTTGCAGACTGCCTCTGAAAAGATTAAGTCATGACCACTACAGATGCTGAACTTCAACACTTCCTGAAAGGAATTCAGGAATTAGGCACCCATTCTATGTGCTGGCAAAAGTAGACAAAACAGGCATTCAGAGAGCCAGATGTTTTCAGGTAAAGTATTTTCTCATACCTCAGTTCAGTTCAGTTCAGTCACTCAGTTGTGTCCGACTCTTTGTGATCCCATGAATTGAAGGCCGCCAGGCCTCCCTGTCCATTGCCAACTCCCGGAGTTTACTCAAACTCATGCCCATCGAGTTGGTGACACCATCCAGCTATCTCATCCTCTGTCATCCCCTCTCCTCCTGCCCCCAATTCCTCCCAGCATCAGGGTCTTTTCCAATGTGTCAACTCTTCCCATGAGATGGCCAAAGTACTGGATTTCCCAACGGTTAATACAAGACTAAAGACTAACCACCAAATGATAATATCATCTGGCCAACAACCAACAAAACTTCATCTGCCCTATTGTTGGCTAATAGAAGCATAAAATTGTAGATTCTTGCAAAGGTGGTTAAATTATCTAGACTTGGATAACTACACAGGATTACAGAGAGATTGTGAGAAGGCTATGAAAGAACTGCTATATGGACCAACTCCTAAAGTTTGAGCACCTTGATTATTGGAGTACTCTGTCAATGACTGTGAAAGGACTGTTTCCCCTAAAACCTACAATATGTTCTACACTGTTACTTATAGAAATAATAAGACAGCTGGTATTATTTTGCCTTATTCCTATGCTCTTCAGCCTAAACAATTCTGGGGCTGACTGTTAGGGAAATTAAATGGTCTTACGGTTCAGAGACAAAGGCTTGTTTGGCCCTAGGTTTTAACAAGAGTCCAAGTTTTACCATACAAACAAACAGCATTAACATGAAACAAGTCTTGCAATTAGGTCACAGATTGAGGATGATGTTGAAAGGCTGTTGCTGGATGATGAAAGAGCTGGGATTCTTGGCCTCCAGAGAAGAATTCAGTCCGGGGCCAGAGATGAGGCTTGATCGCTCAGAGATTTTGTGTAATAAAGTTTTATTAAAGTATAAAAGAGACAGAGAAATCTTCTGACACAGACATCAGAAGGGGGCAGAAAGAGTGCCCCCTGCTAGCTAGTCTTTAGCCAGATGTTTTATAGCTACTAGCAGTTTGCTAATTATAGAAAGGAGATGTCTCACAACTCAGAGTGGCACCAGGCTGCTAACCCACAACATGAATTTTGACATACATTGGCACCAGGTGAACCATAAAATGATTGACATGAATCTTGGGTAAAGGTATGTTTCCAAGTAAATATGTGGTTTCACTAAGATGGATTAGGACAGCAATGTATGAATAAACCATACAAGTTTGTCAGATCAGTTCTGAGTCTTAGGCAAACCGACTTGAAGAAAGACAATGTCTAGGGTAAATACATAGTTCATTAACATAGTTTAAGACAGACATTTTCATAAGAAAAATGCATTGTTTAACTCAAGATTTGAGAAAAATTAAGTTCAGGTGGAGCCAGGTGTCATCTTGCAACACAGAATTTTAAGAGGAACTTCCTTTTAAATTTCTATAGAGAAGGGGGAAAAAAATCTAACATATGTCTGTTTCCTCCTTCTGCTTAAGAGAGAGAGAGGAAGGGGGAAAAAAAAGTTTGACACTTGCAGCCTATTTCCTACACTTGGGGAAAAAAATAATGTTTGACACCTGTAGCCTATTTCCTCCACTTGGAGACACCTGGGCTTCCTGCCTGTTACCCTCTCAATATCAGTTTGTGTTCTAGGGTTTTAAGAAGGAACCCTAAACTGCTATCTCTGAAGTCTCACCCATGGAACAGACAGGGTGTCTGGAACCCTTTCCCAGTGGGACTCCAGATGTGCTGTGAAATAGGTCTTCCTAGCTCTGTTTGAGTCTGGATATTAGACAAAATCCAATTTTGTGATGTAGCCTCTGCTGTTTCTATTTTTCTTTCCTTTTCATGTTAGTATATTGAAGGTAAGCTAGATAATTCTCTAGTAAATGTTTGTATTATTTATTTGTATACACCAAGTGGCTTATTTTGTTAATAGATACTTTGACCCTGAGATGAAAGTAAAAACTTTCAGCAAAACAACTGTGAATTCAGGAGTTAGAGTAGGTATGCTATGAAACTTTGACTCAGTAGAAACAGGAAGCTTGCTTCAGAGTGCATGCTCAGTAACTGTGACATGTCTGCTCTAGAATGAACACTCAGTAGTAACAAAAGATGTGTTTTAGAACCCAGGCTCTGTAATGTTAGGGCTAATGCTCTAGAGGCCAAGATCAACAGTTGGAGAAAACATGCTCTACAATGAGTTATCTGCAGTCATATTGGTAACAAGGGGGTGCTTTAGAACATGGAGTCAGTAGCAACTCCAGAATAGCATGCTCCAGATTACAAGCTCAGTTATTCAAGCATGCCAGCTTTAGTGAGCAAGTTCAGATCCAAGCTGCATAATTGCTACAAATCTGAGCTGGAATGCATTCTAGTATTTCATAGTTTATGAACTCATGCTTCAGAATGCAAGCTCAGTAATTCAGGGATGTGTTCTTCCAAATGCTAGCTCCTTTGTGGTGGCACATGTATTCTAAAGTGCAGATCCATATAATAGTTTGTGTCCTCTAAAACATGGGGTCTTTGTTGGAAAGGTACATGCTTCTGAGTGCAAAATGAGAAGTTGTGATTGTCTGCTCTAAAGACTAGGCTCTGATGTGTCAGGACCCATACTCCAGCTTACAAATTCATTAGCTATGGAGTAGCTCTCTAGAATTTGGCCTGAGAAGTGACCAGTGCATGCTCCACAGTCAGTTCATGGGGTATTCCTTCTCTAGAGTGCAGGGTTTTTTTTCCTAGAGTGGCAGGATGTATGCTATAGAACGATGAGTCTGTTGTGGATCCTGCCTCAGAGTGGAAGGGAAATGGACTACACAATCTCTGGAATGCAATCTCAGTAGTGGTGAGATTCACTCCTGAAGTGTAAGCTTAGTAGTCAGGGTATGAGTATTCTTGAACTGAGCATAAGTAGTTGTGGTATGAGTGCAGTAGAGCATGAGCTCAGTAGTGGTATGACATGAACTCCAGAGTGCAAGATCAGTAGTTGGAGTAGGTGTACCCTAAAATGATGATGCAGGAGTTATGTAATGCTTTGTTCAGAGTTCAAGATCAGTAGTGCGCACACTGGTGTAGTGGGAAATGTAAATATGCATGTTTTACAAAGTGGTCTCAGTACTGTAAATATTTTTTCTTCAGAGTCCAAAAAGTAGTTGTAGTAATTGTGCTTAGTGTGTTGCTCCAGAAGTTACAGGGTACATACAATAGAACATGGGCTCAGCAGTGTGGGAAATGTGTTGCCAAGTGCAAGCTCAATAGTTGTGGAATGTCAATGAGAGAGCATAGCCCAGGATGTTCTCAATATATGCTATGAAACACAACTCACTAGTTGCCTGAAGAATGCTTTGCCATGAAAACTTATTATTTCAAGCATGTAGCCTCCAGAGTGTGGGCTCATTAGTAACTTGCAAATGCTCAAGAGTGCAAGCCTAGGAGTTGCCAATGTCTGCAACAGAACACCCATCAGTAGTGGTGGGACCTCCATAGTGCCTGCTCATTAATTGTCAGGCATGCTCTAGGATGCAGACTCTGTGTTGGTTTTTCACAAGTATTCTACTAAAATCTCAATACTTGTGAAATACCTGCTCTAGAGTGTGGGTTGAATAATCCTGGAGGGCATGCTCCTGAGTGCAAACTTAATAGCTTCAATAAGTGTCTTCTATATTTTAGGCATATGGTGGTTGGAAGTGTGCTGCAGAGTCCAGAATCAGTACTTATGGCAATTGTGTTACACAGTTCGCTCTCAATAATGGTAGGATGCTTTCCATAGAATTCCAGCTCACTGTGGCAAAACATGTGTCAGAGGGTAAGCTCATTATAGAGCAATAACTATAGACCAGGTTCAGGAGAACTGGCACATGTGTTCCAAAGATTACTATCAGTAAATTCAGCATGTGTGAACTAGAGTGCAGGCTCAGATGTGTTCCAGGACATCGTGGCATAAGCTTCAGAGACCCATCTCAGTAGTTGTGGCCTATGTGCTCTGGAGTGGGAAATTAGTATTTGTGGGATGTATGTTTAAGAGTGCAAGTTAGTATATGTGGCATGGGTGCTCTAAAGTGAGAGCTCACTACTGTTGGGCCACCGGTTCCAGTAAAACCAGTAGTGGCAGTACACCTACATTAGAGTGTAGGGGTCAGTAATGGCATGATGCTGATGCCAGAGTACAAGCTCAGAAATTGTGCCATGTTTACTCAACAGCACAGGCTCAGTAGTGTAGGAATATGTGTCTCAGATAGAGGGTCAGTATTTCCAGTGCACTTGCTCTAAAGCACAGTCTCAGTAGTGGCAAGGCATATACTCCTGAGTGAAAGCTCAGTAGTTGCTGCAGAGTGGCAATAGAGTATGGTATCAGTATTGATGGCATGCATGCATCAGAATGTAAGCTCCATAGTTTTAGGTTGTAACTCTAATGTGTGGAGTCACTAGTGGTATGATGCCTGCTCCAGAGCACAACTTCAGAATTTACAGGAAGTCTATTGCATAGCATTGGCTAATATTGCAGTTACACAACTCCTGAATGAAAGTTCAGTAGTTGCTGAGACCTACTCTAGTGTTCAGTCTGAATGGTGATGGGATCCACGTTACTGAGTGCTGTTCAGGATTTTTGGATCAACTACACCTGATAATGAGCACAGCTGCAGGCTGCATGCTCCTGAGTTCCAGCTTATAATCTGGAGGCCATCTCTACAGTACAAGTTCAGTGGCTGTACCATGCCTGTTCAAGAGGTCAGAGTGCAGGCTCCAGAATGTAAGCTTTGTAGCAACAAGTGTGCTTTAGGCCTCATGCTGTAGTGACAAGATTGTATGCTGGTTGAGTATTGGCATATATGGTGTAGAGTCCAGGATCAATAGTGGTGGGATGTGCATTCAGAGTGAAAACTCACTAGTAGAGGCATGGCTACTAATAGAGTGGGGGCTTAGCAGTTGTGACATGTGAACTAGAGCCTCTGCTCAGTACAAAAGACATGCATTCCATGCAGTAACATCAATAGACATGCAATGACAGTTTCTAAAAGCTGAACCAACAGCTTTGAATAGGTATCTTTCTAATATGGGTATGTGTTCATTAGTGGCAGGTCTTGTCAATCCTGTCAATAAATGCAATAGTTACAGTACACATGCTATAAAATGAAGCTTCACTATTTATGGGACAGTTGGTCTAGGGTGCAAGCTCTTTAGATGTGGCATGCCTTCTCCAGAACACAGGCCCAGTAGTGATGGAAAATGACACTGAAATGCAGGCCTGGCATTGGCCTGGTGAGACGCCTGTCCTAGAACAAGTTCAATAATCTCAACACAATTGTTTGACAGTTCAGTCTTACAAGTTGCAGCATGAATACTCAGAACACAGGCTCAAGAGTGGCAGATGAATGACATAAAATATGGGCTTATAAATACGTGACACATCATCCAGAGAGAAATTTCAGAGGTTGCAGTATGCCCGCTCTAGAATAGGGGTACAAACCAGCTAAGTAGAGCCAGGATGAATTTTCTAGAGTGCAAATTTACCGGCTGGAGCTGGTGAATTTAAACTCAAGTGCATTGTTATAGTCATGGCCAAACTCACACTGAACTGTGTATACTTAGTAATTGTGGCCTGCCTGCTCTAAAGCATGGGCCTTGTACTGTTGGGATGTGTTTTCCAGAGTGCTTTCCAAACAGATTGCACTATGTATGCACTAGTAAAATAATGGCTTTCTAGTTGCAGGGTACTTATTCTAGATTGTAAGAACAGGGCTCAGGGGATTCACCGTTTCTCAATACTTGTGAAATGCCTGTTGTAAAATGTGGCCTCAGTAATGTTGGAGGTCGTGCTCTGGACTGCAAGCTTAGTAGCTGCAAGGAGTGTCTTCTGTAAAGTAAGCATATATTGGTTGGAAGTGTGAGGCAGAGTCCTGGATCTACACAACACCTAGTTTAGTTTATGTGCCCAGTATTAGCAAGATGCATATTCAAGCATGCTAGCTCAGTAGTACCATGTCCTGGAGGGGCACTTCATATATATAGCACTCATGGTGCAGAATCAGAATTCAAAAAAGTCACCAAAGAATTTTGCACCTAACGGCAACTACCATCCATGAAGTGGCTCACATACTCGTGTCTGCCCACAGCTGTTATGGTCTGGGTACAGACAGGGTGCAACATCATTGCTTAGGGAAGGGACCAGGGCTGAATTCCCTGAGGATACTCTGAGTGAATTAATGTTACATAGCAACACAAACTGTGGAAATGCCAGGGACACAAAGGAAAAGATCTCTCCTGTGGGAAAGCTCTAATACCTCACCATGAACCCTGGAGCACTCACAGAATAAAGGATTGCACCCGAGCAAATACCAAAGGAGAGCTAGCCATGAGCCCTTTAGGGCCCTCTCCAGAAGCAGAGTGGCAGATGTGCAACAGCCAGAGGTGAAATAAAGGGATGGAAGTCATATCAGCTCTGGAGTCTGAATACCCAACAAGCTGTGAGCAGGTTGCAAGTCCCTAACCACATGTTCCTGGGATCCTGGAGGTTCGTATCTGCCAGGAGTGTCTTTAAGACCAGCTTCCCTGAGAAGACCCACTGTCCACCTGGGACTGGGCCCTCATGGTGCTTCCAGGAGCCTGAGAAGTGTATACTTGGACCTGGTAAGTGCATACTGCCTAGGGCTGTAGAAATCACTGTGTTCTCCACCCACTGTGAGTGCTCCCTGCACATACCAGTGGTGTCTGTTTGCAGTGTTCCTCCATCTTCACAGTACAACTGAGCCAGTGAGCCCAAATAGATATTATTTGGGGCCACATTCACCCTCCTTTCTTAGGGCAGAGAATAGACACTCAGGAGATTTGCTGGAAGAGACCAATTTAAGCCAGGAAAAGAAGGGGAAACCAACCCAGAAATGGCAGATGCAAAAGGTTAAAGTACTGAATCCTGAAGTTAAGCTGAGACTGTGCATTTTAGGGACAAGTGTAGACTTTGAGTACAAGTACAAGTCAAAACAAGGGATTATTTGACACTGAAATGACCCCACACTGCCCACAACAGCTCCAGACAAATTCCTAGGTACATTTTTATGTATTATTATTATTTTAATTACAATTTGTATATCTTTAACTTCTTTTCATTTGGTTATTCTTATTTTTTCTCATTAAAAATACTTTCTTCCCATCCTCTATTTCCCCCCATCATATTGTCCTAATATGGTTCTTTATGATGGATTTAGTTTTGTTTTTTTTTTTTGTTGTTGTTGTTTGTTTGTTTGTTTTATATTTGAGATTCTATTATTTTAGGTTCCTAATTTTTGTTTTTTTTTTCTCTTTTGCTATTCATTTTGTGCCTTTAAGATTTTAATTTTTAATATCTAGTTTTACTTAGGAATTTGATTACTGGCTTCATTGCTGTCTTCCCTTTTGTCTATCCCCCTTTTCCTTCCTGGTCACCTCTATCACCTTCCTCCCTCTTCTCTATATAACTCTGTGAATCTCTCTGGGTGTCCTTGGCTGTGGAGATTTGTTTCGCCATTAATCTAAGGGTTTTATTTTCTGTGCTCTGTGGATGGAGAAGTATTGAAGCTACTGTAAGAGGGAGGAGGCTCAACTCCAGGACTATGGTACATCAAAAACTCCTGACCCAGAGAACATTAATAGACAAGATCCCATTAAAAAGCCTTAATACTTACACTGAGACCAAGAGCCATCCAAGATACAGCAAGCTCCAGTTCAAGACACAAGTTTCAAAAGTCTCTGGCCCAACCCCTCACACAGGAAGCAGGCTCAACAATTAAAAGGAACTACATCCCTCCAGCCTGCAGAAAGAAGACCCCAAACAAAGCAACTAAACAGAATGAAAAGGCAGAGAAATATACAGCAGGTGAAGGAGCATGATAAAACCTTGTCAAACCAGACAAAAGAGTAGGAGATAGGGAGTATACTTGAGAAAAAGATTCTTAATGATAGTAAAGAAGATCCAAGATCTTGAAAACAAAACAGGGTTACAAATAAGTAGATTAGAGACACAGATTGAAAAGATGCAAGAAATGTTCAACAAGGACCTAGAAGAAATAAATAATTGCCCATTAGTAATGAACAGTGCAATAACAGAGATTCAAGTCACTGAGGGAACCAACAGTAAAGTAACTGAGGTAGAAGAATGTATAGTAAGAAGGAATATAGAATGGTGGAAATAAATGAAGTAGAGTGGAAGAAAGAAAAAAAGAATTAGAACAAATGAGGAAAACCTCAGAGACCTCTGGGGCAAGTCAATTTTCCAAACTATTGAATCATGAGCATCCCCAAAGAAGAAGAAGAAGTCAAAAGGAAAGGTCATGAGAAAATATTTAATAAGATAATAGTCAAATATTTCATAAAATGGTGAAGGAAAGAGCTATCCAAGTCCAAGAAGCCCAGAGAGTCCCATATATTGAAACCCCAGGGAGAAACTCACCAAGATGCATATGAATCAAAGAAACAAAAATTAAACAAAAAGAGCATATATTAAAAACATCAAGGGAAAAAAATAACCAAAAAATAACATAAAAGTGAGATCCCATAAAGATAACAGCTGATCTATCAACAGAAACCCTGTAGCCCAAAACAGAATGGCCTGGCATGCTTAATATGATGAAAAGGAAAAACCTACAACCAAGATAACTCTTCCTAGCAAGAATCTCATTCTGATTCAAAGGAGAAATCAAAGTACCACCAAACCAGTTATTCAAAATATGCTAAAGGATCTTCTCTGGACGGAAAACACAGAAAAGGTTCTAAAAATGAACTTAGAATAATGAAGTAAGTGGTAAGAGGATGATTTGTGCATGCTAAATTATTGCAGTCATTTCCAACTCTGTGTGGCCCTATGGGTTGTAGTCTAGAAGGCTCCTCTGTTCACGGAATTCTCCAGGGAAGAATACTGGAGTGGGTTGCGGTGCTCTCCTCCAGAACGTGAGGTAACAATTTATCAACAATTACCTTAAACTAAATGGATTAAATGCTAGAACCAAAAGACAAAGACTGGCTGAATGGATACAAAAACAAAACCTCTATATAGATTGTCTACAAGAGACTTACCCAAACCTAGGGACACATACAGACTGAATGTGAGGGGCTTGAAAGGGGTATTTCATGCAGATGGAGTCGAAAAGAAAATGAGAGTAGCAATAATCATATCAGATAAAATATAATTTAAAATAAATACCACTATAAGAAGCAATGAAGCATACTACATAACCATCAAGGGATCAAGCCAAGAACAAGAAATAACAACTATATATACTCAATCAACTTTGGAGAACCTCAATACATACAGCAAACCCTAACAATTATTAAAGGGGAAATTGGCAGTAACACTATAATAGCAGAGAATTTTAATATCCCACTGACTCCAATGGACAGATTATCCAGAGAGGAAATTTAACAGGGAAAATAAGCTTGAAATGATACATTGGAGCAGTTAGATCTAATTGATATCTACAGGGCACTCCACCCAAAACCAGTGAATTTCATCTTTTTCTCTAGTGCACGTGGAAGATTCTCCATGGTAGGTCACATCCTGGGCCACAAATTGAAACTTGATAAATTTTAAAAAGTTAAATCATATCGTCTTTTCTGACCACAATGCTGTAAGATTAGACATCAGGAAAATGCTATGTAAAAAAAAAAAAAAAAAACTATAAGGAAAACATGAAAAAAAACTATGAAAACACAAACATATGGAAGTTAACCAACACATTTCTGAAAGAGCAATAGATCACTGAAAAAAATAACAAAGGAAATAAAATATGCATAGAAGCAAGTGGTAATGAAAACATGACAACCCAAAACCAACAGGATTCGGTAAAAGCAACACTTACAGGGGAGTTCATAATAATACAAGTCTACCTCAGGAAATAAAAGAAACATCATATTAACAACCTAAAGTTCCACCTAAATCAAGTGGAAAAGGAGAGCAAAAAGCCCTTAAAGTTAGTAGGAAAAAAATCATACAAATCAGAGCAGAAATAAGTGAAAAAGAAATGAAGAAGACTATCACAAAGATCACAGAACTAAAGTTGGTTCTTTGAGAAGATAAACAAAATACATAAACCTTAGACAGACTCATCAAGAAGAAAAGGGAGAAGACTCCAATTAATGAAATTAGAAATGAAAATGGTGAAATGTGAAACAGCACATAACATAGAAATACAAATGATCATAATAGACAACTATGATCAACTATATGCCAATAAACAGACAACTTGGAAGAAATGTCAAATTTTCAGAAAAGATCCAAACTACAACTCCAAAACTGGACCAGGAAGAATTATAAAACTTGAACAGACCAATCATAAGAAAGGAAGTCAAAGTCATAATTAAAAAACAGCCTTTCAATGAACAAAAGCCCAGGGCCAGATGTCTTCACAGGTGAATTATACTAAAAATTTAGAGAAGAGTTAACACCTATCCCACTCAATCTCTGAGTCCAGAGAAATACAGAAGAAGGAAAACTCCCAAACTCATTCTACAAGGCCACCATCCCTTGATAGCAAAACCAGACAAAGATGCCACAAAAAAGAAAGTCACAGGCCAATATCGCTGATGAACATAGATGTAAATATCCTCAACCAAATTCTAGTGAACAGAATTGAAAAACATATTAAAAGATCATGTATCATGATCAAATGGATTTTATATCAGGGCCACAAGATTTCTTCAATATTCACAAATCAATCAATGTAATTCTCCATATTTAAAAATTGAAAGATTAAAAACCATATGATTATCTAATAGATTCAGAGAAAACCTGAGACAAATTCAACACTCATTTATGACAGCTTTATTTTCCAGAAAATAGGCATAGAAGGAACATAACTCAACATAATCATTTATGGCTAACCTACAGCAAACATTATTCTCAATGGTAAAAAGCTGAAATCATTCCCTCTAAAATCAGGAACAGACAAGTGTGTCCACTCTCACCACTATTATTTAATATAGTTTTGGAATTCCTAGCCACAGCAATCAGAGGAGAAAAAGAAAGAAAAGGAACCCAGACTGTAAAAGAAGAAAATATCTCACTGTTTGCAGATGAAATGCTTCTCTACATAGACATCCTTAAAGATGTCACCAGAAAATTACTAGATTTAGTCAATGAATGTAGTAAAGTTTCACCATATACAATTAATACACAGAAATGCTTTGTATTCCTATGTGCTAACAATGGAAAATCAGGACGAGAATTTAAGGAAACATCCTATTGACTATTGCAATGAAAAGAATGAAATACTTAGGAATAAATTTATCTAAAGAAAAAAAAAGATATGTATATAGAAAAACTATAAAATACTGATGAATGAAATCAAAGATAACACAAATAGATGGATAAATATACCATATTTGTGCACTGGAAGAGTCAATATACTGATAAATAGTATATTACCCAAATCAGTCATTGATCAAATGCAGTATCTATCAAACTACCAATGATCGTTTTCACAGAACTAGAACAAATAATTTCATAATTTGAATGGAAACACAAAATACCACCAAATAGCCAAAGAAATCATGAGAAAGAAGAATGGAATTGGAGAAATTAAAGTTCCTGACTGCAAACTACACCAGAAAGCTATAATCATTATGACAGTATGTTAGTAACACAAAGATGGATATATGAATTAATGTTAAAAAAAAAAAAAAAGGAAAGAACTTCCAGAGAGAAAATCACAAGCCTATGGGCACTTCATTTTTAACAAAGCAGGCAAAAATATACAGTGGGATGTTTCAAGAGAACAGCATCGAAACATGTATATTATCTAGGGTGAAACAGATCACCAGCCCAGGTTGGATGCATGAGACAAGCGCTCGGACCTGGTGCACTGGGAAGACCTAGAGGGAGCGGGTGGAGAGGGAGGTGGGAGGGGGGATTGGGATGGGGAACACATGTAAACCCATGGCTGTTTCATTTCAATGTATGAC
>SNSB01091616.1:408404-509802 GCA_012922965.1 Capreolus pygargus
ATTTAGACTCTGTGGGAGAAGGCGAGGGTGGGATGTTTCAAGAGAACAGCATCGAAACATGTATACTATCAAGGGTGAAACAGATCACCAGCCCAGGTTGGATGCATGAGACAAGCGCTCGGACCTGGTGCTCTGGGAGGACCTGGAGGGAGCGGGTGGAGAGGGAGGTGGGAGGGGGGATCGGGATGGGGGAGACATGTAAACTCAAGGACGTTTCATTTCAATGTATGACAAAATTCACTACAAATTAAAAAAAAAAAAAAAAAGACATAGCAATCCCATTGCTGGGCATATAACACAAGGCAGCCAGAACTGAAAGAGACACATGTATCCCAATATTCATTGTAGCACTATTTACAATAGCTGGAACATGGAAGCAATCTATATGTCCGTAAGCACAGGAAGTTCTGTATAATGAAAGTATAAGGAAGTTGTATTCCACTATATACATAATGGAATATTAAGCAAAAGTGGAAGTTGCTCAGTCGTTTCTGACTCTTTGCCACTCTATGGACAGTATAGTCCATGGAATTCTCCAGTTAGAATACTGGAGTGGTTAACCTTTTCTTTCTTTAGGGGATCTTCCCAACCCAGGGATCAAACCTAGGTCTCCTGCATTGCAGGTGGATTCTTTACCAGCTGAGCCACTAGGGAAGCCCAAGAACACCAAGAACACCAGAGTGGGTATTCTCTTCCTTTTCCTGCATATCTTCCTGATCTAGGAATTGAACTGGGGACTCCTGCATTACACGTGTATTATTTACCAATTGAGCTATCAAGGAAGTGCAAAGGAATATTATTCAGCTACAAAAAGGGGTATATTTGAGTTGGATGAACCTGGAACCTATTATAGACAGTGAAGTATGTCAGAAAGAAAAATATAAATGCTGTGTATTAACATATAATACGGATTTTAAAAAGATGGTACTGATGATCCTGAATGCAGGGTAGTGAAGCAGTTAGAGAAGTAAAAACACACCTCTGGATTCAGTGGGAGAAGGCGAGGTTAGGATGATTTTAGAGAATAGCATTGAGACATATTCATTACCATATGTAAAATAGATGACCAATGCAAGTTTCATACATAAAGCAGGGCACCCAGTGCTGGTGTACTGGGATATCTCAGAGGGATAGAATAGGAAGTGAGGTGGGAGGGGTGTTCCAGATGGGGGGGGCACATGCATACTTATGGATTAATCATGTAGATATATGGCAAAAATCAAAATATTGTAAAGTAATTATCCTCCAATTAAAGTAAATTAATTAATTAAAAAAATAAAATGCCAGCTGAGTAGTGACCAGATGTTTGTTTTAGAAAGCAGACTCAGTAATGTTGGGACAAATGCTCCAGAGGGCAATATTAGTAATCTTGGCAAGTTTCCCCTAGAATGTGGTATCAGTAGTGGTGGAAGGGTGCTTCAGTGTGTAAATCAGTATTTGTGGCAAGGATGTGCACTAGAACATGGGGAGAGTTGTAGTGGGACATTTGCTCTGGATTGCAAGCCCTTTAAGATACCTCCTCTATAAAGCAAGTCCAGTAATTACAAGACATTTGTTCCAGAGTGTAAGTTGAGTAGTTGCAACACACGAGCTAGAATCCTCCTTAATAGTTTCATGGTTTATGAACTCATACTTCTTATTACAAACTGTGGTATGCCTATTCTTATCGGTGGTCAGTAATGGCAGTTGCATGCTCCACAATGCAAGCAGTGTACTTGCAGCACATATACCCTGGACCTCAGAACCATTGGTGGCAGGACAGGTGTTCCAGAGAGCAAGCTAGAAATTTTGACATGAGTGCTTTTTAGAATGGGCTCAGTATTTAGTGGATGCATGCTCCAGAATTCATGCTTAGTAGCAGTGCTATGTTTTTTTAAGAGTATTGTCCTAGTAGTGAAGGTACAAATGGTTCAAAATGATGCTAAGTTTTGTGGCAACTCTGTTCTAGACTGTAGGTTCAGTAGTGGCAGGATGTGTGCTCAGAAACTGAGGCTCAGTCATCCTAGGACTTGGCAGCAGCAGGAGCATCCTAGGACATGTGCCATGTAGTGCAAGCTCAGTAGATTCACTCAAATGCTGGAGAATGTGGGCTCAGTAGTGGTGGAGGGCTAGGCTCTGTAGTGCAAGTTCTGTAACTCTGGCACTCATTCTGTAGTGCACAGGCTCAAGTCTAGGTATGCAGGGATGCATGTTTAATTACTGGCCACTCATTCGCATATTATCTACAAGTAGCGGAAGGATTAGTGGTCCAGGTGCAACTTCAGTAGTTGGGGACTTATGCTTGGACAGTCTCAGCAGTTGTGGGACACTTACTATAGAGTTGGTATTTTAATCACACAGTCATATCTGACTCGTTATGTCCTCCTGGAGTGTAGCCCACCATTCTCCTTTATCCTTAGAATTCTTGAGACAAGAATACTGGAGTGGATAGCCATTTTCTTCTCCAGATAATCTTACTGGCCCAGGGGTCAAAACCAGGTCTCCTGAATTACAGGCATATCTTTATTGTCTGAGCCACCAGGGAAGCCCAAAGACATATTAATTGTTTGCTGTGTGAGTGCTCAGTCATTTCAGTCTTTTTTAACTCTTTACTAGTCTACAAACTGTAGCCCACCAGACTCTGCAGCCCATGAGATCTTCCAGGAGAGAATACTGGAGTAGGTTGCAATGCTCTTTTCCAGCAGATCTTCCCTATCAGGGATATGAATATGCACTTACTGTGTCTTCTGCATATTGGGCAAATTCTTGATCTATTGAGCCACTGGGAAAGCAAACATAAACGTTGTGCTCAGTCGTTGTGTAACATGCTCCAGAGTGCCAATCCAATAGTTGGAGCATACCTGCTCAATAGCAGATTCTCAGAGAGCTTTGAGGCATGCTCTGGAATGCAAACCCAATAGTGGTAAGAAGCATGCTCCTGAAGGCAAGTTTGGAAATTTTCACTTGTGGATTCATTATTGGCATGACACTTGCTGCAGATTCCAAGCTCAGAAGTTGCAAGCTGAAGCACTAGAACACAGGATCAGTAGTGGTGAGGCAAAAGCTCCAGAGAGTCATGCTTACTAATGCAGCAAACACGCTCTAGAATGCTGGCATATTAGTGGCAGCTAGTGGGCCCTACAATACAAGTTAAGTGTCTGTGGAGTGTCTGCTCTAGAGTGAGGGCCTAAAAGTGGCAGAACCTGCATTTCACATCAGTAGTTGCAACATGTGAGCTCTAGAGTGGCTTCTCAATAGTGCTATGGCACATGCTGTAGAATGCAATCTCAGTAATGGCAGAATGAATGCTCCTGAGTGCAAGTTTAGTGGTTGCAGCTCTAGTGCTTGTTATCAGTACTGGGGACACTCCAAAATGCAAAGTCAGTAGTGTGGCAAACTTGTTGAAAAGCATGAGCTCAGTTGGCTGGACACTTTCTACAGGTTGCAAATTTAGTAGTTCAGTATCTGCAGCAATCCTACTTGAGTGTGCAAATTTTTAGTCAGAAAGTTTGTTCTGGTTTGCAAGTTCAATAATAGCACAACCATGCTCTAGATTTCTGACTATAGCTGAGGGACATGTGCTCCAGTATGCAATCTCATTAATGTGGCACATGTGCTCTTGAGTGCCTGCCTGGGTTGGATGCTCTAAAACATAAGCTCATTGGTGGAAAGGTGCTTGCTCTGGAGCTCAAACTGAGTAGTTATGCATGTCTATTCTAGAAGTTAGGATCTTTTGTGTCAGGACATACACTTCAGTTTTTAAGCTCAGTAGTTATGGCACAGGTGGTCTAAAACATGGAATCAGACATGGCAGGAATTGTGCTGTGCAGTGCACACTCTCTTTAAGAGGCATTCTTGAAATAGAATGTGGTCTTTTAGTGGCCAGGTGTGTGCTCTATAATGAGATATTAGTAGTGTTGACACATGCTCCAGAGTGCAAGGGAAGTGGTTTGGCCACGAGTTTTTGTTTCCAGTTTCAATTATGGTGAAATAAGTGTCTGAGAGTGCAAGTATGAGAGTACAAGTTCAGTAGTGAAGCCATGCATATTTAAGAACTGATAATGAGTATCATGTATGTAGAAGGGCATGACCTCAGTAGTATTACACAAAGCAAGCTCAGTATCTGATGCAGGTTTACCTTAAAATGTTGGTCATGGAATGCCTAACTTTCTTCAGAGTGCAAATCAATAGCTATGATTTTCCTCTTCTAGAATGCACTCAGTAATGGCAAGATCCATGTTCTAGAATTCAGGCGCAGTACTATCGTAGCCTTTGTTCTAGAGTCCAAATTCAGTAGTTACAATAAGGATGTTTAGAACATGGGCTCAGCAGTTGCAGGATTCATACTTTAGTATGTGAGCTCAGAAGTGGTGGGGCACATGTTCCCCAGTGCAAGCTCATTACTTGTGGAATGCTAACTCAGCAACAGGTTCCAGGGAGTCCTTGATGTGTGCTGTGGAACAATATCATTAGTGGAAGAAGCATGCTCCTGACAGCACACTTACTATTTTTGGCATGTAGAATCCAGAGTGTGACTTCATTAGTGATAGGCACATGTTGAAGAGAGGAGCACAGGAGTTGCTTATGGCTGCAGTGGAACGCGGGTTAGTCATGGTGAGACAAGAGTTCCAAGTGTATCTTATTTGTTTTGGCAGCTCTGCTATGAATGCAGGCTCAGTAGGTTGCTGGTGGGCTTTATATTGAAATCTTAATGGCTGTGGAATGCCTGCTTTATAACATGTTCTCAATATTTGTGGAATGCATGGCCCAGAGTGCATTATGTGTTCTAGGAAGCATTCTCAATACAGTTGGCATATAGTAGTTGGATGTATGCCCCAGATTTTAAGATCAGTAGTTATGGCACAGGTGTTCTGGAGTGTGACCTCAATAGTGGCAGGATGCATGCTACAGAACTCGAGCTCAGTGTAACAAGTCGTATGCCCCAGAATGCAAGGTCACTAATTGTAGAATTTGGTCATTATAGCCCAGGATCAGTAGTGATGGGATGAAAACTTCAGAGTTCCAGAACTGTAGTGTACATGCTCTAGAGTGCAGACTCAGTTGTGGCAAGACAAGAGCTTCATAGATTTAACACAGTAGTTGTGAGCTACATGCTCTGGAGTGGGAGATCAGTGTTTATGGGATGCATGCTCCACAGTGCAAGTTAGTAGCTGTTCTCATCCTTCAGAGTGTGGGGTCAGAAGTGGAATGATGCTGACTCCAGAATGCAAGCTCAGAAATTGTGCCATGTTTATACAAAAACATAGGTTCAATAATGTAGGCTTGCATGTTACAGAATCCAAGCTCAGTAATTCTGATATACCTACTCTAAAGCACAATCTCCATAGTGGCAGGGCATGTTCTTCTGAGTGCAAGCTCAGTGGTTCAGTACAGTTGCACTAGAGTGTAGTGATAGTATAGACAGCATTCATGGTTCACAATGAAAGCTCTGTAGTTGCAGAGATGCAGGTCCAATGTGTGGATTCAGTAGTGGCATGATGCTTGCTCCAGGGTAAAAGCTCAGAATTTGTGACATGGATAATCCATACTATGGGATCATTATTGTGTTGTTATTTATGCATGCTACATAGTGAAAGCTCAGAACTTTCTGGTGGTCTTCTATAAATGGATGTTCAAAAACAGACTCAGTATTCTCACTGTGTGTGCCCTGGAGTGTAAGCTCAGTAGCTGCAATATACATGTCAGAGCTCAATACTGATAGGAGACACGCTCTATAATACAGTACAGAAGATCTGCCATGCCTTCACAAGAAGGCAGATCACCAGTTCCAGAGTTCAAGTTTAGTAATGACAAGTATGCTGAGTAGTGGAATGTGTGCTCTAGAGCCCTGGATCAGTAATGGTGGGATTCATCATCTAGGGTATAAACTAATTATTGGGGGCACACCTACTAGTAATAGAGTGGGGTACTCTGTAGTTGTGGCACATGTGAACTAGAGGATCAATTCAGTACTTACAAGACCTAATGCTGCACAGTAATCTCCATAGCTTTGGCATGACAACTTTTAAACATGTATTTTATTGTGTATTATCAGTTGTGGATGTTCTAAGGTATTATCCCAGTAGTTTGAGAATAAGTATTCCAGAGTACAAACACATAGGAACAACATATATGTTCTAATAAAATGATGGCTCACTAATGGCAGCACGCTTGCTCTAGACAGCAAGGTCAGAACTGGGACCACATTGAAACTAGACAAGGATTCAGTAGTTGAGATAAGGGTTATATGAATCATGAACTCCAAACTTACAAGACATATATTCTGTAGTATAAACTCAGAAGATAAGACACAACTGCTCAAGAGCATGATTTCAGAAGTGGCAGAACATGTATTGCAGAGCATGGGGTCAGTTGATAAAGCCGAACATTTGCTCCAGGTGCAATTTTAGTAGTTTATATCAAGTGCAGTAGCTTGGGATGCTTACTAAAGAGTTGGTGTGTTAGCCACACAGTAATGTCTCTAGTCTTTACAGTCCCATGTACCATTTCCAGCCAGGCTCCTCTGTGCATGGAATTATCAAGGCAAGAATACTGAAATGTGTTGCCATTTCCTTTTCCATGTGATCTTTCTGATTTAGGAATCAAACCATTGTCTCCTGTCTTAAAGTAGATTCTTTACTGTTTACAACAGAGGGGAAGCCCAAGGAAACATCAGTTGTTTGCTGTGTGCATGCTCAGTTTCTTCAGTCGTGTCTAACTCATTTTGATTACATGGACTGAAGCCCACCTGGCTCCTCTATCCATCATATTCTCCAGGAAAGAATATTGGAGTGAGTGCAATGGCCTTTTCCAGGGAATCACTCCCACCTAGGGATACCAGCCCACATGCCCTGTGTCTCCTGCATATCAGGGATCCTCTCTACCTTTAAGCCATGGGAAAAGCCCATATAGAATATGTCTTCAATATTGATGGGACATGTGCTCTAGACTGCAAGCTCAGGAGTTGTGACACTCTTCCTGGAAAGCAGGGCCTTAGAGTCCTTGACCTATGCTATAGAACATAAGAACAGCAGTGGTGGGAAGCTTCTCCTGAATTAAAGCTTGAAAGCTTTGCCACATGAGCTCCAGATTGTGGGTTCATTACTGGCAGCAGGCTTACTCAATGTTGCAAGGTCACTAGTTGGAAATGGATCAACTAGGGCATGAGATCTGTAGTGGCAGGATTCAAGTTCAACAATGCATGCAAACTAATTGGAGCACATGGGCCCTACAATGCTGGCACTATAGTGGCAGTTAATGGGCCTTATAAAGCAAGTTAAATACCTTTTGAATGCCTCCTTTAGAGTGCAGGCTCAAAAGTGGCAGAACCCATGTCCCAGAGTGCAAGAGCAGTATTTGCGACCTGTGAGCTCTAGACTAGCTTTCAGTAGTGTTATAATGCAAGCTATAGAACACAAGTTTAGAGTGGCAGAAAGCATGTTCCCAAGTGTTAAGGTCAGTCGTTGTGCACACCAGCTTTAGAGATTGACAAAATTCTCCAGAATGCAAGTTCAGTAGTTATGGAAAAACTACTCAAATGCATGAGCCCTGTAATAGTGGGGAAATTGCTCCAGACTGCAAGCTTAGCCTACTCAATAATATGGGATCAGTATGAGTAAAACGTTACATTGATCAGTGCAAAGAAATAGAGTACAACAACAGAATGGGAAAGCCTAGATATCTCTTCAAGAAAATTAGAGATACCAAGGGAACATTTCGGGCAAAGATGGGTTCAAAAAAGGACAGAGTTGGTATGGAATTAAAAGAACAAGAAGATATTAAGAAGAGGTGGCAAGAATACACAGAAAAACTGTACAAAAAAGATCTTCATAACCCAGATAATCATGATAGTGTGATCATTCACCCAGAGCCAGACATTCTGGAATGTGAAGTCAAGTGGGCCTTAGAAAGCATCATTATGAACAAAGCCAGTGAAGGTGATGGAATTTCAGTTGAGCAATTTCAAATTCTGAAAGATGACACTGTAAAAGTGTTACACTCAATATGCCAGCAAATTTGGAAAACTCAGCAGTGACCACAGGACTGGAAAATGCAGTTTTCATTCCAATCCCAAAGAAAGGCAATGCCAAAGAATGCTCAAACTACCACACAATTACATTCATCTCACACACTAGTAAAATAATGCCCCAAATTCTCCAAGCCAGGCTTCAGCAATATGTGAACTGAGAATTTCCAGATGTTCAAGCTGGTTTTATTTATTTATTTATTTATTTATTTATTTATTTATTTTTATTGTAGTGGATTTTGTCATACATTGAAACGAAACAGCCGTGGGTTTACATGTGTTCCCCATCCCGATCCCCCCTCCCACCTTCCTCTCCACCTGATCCCTCTGGGTCTTCCCAGTGCATCAGGTCTTGTCTCATGCATCTGATCTGGGCTGGTGATCTATTTCACCCTAGATAATATACGTGTTTTGATGCTGTTCTCTTGAAACATCCCATCCTCACCTTCTCCCACAGAGTCCAAAAGTCTATTCTATACATCTGTGTCTCTTTTTCTGTTTTGCATATAGGGTTATCATCTCTTCTTAATATCTTCTGTTTCTGTTAGGTCCATACCATTTCTGTCCTTTATTGAGCCCATTTTTTACCATGAAATCTTCCCTTGGTAACTCTAATTTTCTTGAAGAGATCTCTAGTCTTTCCCATTCTGTTGTTTTCCTCTATTTCTTTGCGTTGATCATTGAGGAAGGCTTTCTTATCTCTCCCGGCTATTCTTTGGAACTCTGCATTCAAATGGGAATATCTTTCCTTTTCTCCTTTGCTTTAGCTTCTCTTTGTTTCACAGATATTTGTAAGGCCTCCTCAGACAACCATTTTGCTTCTTCTCATTTCTTTTCCATGGGGATGGTCTTGATCCCTGTCTTAGGAGTAGTGGCCCACAATTCTAGAATCCTGGCTAAGTAGTAGCAAGACACAGCTATATAGTGGTGGGGTATATGCTCCATGGTGAACGCTGTGTAGATTAAACACACTTATTTTAAACTTAAGCTCAGTAGTGCCCAGATACATGCTCTAGAACACAGCATCTATAGTGGCAGGATACATACTCCAGATTATAAGCTCTTTTGTTGTGGCCTACCTCCTTTATACAGTGGTCTAAGTAGTTGTGGCATGTATGCTGTGAAGTCCATGATCTGCAGTGGAGTAAAAATGATATAGAACATGGGGTTATGAGTGTTTGGATGTGTTTTACAGATCAAAAGCCCATTAGTATGAATATGGACACTATAGAGGTAGACTGAATAGCACCAGCATGTGCATTAGCATGCAAAGTCAGCCTTGACTAAATCTGACTCTAGTATGAGGGCTCAAGTGTGGCCAGATATGTAATCCAGAGTGCATGATCAACAGTTGAGAGGGTCTTGAACTGGAATCCAGGCTCAGTACTCATGAGACAGGCAGTATAGTGAAAGATCAATACCTTTGCTATGCTTGCTTGGGAGTGGGACTGAATAGTGACATAAAGTGTGCTTCAGTGTGCAGGTTTAGTAATTGCAGTATGCTTGTTCTAGATTTCAGACTTATTTTCATGGGACATATGATCCAAAGTGCAAGCTCATTGGTTGTGTGGTATGTGTGCTACAGTGTACACATGGGAAGTTGCATTCTTTATAATGCAGGCTCATTGGTGAAAAGGTGCTTGCTCCAGTTGTAAACTGTATATTTCAGCATGCCTGATCTAGAGAGTAGTCGATGCTGTTTCAGGATCTGTACATCAGGTTGCCTTTGTACTTTACTATAGAATTTCAGTTCAGTAGTTGTGACACAGGTGCTCTAGAATTCAAATTAGTAGTGGCAGCATGAGTGTTCCAAAGAGTACACTTAGTACATGGGGTATATCTGCTCTAAACTCTGTGCTTTCGGGGCTAGGATATGCATTATTTAATAAGAAATAAGTAGTGGCAGACAAGTGCTCAAGAATGTACAGGAGGAGACAAGTTCTAGAGTGTAGTCATGGGAGCGGTGAGATGTTTACCTGAAGTGTAAGGTCAGTAGTGAAGGCATGTCTACTCTAGAGCTGAGGATAAGTATCTGTGGCATATGTCAAATACCGCATGACCTCAGTAGTGGCAAAATGTGTATTATATAGTGCAAACTCAGTAATTGAGCACATATATCCTAAAACGTTGGCTAAGGAGTGGCAGGATGCTTTCTCCAGAGTGCAGGATCTATAGTTGTAGCTCAACTACTCTAGAACACGGGTTGGATGATTATAAGATACATGTTTTAGAAGGCTTATTACTGTCACAGCCTTTGCTCCAGAGTCAAAAGAAGTAGTTGCAGCAAGGGTGGTTATAGTGAGGGTGCAGTTGTTGCAGGGTTCATGCTATAGAAGGTAGGCTCAGTAATGTTGGAATGCACGTTGCTGAGTGCAAATTCAGTAGATGTAGAATACTAACTCAAGAGTGGGTTCCAGGAGGTCCTTGATGTGTACAATGGAATACAACATATTAGTGCCCAGAAGCATGCTCTTCAGTGCAACCTTATTCTTTCCAGCTTATAAACTCCAGGGTGTGGATCTTATTAGTGTCAAGCACATGTTCAAAAGTGTAAGTGCAGTTATTGCCAATGGCTGCATTGGAACACAGGTGAGTAATGGTAGGAAAGGAGTTCCAGAGAGCACTCTCATTATTTGTAGCGTGTGTAATGTAGGATGAAGGTTTAGTAATTTTTGTTGGCAGGAATATTATAATAGCAACAGTTGTGGAATGCCTGCTCTGAAGTGTGGGTTCATGTCCCATGGTACATGAAGCATGGACTCTGGTGGAACACATGCTTCATAGTGCAACCTTACTAGTCACAGAAAGCATCCTTTCTATAGCAGGCCTCTAGTGGTTGGATGGTTACTCCAGAGTTGGCTTCACTCCAGGTGTGGCTCCAGTGATGGCAGGGTCTGCTGTAGAATTCGAGATCAGTTTATAAAACATTTGCTCCAGAGTGCAGGTTCACTACTAGTGGAATCCAGGCTTCATAGCCTGGATAAGTAGTGGTGGGATATATGTTCCAGAATTCAAGATCAGCAGTTACATCTTGGACCCCTAGAGTGAAAGTTTGTGTGTGGCAGAATACATACTCCAGAGAGCTTTATCAATAATGGTGGCCTCTGAGATCTGGAGTGTTGTATCAGTGTTTGTAGGATGCATGCTCCAGAGTGAAGGTTATTGGATTCAGCTCTTGAGCTCCAGAGTACTGGTGAGTTGCAAGTCCTAGAATGTAAACTCAGTAGTTGCAGTACACCTACTCTAGAGTGTGTGGTCAGTAATGACACGATGCCTATTTCAGAGTGCAAGCTCAAAAATTGTGCTATATTTATTTACAATACAGGCTCAGTGGTGTAGATATGTGTACTCCAGAGTGAAAGCTTAGTATTTTTGGTTTTAAAGCACAAACTCAGTAGTGGCACAGTAGTTGCAGGATGCTTATAACTTAGTTCCAACTGAGTAATTGCAGCACACCTACTTTAGATAAGTGTCCAATAGTAGTGAGGTACATGTTTAAGGATATGGGCTCAGTAATCTCATAGCATGTGTCCTGCAGGACAAGCTCAGTATTTTCAGGACATGAGCTGTAGAATCAGAACTCAGAAGTAGTAAGAGGCAGGTTCTATAATACAAGTTTAGTAGATCTGCCATGCCTGTTTGAGAGCACAATTCTCAGGCTCCAGAGCTCATGTTTAATAGTGACATGAGTGCTTTAGATTGTATGCTGTAGTGTTAGGGTGTATGCTCTAGAATGCGTGCTGAGTATCAGCATGTGTGCTGTAGCTCCAGGATCAGTAGTGGTGGGATGCACCATCCAGAGTGCAAACTTACTAGTAGAGGCATGCCTAATAATAGAATGGAGGCTCAATAGTGGTGGCAAACTTGAAAAAGACCATCATCTCCGTAGTTGCAAGAGCTGACTTCCATAGAGTGATCTCAGTAGTTGTGGTATTACAGCTTTTAAGAATATGCTTAGTTTAAAAAAAAAAAAATAAAAAGTGCTTAGTGTCAGCAGGACTTGCATTCCAGATAGCAAGCACAGTACTCTTGCACACACACTATAAAAAGAAGGCTCACCAGGGGCAGGACACTAGACCAGTGTGCAAGCTGTTTAGTTCTGGCATGCCTTACCTAGAATGCAGGATTAGTCATATTGGAACATGACTCTTCAATGTGAGCTCTGTAATATAAGGTGCCTGTCCTAGAACCTGGGCTCTGTGATCTCATCAAAATTGCTCTAGAGTTCAGATTCACATGTGTCATATGCATGCTCAGGAGTGGCCTGATGCATGACATAGAACGTGGGCTCATTAATGCCTGATACATCTTCTATAGAGCAAAGTCAGTAATTGCAACATGCCTGCTCTAAAGTAGGGGCATAATATTTCCTTGACTTGTGCTGTTGTTGAAAACCACTTCAGTACAGCCTGGATGAATTCTCTTAAGTGCAAACATAGCTGTTTGGGAATGCAGGCTCAAGTGCCTGGATATATTAGTGGAAAAACATGTATTTTATTGTGTATTTTAGGTAACTGTGGCTTGACTACTCTAAAACATTGACCCAGTAGTGTTGGGGTGTGTATTTCAGAGTGCAAACCAGAGACTGAAGCTTGTATACTATTAAAATGATGGCTCACTAATGGTGGGACACTTGTTCCTGACTGCAAAACTCAGCAGTGTGGGCATATGGACTCTAAAGCAAGAGTTTAGTAGTTGTGGCAACGGTTAAATAGAGCATAGGCTCCATCTTGGCAAGATGTGTATTACATAGAGTAAGCACAATATATGAGACAAACTTCTCTGACCACAGAGTTAGTAGTAGGTAGAATATGTATTCCAGAGTGTGAGGTCAGGAGACCATAGGTGTGTTATAAAACCTTTGCTCAGTAGAGGCAGGAAGCTTGCTCCAGAGTTCATGCTCAGTAGTTGTGCCATGCCTGGTCTAGAATGCAGTCTCTGTAGTGACATGATGTGTGTTCTAAAACCCAGAATCTGTCGTGTCATGACAAATGCACCAAAGGGCAATATATGTATCTGTGGCAAAAATGCTCAGGAGTGTGGTATCTGCAGTGGTGGCAAAAGTGCTACAAAGTGTATTGTCAATATTTATGGGCAGAGCCTGCTCTAAATGTGGTGTTGCTAGTATCAGAACATGTACTTCATATTGTAAGCAGTTATTGAAGTATGACTGCTCTAAAGACCAAGTTAAATAGCTGAGACTCATGCTTTTTGTACAACCTGAATAGTTGTGGCACATCTGAGCTAGATATCATGTTAGAGTTTTGGTAGATTATGAACTGATGCTTCAGAGTGCAAGTTCAGCTATTTTGACATGTCTACTTTACTTGGTGGAAAGTAGTCGCAGATGGGAGCTCCAGAGTGCAAGCACAATAGTTGCAGCACATATTTTCTGGACTGTAAGCTTTTTGGTGGCAGGGCATGTGTTGCAGATTGCAAGCTCAGAATTTTCATCTTGGGTGCACTATAGCGTGAGCTCAGTAATTCAGAGATGTGTACTCCAGTGTGCATGATTGGTAGCAGTGTTACGCTTGTTCTAGTGTGTGGTCCTGATAGTGATGATGTGCATAGTCCAGAGTACCACCCAGTATTTGTAGAATGTCTGCTTTACTGTGACTTCAGGCACAGTACACACGCCCTTGAGTATGATCAGACATTGCAACACATGTGATCGAAACTATGGTCACAGTAGCAGTGGGAGATGGGTTCTATAGTGCAAGTTATACTGTATCACTGGCCCATCTGCTGTAGAACACAGGCTCAAGTCTAGGAATGCATTCTTCAGGGCGCAAGTTTAGTAACTGGAAAGGTATACCAGTTCACATACTAGTAATGGCAGGATGCATGCTTTATGTGCAATTTCAATAGTTGGGCCACTCATCCCTAGTCAGACTCAGTAGTTGTGGGATATATACCAAAACACCAGTGTGTAGTCACCCAGTCATGTCTGACTCTTTGGAATCCCATATACCATAGTCCACTAGTCCACTAAGATCCTCTGTTCCTGTAAATCTGGAGGCAGGAGTACTGGAGTTGGTAGCCATTTCCTTTTCCAGGTGATCTTCCTGACCTTAGGATCAAACCCATGTCTCCCATATTGTTTGCAGACTTTTTACACTCTGAGCTACCAGGAAAGTCAAGACACATTAGATGTTTGGGATGTGCATGCTCAGTCAATTTAATCTTGTATGACTCTTTGGGAAATACCAAAGTAGCCATCCAGGCTACTCTGTTCAAGAGATTCTCCAGGAAAGACTACTGAAGTGGATTGCTATGCCTTTTTCCAAGGAATCTTCCCAACCCAGGGATAGGAATCCACATCTCTTGTGTCTTCTTCTTTGGAAGCAATTTGTGTACCTACTGAGCCACCAGAGAAGCCCATATTGAAGATGGGCTCAGGGTGGTTGGACATGTGCACCAGAGTGCAAACTCACAACTAGCTGTGACACTCCTGCTCAAAAACTAAGTCTCAGCTATGACTCAAATTACACTATGAGATACAAGCTCAGAAAGGATAGGAGCATGTTCCTCAGTGCAAACTTTGAAGCTTCAGCTCCAGTTTGTGGGCTCATTACTGGCGGGATGCTGCTCAACATTGTAAGCTCTGTTGTTGGAAATGGGTGTGCTGAACATGAGATAAATTGTGGCGGGACAAAAGCTCCAGAGTGAATGCTCATTACTTGTGGCATGCATGCTCAAGAATGTGACTGAATTAGTGGTAGCTAGTGCACCCTATAGTGCCAGTGAAGTAACTTGGAATGCCTCCTCTAGAATTCAGAGTTAAGTGACAGAAAGCATACTCCAGAATGCAAGATCAGTAGTTGCAATATGTGAGCATTAGGGCAGCTTCTCAGTAGTTCTATGGTGCATGTATAGAACTTAAGTTCAGTAGTGGTGGAATACATACTCCTGAGTGCAAGTTCAGTAGTTGTGAACACTGTTTCTAGGGGTTGGGTCAAACTTGATAGAACATTCTGAAATGCAAGCTCTGTAGTTGTTGTATGCCTGCTCAAAAGCATTAGCTCAATCAGCATATAAGAAATGATAAATAAACACTTGCTCTAGGCTGCCAGTTCAGGCCTGGTTTAGAACACTGGTTCAGTATTAACATAACTAGATGTTAACATGTGGCTTCAGTGTTGGTGGCATGATGTGTATTTTGAATCAGGACTCAGTTCTCATGGGACATTTGATCCAGAGTACAATTCAATAATTTTGGAATGCATGCTTAAACTGCAGTCTCACTGTAGGAAAGAAACCTGTCTGTATGCAGGCTAAGTAGTTGGGGGATGTGTGTTCCAGAGAAAAGTCAGGTTCAGTAGAGGGAAAGCTAAGTAGTGGCAGAACACATACCTCAGAGTGCAGGCTAAGAAGTGGCAGCACTAGTGCTCTAGAGCATGGATTCAGTATTTCAGGGTTATGTAGCCTATAGTGTAACTTCTGTAGCGGTCAAACAGAGTCATTCCCACTAGTGAAAGAAGTTATGCATCAGGTGCTGCTCAGTATTTGTGGAAGGTGTACTCTATAACAAAGCAGTAGTGACATGAGGCATAATCTGAGTGCAGTCTCAGTAGTTATGGCATTACTGCTTTAAGATACTGACTGAGTAGAGGTGAGATATGTATCCAGAAAACTTGAGCTCTGATGCATATAGAATGGCATATATGTATTGAAGTGCAAGCTGAGAAGTTGCAACACATTTTCTCTAGAATGCTGGGTCAGTAAAAGTGGGACAAATTCTTCAGAGTGCAAACTCAGTAGTTGTGGCACACCTGTTCTCGAGCATGAGCTTAGAATGTTTGGATGCATACTGAAGAACATGGTATCAGTAGTCATGAGACTCATGCTCCATAATAAAAGCTTGGCAGTGGGGTCACTCCTGCTCATGGCCCGATCATCAATAATGTTGTGAGGTATGTTCATAAAGGCAAGTTCAGTAGTGGTGGGATGCATGCTTACTGTGCAAGCTTAGGAAGTTGCAGCTCAGAAGCTCTAAAGTGTGAGGTGGCAAGACATATGCTCCCGAGTGCAAGTTTAATACTTGCTTCACTCCTGCTCTAGAGTATGTACTGAGTAGTGACAGGATACTAATGCCGGAGTACATTCTCATTAATTCCCAGAGGCCTTCTCTGGAACATGAACTCAGTCATGGCCTGAGTGTTTCAATGTACAAGTTCTAAGAGCAGAACAAGAATGGAGGTTCAGAAGTGGTGGAGACTCTAGAAGGGCCATAATAGTGTCAACACACAGAACCACAGTGCTGGATCCAGTATTCCACAGTGAATTCTCAGTAGATGTGACATACATATTTTAAATCTTGGGCTAAATAGTGCTCAAATACATATTCCAGAGCTTGGGATCCACAGTGGCAGTACCTGTATTCCAGATTTAAGCTCATTTTTTGCAGCTCACCTCCTCCAGAGCATGGCCTATATAGCTGTGGCAATCCTCTGGAGTCCAGTCTAAATAGCAGAGGATCAGAGCTATAGTACATGGGCTAACACGTATTTGAATACATCCTCCAGAACAAAAGCTCATTAGTGTGGCACAGCCACTATGGAGCATAGACTCATTAGTGGCCTTCTGTGCATCAGAACTCAAGCTCACCTTTGGCAAAACATGACCAGAATGCAGGCTCAAGAGTGACAGGACACATGATTCAGAGTGAATTACTGTTAGTTGATTCAGGCCTGCACTGGAATTCAGTGTCAGTAGTTGTGCAAGGCAGGCAGTAGAGTGAAAGTTCAGTGACTGTGGCGTACCTACTTGAGAATGTGATTCAATATTGTCAGAAAGCATGCTTCAGTGTACAAGTTTAGTCATTGCAGCAAGCATTCTCTAGATTTCAGACTATTAATAGTGGTGTGCATGCTCCAGAATTCAAACTCATTAGCGGCAGCATATGCGCTCTGGAGTACAGGCCCACAGTGAAAGGGAAGTCACTGGGCCACAGGGGCTCTAGAATTCAGTCTCAGTGGTGACAAGATGCATGCTTGAGAGAGCAAGTTCATCAGTGAAATCATGGCTACACTAGGTGGATAAAATGTAGTTGTGGCATGTTTGCACCATAACATGAGCTAAGTAGTGGCAAGATATGAATCTAATAGTGCAAGTTCAATATTTGGAACATGTATGTCATAAAACAGTGGCTCAGGAGTGTCAGAATGCTTTCTCCATAAAGCAAGGTCAGTAGTTGTGGTTAGTTAGTTTTTTTTGTGTGTGATGTTTTTATTTTCTTTCTTTATTTATTTTCATTTATTTTTATTAGTTGGAGGCTAATTACTTTACAAAATTGTAGTGGTTTTTGTCATACATTGACATGAATCAGCCATGGATTTACATGTATTCCACATCCCACTCCCCCCTCCCACCTCCCTCTCTACCCAATCCCTCTGAGTCTTCCCAGTGCAGCAGGCCTGAGCACTTGTCTCATGCATCCAAGCTGGGCTAGTGATCTGTTTCACCCTAGATAATATACATGTCTCAATGCTGTTCTCTCGAGACATCCCACCCTGACCTTCTCCCACAGAGTCCAAAAGTCTGTTCTGTACATCTGTGTCTCTTCTTCTGTTTTGCATATAGGGTTATTGTTACCATCTTTCTAAATTCCATATATATGTTTAGTATGCTGTAATATTCTTTATCTTTCTGGCTTTCTTCACTCTGTATAATAGGCTCCAGTTTCATCCATCTCATTAGAACTGATTCAAATGAATTCTTTTTAATGGCTGAGTAATATTCCATAGTGTGTATGTACCATAGCTTCCTTATCCATTCCTCTGCTGATGGGAATCTAGGTTGCTTCCATGTCCTGGCTATTATAAACAGTGCTCTGATGAACATTGGGGTGCACGTTTCTCTTTCAGATCTGGTTTCCTCTGTGTGTATGTCCAGAAGTGGGATTGCTGGGTCATATGGAAGTTCTACTTTTAGTTTTTTTTTAAGAAAACTCCACACTGTCCTCCATAGTGGCTGTACTAGTTTGCATCCCCACCAACAGTGTAAGAGGGTTCCCTTTTCTCCACACCCTCTCCAGCATTTATTGCTTGTCGAATTTTGGATAGCCTCCATCCTGACTGGCGTGTAATGATAGCTCATTGTGGTTTTGATTTGCATTTCTCTGATAATGAGTGATGTTGAGCATCTTTTCATGTGTTTCTTAGCCATCTGTATGTCTTCTTTGGAAAAATGTCTGTTTAGTTCTTTGGCCCATTTTTTTGATTGGGTCATTTATTTTTCTGGAATTGAGCTGCAGGAGTTGCTTGTATATTTTTGAGATTAATCCTTTGTCTGTTGCTTTGTTTGCTATTATTTTCCCCCAATCTAAGGGCTGTCTTTTCACCTCGCTTATAGTTTCCTTTGTTGTGCAAAAGCTTTTAAGTTTCATTAGGTCCCATTTGTTTATTTTTGCTTTTTTTCCCCAATATTCTGGGAGGTGTGTCATAGAGGATCCTGCTGTGATTCATGTTGGAGAGTGTTTTGCCTATGTTCTATTCTAGAAGTTTTATATTTTCTGGTCTTACATTTAGATCTTTAATCCATTTTGAGTTTATTTTTGTATATGGTGTTAGAAATTATTCTAGTTAGTTTGGTCTATTTTTGTGTACGGTGTTAGAAAGTGTTGTAGTTAGTTTGATCTATAACATGGGCTTAGTAATGGCAAGATGCATGAGCTAGAATGCAGGCTCTGTACTTCAAATCATTTGTGTTAGAGTCCAAACTCAGTATTTGCTGCAAGGGTGCTTACAGTAGAGGAAAAGTAGTTGTAAGACGCATACTACAGAAGGTGGGGTCAGTAGTGATGGGACATGTGTTGCAGAGTACAAGTTCAATAATACTGTGTTGTCAGCTCAAAAGCAGGGGCAAGTTGGTCCTTGATCTGCAGAGTGAAACACAACTCTGTAGTGGGTGGAAGCATGCTCTTGAGTGAAAACTTATTTATTTATTTTTTTTTTTTTTGGCATCAAGACTCTAGTCTGTGGGCTCATTGGAGCATGATACCAGTGTTGATGGAAAACATGCTTCAGAATACAAGGTGTAGATACAGGATGCCAGTTCTAATGTGTGGAATCAGTAGTAACATCATGTTGCACCACAATGCAAGCTCAGAATTTACAGCACAGGTATTCCATATCATATGCACAGTTTTGCAGTTATGCACACTTATTAGTTATGGGAGGTATATTCTAGACTGTGACCTGAATGGTGACAGGATGCATGTTCTTGAGGGCTCAGAATTGGGGTATATCTGCATTAGAGCAAGGGCACTATAGTTGTAGGATACAAGTTCCTGAGTTCAAAATCTGTAGTCATGGCTTACCTACTTAAGAGCACATGATCGTAGTAGTCAGAAGCATGTTCAGTTCAGTTCATTTCAGTCGCTCAGTAATGTCCAACTCTTTGCAACACCATGAATCTCAGCACACCAGGCCTTCCTGTCCATCACTAACACCCGGAGTCTACTCAAATTCATGTCCATCGAATCGGTGATGCCATCCAGCCATCTCATACTCTGTCTTCCCCTTCTCCTCCTGCTCCCAATCCCTCCCAGCATCAAGGTCTTTTCCAGTGAGTCAAATGTTCACATGAGGTGGCCAAAGTCTTGGAGTTTCAGCTTCAACATCAGTCCTTCCAATAAACACCCAGGACCAATCTCCTTTAGGATGGACTCGTTAGCTCTCCTTGCACTCTAAGGGACTCTCAAGAATCTTCTACAATACCACAGTTCAAGAGCATCAATTCTTTGGCACTCAACTTTTTCACAGTCCAACTCTCACATCTGTACAGGACCACTTTAAAACCCATAGCCTTGACTAGACAGATATTTATTAGCAAAGTAATGTGTCTGATATCTAATATGCTATCTAGGTTGGTCATAACTTTCCTTCCAGTTCAAGGATTTAGGCTCAGTATATTTAAGGCAAGTGTTCTCAAGTGCAAACCCAGTAGTTTAGGCACACCTGCTCTGAAATGGGAGCTCAGTAGTGGTAAGAGGTAAGCTATATGTTACAAGCTCAAAAATCGTTTCATGTCTGATTGAGAGGACAAGTTTATGGTGGTAGAACACACACTCCAGAGTATAAGTTTAGTGGTGATATAAGGTTAATAGTGACAAATGTGCTTTAGGTCACATGGAGTGGCAGGGTGTGTGATCCAGAATATAAGCTGAGTAGTGGCATTTTTTCTCTAGAGAATAGGATTATAATGGTGAGAAGATTCATTCAGAGTGAGAAATCACTAGTGGGTCATGACTATTACAGTGCAGGAGCTTAGTTTCAGTAGTTGTGACACTAGTGTGCTAGAATATCAGCTCAGTAGTTGGAAGACCTCCATTGCATAGATAATCTCAGTAATTGTGGCAGGACAACTATGAAGCACAAGGTTGTGGGACTTGAATCCCAAAGAGGAAGCACAGTAGTTGCAGCACATGTGCTATAAAATGAAGGCTTACTAATGGTGGGACACTTGTTCCTGAGTCCAAGCTCTTTAGCTGTGGCATCCCTTGTCCAGAGCACAAGTTTAATAGTTGTGGAACATGAATCTTGATGATGAGAGTCACAGTTGTAAAATGTCTGTCCTAGAACCCAAGCCCAGGAGTCTCAAAATAATTGCTCTAAAGTTCAACTTCACTAGTTGCAGCATGCAAACTTAGAGCACAGGCTAAGGAGTGGGAGTATGTGTGGAGTAGAACATGGCTAATTAATGCCTGATACATCCTCTAGAGTGCAAGCTCAGTAGTTTAAGAATGCTATTCTAGAGTAGGGGTTCAGCAGTTCTTCAACATTGGCCCTTGAAAATAAGCTCAAAAAAAAAAAAAAGAAAGAAAGAAAGAAAAAGAAAATCAGCTCAGTAGGGCCAGTATGAACCCTCTAGTGTGCAAACTTTGCAGCTGGGGAATGCATAACCAAGTACATTGATAGATTAATGGCAAAAACACATATTTTACTGTGTAATCACAGTAGTGTTCAGGCTGTTCTAAAGTGTACTATACCTTGAACTGTAGGGATATATATTCCAGAGTGCAAGCACAGAGGTTGCAGCATATATGCTTTAATAAAATGATAGCTCACTAATGGAGGGACGCTTGCTCCATACTTCAAACTTAGAAGTGGTGGCACATCAACCCTAGGGCAAGAGTTCAGAAATTATGTTACAGGTTAAGTAGAGCATGTGCTCCATACTGGCAAGACATATATTCCATAGGATAAACTCAGCAGATGAGGCATGACTTCTCTAGAAAATAGACTCATTAGTGGCAGAACATGTATTCCAGAGTGTGAGTTCAGTAACTACTGCAGGTATGCTGTAAAACTGGGTCAGTAGAGGCAGGAAACTTGTTCCATTCTCTGTAGTTGTGATATTCCTGCTCTATAATGCAGACTCAGTAGTGACAAGACATGTGTTCCAGACCCAGGCTCAGTAGATTCAGGAGAAATGCTCCAGAGGGAAAGATCAGTAACTGGAGGAAGCACGCTCTAAAGTGTGGTATCTCTCAGTTCAGTTTAGTCACTCAATCATGTCTGACTCTGTGACCCCATGGACCACAGCAAGCCAAACCTCCCTGTCCACCTTCTAGAGCAAGGGCCTGCTCTAGAACATGGAGTCAGGAATAGCAGGACATGTATTCCTCATTGCAAGTTTATTTCCTGTCTGCTCTTAAAAGTTTGGTAGTTATGAGATTCATGCTTCAGAGTGAAAGATAAATATCTGTGGTACTTCTGATCTAGGATGCATGTTAGTAGTTTTGTAGTTTATGAACTCATGCTTCAGAGTGCCAGATCAGTAACTGAGGCATACTTTCTCTGGTGGAGGGTCAGTAGTGTCAGATGTTGAGCCATGCAAGTATGGCTGTTATAGTACACGTACTCTGGAAATCAGGCTTTTGGTGGTAGGACACTGGTGAAGGTATGCACTGTCCAGAGTGCTGCTCAGTACTTTTGGAAGACTTGCTCTAGTGAGCAGGGTCAGTAGTGGTATGATGCATGCTCAGTAATGCAGGTTCAGTCATTTCAACCTGTGCCCTGCACAAACTCAGTAGTTGCAACACAAGTGCACTAGAATGCAGGCACAATAGTTGTTGGAGGAAGGTCTATAGAGCAAGTTCTGTAGCTGTGGAACTGCTTTAGAGTACCAAGATCAATTCAAGGAATGCTTGCTCTATGGTGTAAATTAAGTAACTTTGGAAACCTGTAGTAGATAATGCACCAGTAGTGGCAGGATGTGTGCTCCAGGTGAAATTTCAGTAAATGGGGTGCTTGAGCTTAGAACCAGGCTCAGTAGTTGTGGGACACTTATATTGCATTGGGGTACTAGTATTTAATCATGTCTAACTCTTTGCAACCCCTTAGACTATAGCTCACCAGACTTCTCTGACCATGGAATTCTGGAGGCAAGAACTGGGGTGGTTAGATATTCCCTCTCCAGGTGATCTTCATGACCCAGGGACTGGACCCAGGTCTCCTGCATTGCATTCAAATTTTACTGTCTGAGCTCTCAGGGAAGCACAAAAGCATTTTAGTTGGTTTTTGTGAGTGTACTCAGTCACTTCATTCATGTTGGACTTTAGAACTCTATTTACTGAAACCTGCCAGGGTCCTCCATCTATGAGGTTCTCCAGGAAGGAATACTGTAGTGGGTTGTCATGTCCTTTCCCAGGGAACTTTCCCTATCCATGTGTTAGAACCTGCATCTCTTACATCTTTTATATGGATCAAAAATTCTTTACCTACTGAACCCCCTGGGAAGTTTGTATAGAAGTTGTGCTCCATAGCAGTGAGTCATGTGCTCCAGAGAGCAAGCCCAGTAGTTGCCACAGCCTGGTTAATAATAGAATATCAAAGTGCCTGGCCTTGTGCTATGGAACACAATTCCGATCTGCTTGTAGTCACGTTCCTGAGTGCACGTTTGGGAGTTACAGCTCATGGGATCCAGAATTTTGGGATTATTATGGCAATAGACTTGCTCAACATTGCAAACCGTAGTTGTCAGTGGATGCACTAGAAATGAGACCAGTAAAGGTAAAAAGCTAGGTTCAGAATGTATTTTTATTACTTGTGGCAGAATTGCTCAAGAATGGAACTCAGTAATGGTAACAGTAGAGCCCTATAGTGTAAGTGAAGTGGCAGGGGAATGCTTCCTCTAGAATGTGGGCCAAAGGGAGTGGAACATATGCTTCAAAGTGCAGCTTAGTAACTGTGACAAGTGTCCTCCAACCTCGGCCACTTTGTCATGGAATGTGTGCTCGAGTTCAATATCTGACATTACAAAAGACCTGGTCCAGATGTGGCCTCAATAATTACATGCATTCTCCACACTTCAGGCTCAGTAGTGGTAAGATGAATACTCTGAACTGAAAGCCTACGAGTTGCAACACCTGGGTTTTATACAACATTAATGGCGGTTTTCTGCACCATACATAGACCAAGCTCATCAGTGGGGGAATGCTTACTATATAAATGGAGGACTCCATTTATAGGATGTATGAACTAGAGCTTTGGTTCAGTAGTTATAAGGTATGTACTTCATAGTATAAGCTGAGTAGTTGTGGCCCCACAGTTCCAGAGCATGGCAGGACACACATTTAGAGTACATACTCAGTAGTTGTAGCTATTGAGCTCTAAAATATCAGTTTACAAATGGGAGTATGATTGTTTCAGAGTGCAAACTCAGTAGTTGTTCCAGGCTGGCTCTTGAAGTTGTGCTGAATAGTGGTAAGATTCATGTTCTAGAACTTGCGTTCAGTGGTCTCAGAATGCTTGTTCCAGATTACAATCTCAATTCATGAGATAAGTTATGCCCTGGAGAAAGGGAGCATTAGTTGTGGGATCTGTGCTCCAGAGTGCAAACTAAGTCATTGCAATATGTGAGTTCTAGAGTGACTTCTCAGTAGTTCCACAGAGGTTGCCATAGAACATAAGTTTAGTAGTGTGGAATGCATGCTCCCAAGTACAAGTTCAGTAGTTGTGCATGATGGATCCAGAGTACAAACTCAGTAGTTAGTTTGTACTCTGCAACACAGTAGCACGGGTGCTTAGAACACAGACCCAGTATTTGCAGGATGTTTACAAGACAGTGAGTGTTCAACAGTAGTGGTGAAAGTGTTAATGGTTAGGTAAGCCTTGGTAGGGAGGCTCGGGCCTGTCAGTAAACCACAATTTGTCAGAACACTCCACCATGATCCATAAATCTTGGGTGGCCTTATTGGGCATGGCTTATCATTTCCTTGAGTTAGACAAGGCTGTGATCCATGTGATCAGTTTGATTAGTTTTCTGTGATTATGGTTTTCACTCTGCCTGCCCTCTGACAGATAAGAATAAGAGACTTATGTAGGCTTCCTGATGGGAGAGACTGACTATAGGGGAAACTGTTTTTGTTTGTTTGTTTGTTTGTTTGTTTTAATAATGGGCAGGGCAATGCTCAGTAAGCCTTTAATTCAATTTGCTGTTGATTGAGGGGTCTGCATTCCCTCACTGTTTTGACTTGAGATTAAATCATGGTGGATATAATGAAGATAATGGAGGCCTCTTTCAAAAGGTCCTGTGCACTGCCACATAGAAAGAATGAAATCCACACTCACAGAAAACTAATTAAACTGATGACATGGACCACAACCTTGTCTAAGTCAACACTATGAGCCATGCCTCGTGGGACAACCCAAGATGGGCAGGTCATGGTAGAGAGTTCTGAAAACAAACACAGTCCACTGGAGAAGGGAATGACAAACTATTTCAGTATTCTTGCCTTGAGAACCCCATGAAAAGTAGTAAAAAGGTTAAAAAAAAAAAAAAAAAAAAAAAAAAAGGACACTGAAAGAAGAAAGATTCCCCAGGTTAGTAGGTGCCCAATATGCTACTGGAAAAGAGTGGAGAAACAACTCCAGAAAGAATGAAGAGACAGAGCCAAAGCAAAGAAAACACCAAGCTGTGGAAGTGGCTATTGATGGAAGTAAAATCAGATACTGCAAGGAACAGTATTGTATAGGAATCCTGAATGGTAAGTCCATGATTCAAGGTAAATTCAGTTCAGTCACTCAGTCATGTCTGATTCTTTGTGACCTTTTGAATCAGAGCACGCCGGGCCTCCCTGTCCATCACAACTCCTGGAGTCTACTCAAACTCATGTCCATCGAGTTGGTGATACCATCCAGCCATCTCATCCTTTGTCTTCCCCTTCTCCTTCTGTCACCAATCCCTCCCAGCATCACGGTCTTTTCCAATCAGTAAACTCTTCACATGAGGTGGCCAAAGTATTGGAGTTCAGCTTCAGCATCAGTCCCTCCAATGAACACCCTGGACTGCTCTCCTTTAAAATGGACTGGTTGGATCTCCTTGCAGTCCAAGGGACACTCAAGAGTCTTCTGCAACACCACCTTTCAAAAACATCAGTTTTTCGGTGCTTGGCTTTCTCCCCAGCCCAAATCTCATATCCATACATGAGCACTGGAAAAACCATAGCCTTGACCAGATGGACCTTTGTTGGAAAAGTAACATGTCTGCTTTTTAATATGCTATCTAGGTTGGTCATAACGTTCCTTCTGAGGAGTAAGCATCTTTTAATTTTGTGGCTGCAATCACCATCTGCAGTGATTTTGGAGCTCCCCAAAAATAAAATCTGACACTATTTCCACTGTCTCCCCATCTATTTGCCATGAAGTGATGGGACCAGATGTTATGATCTTAGCTTTCTGAATGTTGAGCTTTAAGGCAACTTTTTCACTCTCCTCTTTCACTTTCATCAAGAGGCTTTTTAGTTCCTCTTCACCTTTTGCCATAAGGGTGGTGTCATCTGCATATCTGAGGTTATTGATACTTCTCCCATAAATCTTGATTCCAGCTTGTGCTTCTTCCAGCCCAGCATTTCTCATGATATACTCTGCACATAAGCAAGGTAAATTGGAAGTGACAAGACAGGAAATGGTGAGAGTGAACATACCTGTTTCAGGAAGCAGTGAACTAAATAGACTGGAATGGGTGAACTTAATTGATATGACTGCTATATCTACTACTGTGGGCAAGAATCCCTTGGAAGAAATTAAGTAGCCCTCATAGTCAACAAAAGAGTCCAAATGCAGTACTTCAGTGCAATCTCAAAAACTAAACTATGATCTCTGTTTGATTCCAAGTCAAGCCATTCAATCACAGTAAGCTAAGTGGTATTCTCCAACCAGTAATGTTAAATAACCTGAGGTTGAATGGTTCTATGAAGACCTACAAGACCTTCTACAACTAACAGACACACACACAAAATATGTCTTTTTCATCATGGGGGACTGGGATGCAAAAATAGGAAGAAACACCTGGAGAAACATGCAAATTTGGCCTTGAAGTAAAAAATGAAGCAGGCAAAGGCTAATAGAGTTTTGCCAAGAGAATGCACTGGTAATAGCAAACACCCTCTTTCAACAGCACAAGAGAAGACTTCCCATGGACATCACCAGATGGTCAATGCCAACATCAGATTGATTATATTCTTTGCAGTAAAATATGAAGAAGCTCTATACAGTCAGCAAAATGCAGACTGAGAGCAGATTGTGTCTCAGATCATGAACTCCTTGTTTGCAAAGTTCAGACTTTAATGGAACAAAGTGAGGAAAACCACTAGACCATTAAGTTATGACCTAAATAAAATCCTTATGACTATACAGTGGAAATGACAAACAGATTCAAGGGATTAGATTTGACGGAGTGTCTGAAGACCTATGGAAGAAGATTTGGAACATTGTACAGGAGGCAGTGATCAAGACCTTACCCCCCCCCCCAAAAAAAAAAAAAGGAAATGTAAAAAGACAGATGGTTTTCTTGGGAGGCCTGACAAATAACTGAGAAAATAAGAGAAGCTAGAGACAAAGAATAAAATGAAAGATATAGTCATTTGAATGCATAGTTCCTAAGAATAGCTAAAGAGGCAAGAAAGTCTTCCTCAGATACCAGTGAAAAGAAATAGAGGAAAACAGTGGAATGAGAAAGACCAAAGATCTCATCTTTGATACCAAGAGATACCAAGAGAACATTTCATGCAGAGAAGGGCACAATAAAGCACAGAAATGGTGTGGACTTCTCAGAAGCACTGCTTATAATAGCCAGGACATGGAAGCAACCTAGATGCCCATCAGCAGATGAATATATGAGGAAGCTGTAAACATATACATATACACTATGGAATATTACTCAGCCATTAAAAAGAATACATTTGAATCAGTTCTAATGAGATGGATGAAACTGGAGCCCATTATACAGAGTGAAATAAGCCAGAAAGATAAAGACTAATACAGTATAGTAACACACACACACACACACACACACACACACACACACATATATATATATATATGTGTATATATATATATATATATATATATATATATATATATATGGAATTTAGAAAGATGATAATGATAACCCTATAAGCAAAACAGAAAAAGAGACACAGATGTACAGAGCAGACTTTTGGCCTCTGTGGGAGAAGGCAAGGGTGGGATGTTTCGAGAGAACAGCATCAAAACATGTATATTATCAAGGGTGAAACAGATCACTAGCTCAGGTTGGATGCATGAGACAAGTGCTCGGGTCTGGTGCAATGGAAGACCCAGAGGGATGGGGTAGGGAGGGATGTGGGAGGAAGGATCGGGATGGGGAATACATATAAATCCATGGTTGATTCATGTCAACGTATGACAAAAATCACTACAATATTGTAAAGTAATTAGCCTCCAACTAATAAAAATAAATGGAAAAAAAGAAAAATAAAAAAAAAGAAAAGTGAAGTAGAAAAGGAAAGATATACATTTGAATGCAGAGTTCCAAAGAATAGCAAGTATCAGTAATCAATGCAAATAGAGGAAAACAATAGAATGGGAAAGCATAGAGATCTCTTCAAGAAAATTAGAGTTGCCAAGGGAACATTTCATGCAAAGATGGGCTCAATAAAGGACAGAAATGGCATGAACCTAATGTAAGCAAAAAAAATTAAGAAGAGGTGGCAAGAATACACAGAATAATGGTACAAAAAAGACCTTCAACTCCCAGATGATCATGATGTTGTGATCAGTCACACTCACCTAGAGCCAGACATGCTGGCATATGAAGTCAAGAGGGCCTTAGGAAACATCACTATGAACAAAACTAGTGGAGGTGATGGAATTCCACTTGAGCTATTTCAAATCCTGAAAGATGATGCTGTGAAAGTGCTGCAATCAATATGTTAACAAATTTGGAAAACTCAGCAGTGGCCACAGGACTAGGAAAACATCAGTTTTCATTTCAATCCCAAAGAAAGTCAATGCCAAAGAATGCTCAAACAACCACACAATTGCACTTATCTAACAAGCTAGTAGAGTAATTCTCAAAATTCTCCAACCCAGGCTTCAGCAATATGTGAACTCTGAACAACCAGATGTTCAAGCTGGTTTTGGAAAAGTCAGAGGAACCAGAGTTCAAATGGCCAACATCCTCTGGATCACTGAAAAAGCAAGAGTTCCAGAAAAACATCTATTTCTCCTTTATTGACTATGCCAAAGCCTTCGACTGTGTGGATCGCAATACACAATTTCCAAATAGTTGAAAATTCTGAGAGAGATGGGAATACCAGGCCACCTGACCTACCTCCTGAGAAACATGTATGCAGGTCATGAAGCAACAGTTAGAACTGGACATAGAACAACACATTGGTTCCAAATAGGAAAAGGAGTACATCAAGGCTATATATGGACACCCTGCTTATTTAATTTATATGCAGGGTACATCATGATAAACGCTGGGCTGGAGGAAGCACAAGCTGGAATCAAGATTGCCAGGAGAAATATCAATAAACTCAGATATGCAGATGACACCACCCTTATGGCAGAAAGTGAAGAAGAACTTAAGAGCCTCTTGATGAAAGGGAAAGAGGAGAGTGAAAATTTTGGCTTAAAGCTCAACATTCAGAAAACTAAGATCATGGCATCTGGTCTCATCATTTCATGGCAAATACAGGGGTAAACAGTAGAAACAGTGGCTGAGTTTATTTTTTGGGGCTCCAAAATCACTGCAGATGGTGATTACAGCCATGAATTTAAAAGATGCTTACTCCTTGGAAGGAAAGTTATGAGCAACCTAGGCAGCATATTGAAACAGAGACATGACTTTGTCAGCAAATGTCCATCTAGTCAGAGCTATGGTTTTTGTGTAGTCATGTATGGATGTGAGAATTGGACTATAGAGAAGGCTGAGCACTGAAGAATTGATGCTTTTGAACTGTGGTGTTGGAGAAGATTCCTTGGACTTGGACTGCAAGGAACTCAAACCGGAGAATCCTGAAGAAAATCAATCCTGAATATTCATTGGAAGGACTTGATGCTGAAGTTAAAACTCCAATATTTTGGCCACTTGATGTGAAGAACTGACTCTTTGGAAAAGGTCTTGATGCTGGGTAAGACTGAAGGCAGCAAAAGAAGGGGCCAACAGAGGATGAGATTTTTGAATGGCATCATCGACTCTGTGGACATGACTTTGGACAAGTTCCAGAAGCTGGTGATGGACAGGGAAACCTAGAGTACTGAAGTTCATGCAGTTTGGTAGAGTTGGATATGACTGATAAAATGAACTGAATGAAGTGGTTACAAGTCCTGGATCCATTCAAAGCTCATGGCTGTGACCTTGCAGTGGAACACTTGGTGCAGAGTTCAAGATCAGTATTTGTGAAGTCCCAGATGGACTGCAGGTCAGGAATACCTTGATGTGTGCTATGGAACACAATTCAGTAAGGTCCAGAAATAGGATTCTCAGTGCAAGCTTATTATAGCCAACATGTAGACTTCATAGTGTAGGTTCATGGTGGTAAGCATATTCTCTAGAGACCAAGAACAGGAGTTGTCAATGGCTGCCCTGAAATATGGACTGTAATAGCTGGAAATGAGCTCTAAAGTGCAGGCACTTTAGTTGTGGCACATTTGCTATGAAATGATGTATTAATATCGGGTTTTGACAGGCATCATATTGCAATATCAGTAGCTGGGAGAGGTGCTGTACAGTGTGGGGTCTATCAGCAGAACAGCTATTCCAAAGTGCAAGTTTTGTAGTTGCAGGAAGCATCATCATTATAGCAACCATGTAGTGTGAGAAGTGTGCTCCAGAGTTCAAGATCAGTTGTTGTGGTGCATATGCTCTGGAATGCAGCCTATTAAGTGACAGCATGGATGTTATGTAACTTGAGCTTATTGTGGTAAGATGTATTCTCCAGAGTGGCAGGATGATTCCTCAAGATTTTGAACTCAGTAGTTGCAAATGGATATACTACAATGAGATCAGTATGGCAGGATATGAGCTCTAGAGTACACAATCATTACTTCCAGCATGTGTGACTATAGATTGTGGCTTTAGTAGTGTCAGCTGGTGGGCCTTATTGTGCAAATCAAATAGCTTTGGAATGAGTTCTCTACAGTATGGGCACGAAAGTGGTGCTCCAGTGTACAAGATTAGTGCTTGCATCAAACATCCTCTATACAGAGGGCACTTAGCTGTGGGAAACTGTGCTCCAGTGTTCAAGATCAGTAGCTAGCCAACATGGGGTCTAGAGTGTGGCCTCAATAGTGATGATGTGTTTTCTCTAGAATTCAGGCTCAGTAATACAAGATATATTCACAAAACTGAAAGCCCCCGAGTTGTGGTACCTGGGCTTTATACCACATTATTGGCAAGTAATTCAGTGTTCAAGCTCAGTAGGGGGAGCGTGGCTACTTTAGATCAGGGCCTCAGAATGTATGGGATGTATGATCTAGAGCATTGACTGAGTAGTTTATAGGCATAGCTTAGGCTGTAGTGGAATCATAGCTTCAGAGTTTAGTCTCTTTAATGTCAGGATATATTTTAGACCACATAGTCAGTATTTGTTGTATTTAAATACTAAAATATTGGTTCACTAACAGCAGATGATTGTTTCAGAGTACAAGCTCAAAAGTTTTGGCAAGACAGCTCTAGAATTTGAACTGAGTAGTGGCAAGATTCATATACTAGAAAATGGGTTCAGTAGTCTCAGGATCCCACTCCAGTTCTCTTGCTTGGAAAATCCCATGGATAGAGGAACCTGGTAGGCTGCAGCCCATGGGGTCACTAAGAGTCAGACATGACTGAGCAACTTCACATTCACTTTTCACTTCCATGCATTGGAGAAGGAAATTGCAACCCACTCCAGTGTTCTTGCCTGGTGAATCCCAGGGACAGGGTACCTGGAGGGCTGCCATCTGTGGGATGGCATGGAGTTGGACACAACTGAAGTGACTTAGCAGGAGAAGCAGCAGCAGCAGCAACAGCAGTCTCAGGATGTTCTTTCAGATTGCAATCTCAGGACTTCTGGTATAGACACCCTAGAGCATGGGATCTATGATGGTCAGACCTGTGTTTCAGTGTTAAAGCTTAGTAATTGCACTTTGTAAGGTGTAGAGTGGCTTATCATTACTGCTATGGTTCGTGCTGTAGAACCAGATTCAGTAATGGCAGAAAGAATGCTCGAGGGCAACCTTACCTGCTGAGGATGCTGGCTGTAGTGGTTGGTGTCAGTATTGGCAGGATGCTCCAGAATGCAAACTCAGTAATTGTGGCAAACCTGCTAAAAAATGTGAACCCAGTAGTTGTGGGATACTTGTTCCAGGGTGCAAAATCAATATTTGTGGCAGGCCTGCTCTAGAACAGGGGTTCAGTACTAGCAAAACTACACATTACACAGTGGACTCAGTAGTGGTATGATGTGTGTTTTGCACTGGGGCTCATTAGCTTTGGGACTTTTGATTCCGACTGCAAATTTACTTGTTGTGGAATTCATGCTTATACTGCAGGCTCACTATAGGCAGGAAATTCTATCTTTATGGAAGCTCAGGAGTTGTGGAAAGTGTGCTTTAGAGCACAGGCTCAGAGTTTAAGCATGAGTTCAGTAGAGCACAAGCTCAGTGACAGAACGTGTGTGTAAGTTTGCAAGCTCAGATGTTGCATCACTAGTTAGTGTTCTAGATAATGAATTCAATATTGCAGGTACATAGACTCTATAGTGTAACCTCAGTAGTTGTGAGATACAAGTTATAGATATGGTTCCACCAGTGAAAGGATACATGCTTCAGATGGCTGCTCAGTATCTGTGAGAGCTATACTGTAGAGCACAGGCTAAGTTGTGGAAAAACACAAATTCCAAAGTGCAGGCTCAATGGTTTGTAGCGTGCATGTTTTGAATTACAACAACATAGAGATAGATGTGTGCTCTGAAAAGTGGGCCCAGTAGAGTGTCATGTATACCCTAGAGTGCAAGCTCAGTAGTTGCAACTCATGTTTTCTAGGACACCAACTTGGTAGAGGAGGTGTAAGTTCTTCAGAGTGCAATCTCTGTAGTTGTGACACTCCTGCCCTTGAGCATGGACTAATAGTGGTTGGATAGATGCTATAGAACATGGAATCAATAGCGGTGAAACTCAATAGTGGAGTCACTGTTGCTTGAGGTTTGTGTCTCAGTCATGCCGATATGCATGCTGATAAGTGCAACCTCAGTAGTGGCATTATGCAAGGTGTAGAGTGCAAGCTTAGTAGTTGCAGCACAGAAACTCCTGAGTGTGAGTCTGTTAGTTGCAGGACTTTGCTCCAGTGTGTGAGTTCAGTAGTTACAATTGCCTGGTCTAGAACGTAATGTCAGTAATCAAGCAATGTAATCCAGAGTGCAAGTTAAGTATTTGGGACATTCCTATTGTAGGCTATCAGGTCAATAGTGACTGGACATGGACTGAAGAGTGCAAGCTCACTATTTACCACAGGCCTTCAATAGAACATGAGCTCAATCATGGCTCCTGTGTTGCAGTTTGAAAGATTTAATAGTAGCACATTTTCTCCAGACTGCATACTCAGAAGTAGTGGACCATGTCTCTAGAATGAGGGCTAAGTAGTGCCAAGACAAGGCTATATAGCACTGAGTCATGTGCTATATGGTGAAATCTCAGTAAATGTAACACATACTCTAAACTTGGGCTTAACACTGCCAGGACACACACTCTAGATGTTGCATTCATAGTGGCAGACTTGAACTCTAAATTGTAAGCTATGTTGTTGCAGGCAACTTCCTCTATAGCATGGTCTCAGCAGTTGTGGAACATCTGCTCTGGAGCACAGGCAGTTGTGAAGGAACACAGCTGGACATTGGCTCATTAGTGTTTGGATTCATTTTCAAGAACAAATATCATTAGTTGTGGCTTGACCACTATAGAGCATGGAATTTGCACCACATTTATGTACACTAGAATGTAAAGTCAACATTGGCAAAACAAGACTCAATGTGGGCTTTTAGTGGAGAGATATGTGTTCTAGAATGAGGGTTCATTAGTAGTGAATGCATGATCTAAAGTGGAAGGGAAGTTGTTGAACCACACAAACTTTAGAGTGCAGTCTTAGTAGTGGTGAGATGCATGTCTGAGAGTGCAAATGCAGTAGTAGGGACATATTTAAATTGGGGGAGGAATTTTTGAGTAACATGTGCTTTAGAGCATGGTATTATAGTGGCAAGATGTGCAGTCCATAGTGCAAGCTCATTGAAGCAGGTGTACTTTAAAATTTGATTCTGAAGCGGCATGATGATGCCTGCTCTGGAGTGCATGCTCAGAATTTTTAACATGGGTGTTCCGTGGCATAGGCATAGTATTGTAGTTACACACACCGCACTTCTTGGGCAAAGTTCAGAAGTTGCTGAAGGCCTACTATAGAGTTCTATCCAAATAGTGATGAAATACTTGTTCTTGATTGCTGTCAGAACTTAGGGAGCATCTGCACTACAGCGTGGGCACAGTAGTTGCAGGATACATGTTCCAGAGTTCAAACTCAGTAGTTGTGGCACACTTGCTTTAGAGCACATGACCTATACTAGTGAGATTCACATTCAAGGATGTTAGTGCAGTAGTCTTGTGTCTCGTGCCCTGGAGGATGAGGTCTGTATTGCAGCACATGTATTCAAGGTTTGGTGCTTAGTAATGGCAGCAGGCAACTTCTGTAGTTAAGTTCAGTAGCTCTGCAATGCCTGCATGAGACAGCAGATCACAGGATCCAGAGTTCAAGTTTATTAGTGACAAATGTGCTGTAGACCACATGTTCTAGTGGCAGGGTGTATGCTCTAGAATGTATGTTGAATAGTGGCATGTGTGCTCTAGAGCTCAGGATTCGTAGTGGTCAGATGTTTTATTCCACATGATAACTCACTAGCTAGGGCACAATTATCAATAGAGCAGTCACTCAGTAGTGACAGATGTGAACTAGAGCATCAGCTCAGTAGTCACAATATCTGCATTTTATAGAGAAATCTCAGGGTTATGGCATGATAACTTTAAAGGAAGTGCTCAGTAATGTCTAGATTTGTATTCCAGAGACAAGGCACAACAGTTATATCACACATGCTATAATATGAAAATAATCAATGTCAGGACACTTGCTCCAGGGTGCAAGTTCTTAAGTTGTGGCATGACATCACCAGAACATAGGTTCATTGGTGGTGGAATATGACACTTTAATGTGAGATCTGAAATGGTAAGTTTCCTGTCCTAAAACTGAGGCCTGGTAGTCTCAGCCCAATTGCTACTCATTTCAGCATACCCACTCATAGAACAGACAAAGGGGTGGCAGAATGCATGGCATAGAATGTGGGGTCATTAATGCCTGTTGCATCCTCAAGTGAAGTCTCTGAGGTTGCATCATACCTGTCTAGAGTAGGGGTAAAAAAGTTCATCAACAAGTAGTGGCAAACACATATTTTATTGTGTATAATCGGTATACGTGACCTGAATGCACTAAAGCATGGGTTCAGTACTGTTGGGATATTCCAGAGTGTAAGCACAGAGGTTGAAGTATTATGCTCTAATAAAACTATGGCTCACTACTGGTGTCACACTTCAGACTGCAAGCTCAGAAGTAGGAATGCATGGACTTTAGAGCAAAGGATCAGTTTTGGGGGTTGCAGGAGTGTGCTCCATTGTGTACTATCAGGAGGTGAGTCATGACTGCCCAGTGGTGGCAGAATATGTGTTGAGAGTGTGAGGTCAGGAATTGCAGCAGTTATGCTGTAAAACTGTCTCACTAGATGTAGGAAGCTTGATCCCGAGTGCATGCTCAGTAGTTGTGATATGTCTGCTCTAGAATGATGGCTCAGTAGTGACAGGAACTATATTCTAGAACCCAGGTTCCATGTTGATAGGGTAACAGGAAGGAAGACTATGGACCCCCAAGCACAGGAAATAGGCCACAAATATCAGTGTCCCTTCTCTATAAAAATTAAAAGGAGGTTTCTTTTAAAATTCTGTGTTGCCATTTACTTTGTTGCTTTGGATTTGGGTTTATACAACCTTTCTGTGTTTCCTGTCTAGAGAAGATCCTTTAGCATTTGTAGAAGAGTTGGTTTGGTGGTGCTGAATTCTCTCAGCTTTTGCTTGTCTGTAAAGCGTTTGAATTCTTCTTAACATCTGAATGAGAGCCTTGCTGGGTGCAGTAATCTGGGTTGTAGGTTACTCTCTTTCATTACCTTAAGTATGTCCTACCATTCCCTTCTAGCCTGAAGCAAAAAAAAAAAAAAGTATTATGCTGAATTTTGGAGAGATACAAGCATTTATTCTCTAACAAGCCATAAGTTGTAAAGGATATTTACAAAAATACTGGGATGACCCTGAGGGATGGGATGAGAAGGGAGGTTGGGAGGGGGGTTTCAGGAGGGGGAACCCATGTACTCCCATGGCTGATTTGTTTCAATATATGGAAAAAACCACACAATATTGGGAAGTAATTAGCCTCCAATTAAAATAAATAAATTAATTAAAGAAATTCTGTGTTGCCATCACGACACCTGGTTCTACCTGTACTTAACTTTTCTCAAACCTTGAGCTAACCAATGTATTTTTCTTATGTTTGTCTTAAGCTATGTTAATAAATTATGTATTTAACCTTAGACAGTCTTTCTTCAAGTTGGTTCCACCTAAGACTCAGAACTGATAATGGCTCAACAAAACTGTTTTACTCATGGGAATGTTCTCTGAATGAAACTATGTATTTGGTTAGAAATCTACCTGTTTTTAAGAGTCATATCGATTTATGGCCTGGGATGACCCACTTTGTGTCAATGTTATCTCAAAATGCATGTTGTAGGTGAAAGGATTGGTGACACTCTATGAGTTTTGAGACATTTCCTTTCTCTAATTAGCAGTTTGCTAATAAGTATAAAACTTTGTGCTAAAAACTAGCAAGGGGAAGCTCTTTCTGCCCCTTCTGATGTCTGTGTCAGAAGCTTTCTCTATCTCTTTTATATTTTAATAAAACTTTATGATACAAAAACTCTGAGTGAGCAAGCCTCATTACTGGTCCCAGGTCAAATTCCTCTCCTCCAGAGACCAAGCATATTTCATGGTTCATGAAACCTTTCATCTTGGGGTCTTGTCTAAGGTTCTTCAGGGCAAGGTAAGGACTCTTGGAGGTCTAGTTCTTTGTTTTTCTAAAAAGCTCATCTTCTGCTGTACTTTATTAACTCTATAATATGCATGTGTGTGTGATTGAAAGAGATGAACAAATGCAAACCAAGAACTGTGTCCTAATCTGTGGCTCCTTAGGGACCACATAAGGTTTATGGCACAAACCCTGTTCAGGTATTATACTGACCTGCTAAAGACAAAAGTTACCCAATGTCTCCCCAGGGGGAGTGGCCAGAAATGCATGAAGTGTGTGGATTGAGATCTCCTCTCTTGGTCAAACTTTATGGTCTTGCTGACCATCTCATAATTTTCTGGGAATTAGAACTACTGACCTAAACTGTTGAATCATAGACTTTCAAGGGATTTGTGATCTATGCTGTTACTGTGTACTGTTAATTAGGTCCCCAAAATTGGATTGGTAGTCAGGAAATACTCAGCCTTACTATAAGTCAAAGTCAAACGTTTGGAAACTAGTTGGAGCTCTAATTTGACAGTGGGCTTCTTCTTTTGGTAACTCTAGCTCTTAATGGACCAGAGGGGGTCCTCTAGTGGCTTTGGTCACAACTCCTTAGACAGTTTTTCTGTGGAATCTGTGGGAATGAACTGAAAAGACTGGCCCTATTAACTCAAGGACAAAAATCACTTTTCCCTTAGTGGCCAGCCTTTCACCATCTTTTGCTGTCACTTACATGGCATGGTGATGCTTAGAAGGAATATATTGGTTTTATGATCGTCCTTTCTTAAGTTACTGGTCTTGCTGTGGTCAGGAACGTACTTAATGTCATGCACAGGCACCAAGGAGACAGATATTTCCTTTAGCTCTCTTATCTTTGGAGGCATTCCAGAGGGTTATTATTATTGGATCATGGGTGTCATCAGAGGGATACAAAGGTTTTAATGGTGAGGAACTGGACATTAGTCCAGGATGCCATCAGATATACCCCTGATGCATCTCCACTCCACCCGACCCCAGTGGTAGAACAGGGAGGCAAAGCAGTGGCATTCCTGCCTTAGTAGAAGGCAGGTAAATTCAGGCCTGGGAAGGAAGCTTATGTGGAAGACCTGTCTCCACCCCCACCTAGAGCAAGTAGGGACACTTCCAGTAGAAAGATGGTGCTGGTCACTGCCTTTTTCTCTTTTGCAGATGGGAGCTAACAATTCCAGCCTCACTCCTTTGAACTGCATCCTGAAAAACTGGGATATATTTGATCCCCAGAGCTTAAAGACACATCTGATCTTCCTATGAGAAATGGCCACAGCATCCACTGGAGGATGGTGAACAGTGGCTGGTTGGAGGGTCTCTTAATTATAATACTGTCTTTATGATTAAACAGGTTCTGTAGAAAAAGAGGTAGAAGTAGCATATGTGTTGTATTTTTTCTTTCTGTGAGACATGCCAGACTTATGTCCTAAGGGTATAGGTTTGGATATGAGACCTTCAGCTCTCTCCCATCATCCTACTTTGACGCATACCCAGGGCTCCAAACTGAGCAAACTGAAAGTCAGGGAATCTCCCATAAGGGGTTGTCTTGGTCTCAGTAAAAACCCAAACTGAGATTCAAACTGCACAAGTAGAGGTCCAAACAAACCCTATCTCAGTACAACTTCAGACTACTCTGGCTTCAATAGAAAATCAGACAATCGAAGTAAGAGAAGGTCAGGCAGCACAAATTAAAGGTAAAATACAAGATCAGATGGAGGGCTGGAGGCAAAGAGATAAAGAAAAGCAGGTTTCTCCAATCTATGCCTGAGATCATATATGCTGAGCAGCCAGAGAGGTGGAGGAACACTGCACAAGCTGTTACCTCTTCATGAAACACCTACTGGGAGAAATAACCAGTATATGAGAGTCAATAAGCCCTTTTCTTATCAAAGAATATAAAGAATCAGGGAGGATGTGGGAGATTTAAAGATTTATTTAATTATTTTCAATTTAGAGATTATTTAGATTATTTAGAGATTATTAGGTAATATATATGTTATCTAATATACACATTAGAGATTTTAAGGGTGTTACTTAGAAGTATGTGATGTATATCCTGGTACAAACCTAATTCCCAACTCGAAAACTCGAGTTTGAGGGAAGTTGTTGCCTATGTAGATGAATGGCTTAGTAATGAATCAGTAGGGAAGAGGGAGGACAAGATAGCCACCTTTGAAATGAGGAATCAGGTCTCCACTACAGAACCAGGTTGGGATTCTAACATGGCTAAAGGACGATTATATTAGAGTCATTTTGTCAGACATGTTCTAGAGGGACTCAGGCAAGCTTGTGCGAAGTCTCTAAACTATGTTGAATTGACAAACATAGAAAAGGAAACTCTCAGTTAATTCCTAGACTGAGAGAAGCCCTTCGTAAATTCCGTGGGATTGATCCTGAAAGTGAAGAGGGAAGAGTAATCATAAAGGATAGACTTCTCATGCAGTTGGCTCAAGATATCTGCCGTAAACTACTAAAATATGTGTATGGACCAAATCAGTCTTTGGATAATCTGTTGCAACTGGGTTCAGTCTGTTATAGCAAGGGATATAAGGAAAAGAGAGGCAGAGAAAAACAAAGGAACAGGTGGAAGCCCTTATAATGGCTGTCAGAAGTGTTCTTAAAGAGCCTGAGAAAAATGACCAAAGGGGCCCAGGTGAAAGGGGATGGGCTTGCTATTACTGTGGAAATGAGGGGGACCTCAAATGGGATTGCCCTCAGTCATTTAAGCCACCCCTGCCTCCATGTTCGGCCTTCAAAGGACCACGTTAGAGAAGAACCTGCCCCCAGAGGCATAGGTCCCAGGGGCTGGACTCTCAAGACAATCAGGACTGAATGTACCTAGGGATCCCTATACAAGCTTTCACTCTAGTTGCACCCGAGGAACCCCAGGTATTAACAACTGTGGGGGTGGGGCCAATCTGTTGATTTCCTTTAAGACACTGGGGCAACTTACTCTGTGCTTACTTCAACTCCTGGCCCATTTTCTCCCTAATCCACTTCTATGATGAGACTGTCTGAACAAGCCAAGTGCTATTATTTCAGTTGTCCTCTAAGCTGAAACTGGGACTCTGTTCTATTTTCACACGAGTTTCTGACTGTGCCAGGGTCTCCTTTATCCCTTTTGGGGAGAGAGGTACTGAACAAGGTCCATGCATCTCTTTTCATGAATATGGACTTCTGCCTTTCACTCCCATTAATTGTAAAATGTAAATCCTAGAGTGCAGACTGATGGAAAAACTGTGGGTTGAGTACAAAATGCTATTCCTGTTATTTTTAAGCTTGAAGACTTGCATTTATTTTCACATCAAAAAAAGTATCTACTGAAACCTGAGGTTAAGGAAGGGCTAAAACCCATCATTGGAAATTTAAAGGAGTGGGGGCTATTAATTCCTTTTTAACAGTCCAGGCAACACTCCTACTTTGAGTGTAAAGAAGTCAAATCATAAATGAGACTAGTTCAAGATTTATGAATAATAAATGAAGCTGTAGTTCATTACACCCAGTAGTGCATAATCCTTATATATTGTTGTCTGAAATTCATGAACAATCCAAATATTTTTCAGTAATTGATTCACAATATGCCTTCTATTCTATACCATTGAAGGAGGAAAGCCAATTTTTTATTTGCATTTGAAGACCCTACCCAGCCAACTTCTCAGTTAACCTGGACAGTTTTGCCCCAGGAATTTTGTGACAGCACTCACCTATTTTCGCAAAGTTTGTTGAGGGAATCTATAAAACTTTAATAGCTCTGAGATAGTGTGGGACACAATATGTAGATGATATTCTGTTCTATGCTGAGACAGAGAAAGCTTGCTCTCAGGCCTCAGATTTTCTAAACTTTTGCTGGTTGAGATTATAAGGCATCAAGGAAAAAGGCTCAGCTTTGTCACAATCTGTTAATTGTCTGGGCCTAGTCATATCAGAAGAGACTAGGGCCATAGGCACCAATAAAATTAAATATATACTAAATCATCCCCTACCTATGACTTTAAGACATTTGAGAGGAATTTGGGGAATCACAGGCTACTGCCGCATTTGATTCTAGACATTGAAAACTTACTCTGCCTTTATATAAACTTATAACTGAAACTCAGTAAGCCCAAACTGACAAGCTGGGCTTGTCTTTTTTTTTTTTTTTTTTTTTTAATTAGTTGGAGGCTAATTACTTTACAATATTGTAGTGGTTTTTGTCATACATTGACATGAATCAGCCTTGGATATACATGTATTCCCCATCCCGATCCCCCCTCCCACCTCCCCCTCCACCCTATCCCTCTAGCTCTTCCCAGTGCACCAGGTCTTTTAAGGCTCTTCAGACCACTCTCCTGCAAGCTCCCACTTTAAGCTTGCCCACAGAGTCAGAATTTAATTTGTTTGTCACTGAAAGAAAAGGTAGAACATTGGGAATTTTGACACAACCCCGAGCCCCGGAGCCCTCAGCAGCCTATAGGATACCTGAGCAGATATTTTGACATAGTGTCACATGTGTGGCCACAGTGTCAAAACAGTAATTTCTGAAATTTTTTATTAGCACCTGAAACTCTTAAACTTATTAAGGGGCAAATAATATTGTATTGACTTCTCATAATGTGAGTGGAATCTTAAACTCTGAAGTTAATATTTGGGTGACAGACAGTCAGCTTCTCAAATATCAGCCATTGTGGTTAGAAGGACCAATAACTAAGCTAAAAGTTTGTGGAAACTTAAATCCTGCCCCTTTACTTCCTGAGAAGGAAAATGAAACACCTGATCCTGATTGTTCACAATTTCTAACCTTAAACTATGCTCTTCAGGAAGATATGATTGATGACCCATTAGACAATCCTGACATGAAAATATTTATAGATGGTAGTTCTTTTGTTTGGGATGGGAATCATAAATCATATTACGCTATGGTGATGGCTGGAGAGATTTTAGAAACAGAGTCTCTACCCCTGGGAATGAGTGCTAAGCTAGCAGACCTTGTGATTCTGACCTGAGCTCTAGAGTTAACAAAGGGCAATGAGTAAATATCTACACTGATTCTAAATATGCTTATTTGACTTTACATGCTTATGTTGCAATCTGGAAAGACTGTTTAAAACAGCAGCAGGAGAACCTATTAAGCATTTCAAAGAGATTGAGAGACTTTTACCTGCTTTATATTTTCTAGAGAAGTAGATGTTATGCATTGCAAAGGGCACAGTAGGGATGGAGTAAAGTAGCTGAGAGTAATCAGCTTGCTGACTGCCAAGCCAGAAGAGCACAAGTCTATAAAACCCATTTACTGCAGACACCTTTGATCTGGACATGTCCTGTTGAGCAGGAAAAATCCCAATATTTCGAGGAAGAATTAGAAAGATATGAGAAAAGTGGAGCAAAGACTGCTGATATAGAATGGTTACAGTCTGAGCATGGACAGTTAATGTTTCCTGAAAAGGCTCAATGGAAAATTCTTAAAGGCTTACAGCAGAATTTTCCTAAAGCCTTGGGATTAGCTAACTATGTAACTCAGCTTTTAGGTTTTTGATGGGGACATTACAGAAACTCAAGGAAATTGCCTCTTGACCCAGCCACTGAGTCAAACAAGGCACTGTTTGAGCCAGGAACTGAGGTATTGATAAAAGCATTGGTATCTGGGTAGCAATCCCTCAAACCCTTTGGGGAAGGCCCTTACTGGGTTATTCTTTCTCATATCAAAGCTGTTAAAATGCCAGGAATTGATTCATGTGTGCACCACTTTCCTGTGAAGAGGTGGCACTCTCATCATAACTGATGTTACTTTATGTCTTTATTCTCTATACTCTTACTTTGCAGATGTGACTGATAATCTATGTGAGCCTACTTCTGCTGATTCCAAAAATCCTGAGTCTGCCATTTGACCCTTAAGACAATGCCTTCTTGTGTTGGACTCACTCCTATGTTGTGTTCTACAATCAGTCTAATTGCTGGATCTGCAGAGTGCTCCCCTCTTTATCAGTAGAATTCTTCCCATGGTTGGCATCTCCACTTCAGGGAAAGGACTGTCTCCAACTCTGTGAAAACCTTTACCAACAACAATCTTAAAGTCACTTCTTAATATGATGACATTTCTTAATATGATGATATTTTAACAGTCCTAAAATGGACTGGTGTAACACCTTGTACCTTACCTATGGACATAGTGTGACTTTTAACTTTGTTGATTGTCCTGTTTTTGCTCTTTACTCCATAAATTTATCTGTAACTGCATAGCTGGATTTGTTTCTAGCTGCATAAAGGCTTTTAAGTTACAAATGGTTGCTCAAACTCCTGCAACTATGGCAATGAGAACAATGCCTCTTTCCCTAGGCAACATAATTCTCCTAAAAGAAAATGGGGAATGAGAGGGTAACAGACAGGGAGAGTAGAGTCACCCAAGCAGAGGAAACAGACTGCAAATGTCAGAATTTTTTTCCCTTCTCTATACTGAAGTAAAAGTATGTTTCTTCCAAAATTCTGTGTTGCCATGATGACACCTGATTCCACTTGAGCTTAACTTTTCTCAAACCTTGAGCTAACCAATGCGTTTTTCTTATGGAAATGTTTTTCTTAAACTATGTTAATGAAGTATGTATTTACCTTAGGCTGTCTTTCTTCAAGTTTGTTTCATCTAAGACTCAGAACAGATAATGGCTCAACAAATCTGTTTGTTTTACTCATGGAAATGTTCTCTGAAGCTATGTTAATGAAATTCTGTATTTGCTCAGAAACCTGCCTTTCTTCAAGAGTTATGCCAATTGTTTTATAGCCTGGGATGACTTGGGCCAATGTTATCTCAAAATGCATGTAGTGGGTGAGGGACATGGTGCCACTGTCTGAGTTTTGAGGCATTTCCTTTCTCTAATTAGCAGTTTGCTAACAGGTGTATAACTTCTTGCTAAAAACTATCAACAGGCCACTCTTTCTGCCCACTTCTGATGTCTATGTCAGAAACTTTCTATATTGCTTTTATATTTTAATGGAACTTTACTACAAAAAAGCTCTAGATGATCAAGCCTCATCACTTTCTCTGCATCAAATTCCTCTTCTCTGGAGGCCAAAAATCCTGGCATCTTTCACCACTCATAACTACACCCTTTTGATGTGTTGGGACAATCCTCTAGAAGGCTAGGTCAGTATAAGTAGTAGTGTCAAGCATGCTCTAGGGTTTGTTATCTGTAATGGTGGGAGCGGTGCTCTAGAGTTCCATCTCAGTATGTAGAGCAAGGGACTACTCTAGAACATGGGGTCAGTAGTAGCAGGATATGTGCTCCAGGCTGCAAGCTCAGTTGATAAAGCACAAGCCTGCTCTATAGAACTGTTCAATAATCATGAAACATCTGCTTTATAGTGCAAACTGTAGAAATGGGGAGCACCTAAGCTCTAATGTGTGTTAATAATTTCCTAGTTTATGAACCTGTGTTCCATAGTGCAAGCTCAGTAGCTGAAATATATGAGCTCTAGAGTAGCTTTTCTGTATAGTGCTATGGTATATGTTGTAGAACAAAACCTCAGAAGTAGAGGAATGAATGCTCCTGAATGCAGATTTAGTGGTTGTGTCTGATGGCTCCAAGGATTGTGGTAAATATTGACAGGCACTCAAGAATGCATGCTCAGTAGCCTGGAAAACCTGCTTAAAACATGAGCTCAGTAGTGGTGGGGCAATTGCTCCAGGGTGAAACCTCAGTAGTACAGTAGCTCTGCATGCTTGCTTGAGATTGCAATTCAATAGTGTCAGAAATCATACTTCAGTGTGCAATATTAGCAATTGCATCAAGTGTACTCTAGATTTCAAATTACTAGTGGCAGGAAACATGCTCCAGAGTGCAAGCTCATTAACTAGTACATAGGCTCTCAAGTGCAGGCCCACACTGGGTTGTTCCCTCTAAAGCATGGGATCTCTGGTGTAAATGCTCTTGTTCTTGAGTGCAAACTGAATAGTTGTTCATGCCTGCCCTAGAGAGCAGGCTCTGATGTATCAGGATCCATATTTTAGTTTGCAAACTCAGTAGATGTGCTACAGGTGCTCTAGAATGCAAAATTGGCAGTGGCAGAATGCGTGCTCCAAGATGAACCTGTTTAAGGTCATCCTTGCAAGATAGGGTGGGCTTTTAAAGGCAGTATGGGTGCTCTAAAATGAGGTATTAGTAGTGTTTGATATCTGCCTCAGAATACAGAAAAAGTCACTGGATAACACGAGTTCTATTGATCTTTTTTTTTTTTTTTTTCATTTATTTTTTATTAGTTGGAGGCTAATTACTTTATAATATTGTAGTGGTTTTTGTCATACACTGACATAAATCAGCCATGGATTTACATATATTCCCCATCCCGATCCCCCCTCCCACCTCCCTCTCCATCCGATTCCTCTGGGTCTTCCCAGTGCACCAGGCCTGAGCACTTGTCTCATGCATCCAGCCTGGGCCACTTCTGGGCATACACACCGAGGAAACCAGATCTTAAAGAGACACGTGCACCCCAATGTTCATCGCAGCACTGTTTATAATAGCCAGGACATGGAAGCAACCTAGATGCACACGAGTTCTAGAGTGTAGTCTCAGGGGTTGTGACATATAGGCCTGGCAGTGCAAGCTCATAGTTAAGTCATGCCTACTCTAGAGAGGAGGAGGTACACTTGTGTCACATATGCACTAAAGAATAACCTCAGTATTTTCAAAATTTGTATTCAGCAGTTGGAGCAGGTATGTCTTAAAGAGTTGGCTTAGGAGTGGCCAGATGCTTGCTCCAAAGAGCAAATCAGTAGTTATGTTTTTCCTGGCTAAGTATGCAGTCTCAGTAATGGTGAGGTGCATGTTTCAGAGTGCAGAATGAATACTGTAATGGCCTTTCCCCCAGAGTCCAACCTCAGCAGTTGCAGCAATATTCAAGCCCAGCAGTTGCATGATGCTTACTATTGAAGGTAGGCTGTATCATGGTAGGACATGTGTTGGAGATTAGAAGCTCAGTATTTGCGGGATGCCAACTCAAGTGCAGAGGATTCCAGGAGGTCTTCAATGTGTCTGTTATAGTATACAATTTAGTAATGATGGGAAACATTCTCATCAGTATCATTTCCAGCATGTCAACTACAGAGTATGAGTTCATGCTTACAATGCACAGCAGTTGTCAATGTCTGCTTTAGAACACAAGTCCATAATGGTGTGACAGTGGCTTTTGAGTGCATGCTTATTAGTTGTGGCAGGCTTGCTCTAGAATCCCAGCTCAGTATCGGCTTTTGGCTGGCAATATATTTCAAACAGTAGTTGAGGAATGCCTGCTCTGGAGAGTGGGCTCAGTACTGGTGGAAGGTATGCTTCAGAGTACAAGCTTAGTAGTTGTATGAAGAATTGTCTATATAACAGGCATATAATAGGGGGATATGTTCTCCAGAGTGCAAGATCAATAGTTAAGGCACACGTGCTGTGGAGTCCAAGCTGAATTGTGGCAGGTCATGCTACTGAGATCCATCTCAGTAATTGTTGCCTATATGCTCTGGAATGGTGGATCAGTGTTTGTGGGATTCATGTTCTATAAGTAAAATTAGTAGTTGCAACTTTGGTCCTCTAGAGTGAGAACTCAGTTGTGTTGGGCCACATGTTCCAGACTGTAAACTGAGAAATTGCAGTATACCTACTCCAGTACTCCATCTCCTCTGAAGAGTGCAGTCAGTAGTGGAATGATGCCCACTTTAGGGTGCAAGCTCAAAAATTGTGCCATATGTGCATACATACTCAGTATGATAGGCTGAATAATGTACTTAGGTGTGTTCCAGAGTGCAACTTCAGTATTTCTTGTGCACCTGCCCTAAACCACAATCTCAATCGTGGCAGGGCACATTCTCCTGAGTGCAAGCTCAGTACTGAGGCACAGTTGCAGTGTAGGGGAATATCAGTATTGATAGCACACATGCTTTACAAGGTAATCTCTGTAATTGAAAGGTGCCTGCTCTAGTGTGTGGAGTAAATAGTGAGATGAAACCCGTTCCAGAGTGAAAGCTCAGAGTTTGCAACACGTTTGCTCCATAACAGGGGCACAGTTTCTCAGCAATGCATGCTTCACTTGTACACTCGTACTCAGAGACTTATATTAGAGCACAATCTGAATGACAATGGGGTTCATGTTCTTAACTACTTTGCAGAATTTGAGGACCACCTGCACTAGAGCATGGGGAGAGTTTTACAGGATGCATGCTCCTGAGTTCAAGCTCAGTATTTGTGGCACACCTACTTTATGCATTAACCTGGTAATTGAGAGGTACATGTTCATAGATATGAGCTCTGTTTTCTTATGGCTTGTGCCCTAGATGAAAAGCTCAGTATTTGCAACACATATGCTTTATAATCAGATCTCAATGGTGGCCAGTGGCAAGATCTATCACACAAGTTCAGTAGTTCTGCAAATACCTGTTTAAGAGGGCAAGCTCATGGATGCAGAATACAGGCAATAAGAGTTCAAACATAGTGATAAGTGTGCCTTAGATATTATGCTGTACTTGCAGGCTGTGGGCTCTGATGTAAACTGAGTAGTGGCTCACGTGCTCTAGAACCAAGGATATGAAGTGCTGGGATGCATCACCCTGAGTTAAAATTTACTAATGTGGTCAGGCCTAAAATAGACTGATGGCATAGTAGTTGTGGCACACATGAATTAAAGGTGTAGCTCAGTAGTCACAAACCTGCATTCCATAGAATAATCTCAGCTGTGGTCTGATAGCTCTGAAAGAACTCAGAAGTGGAAGAACTTGTATTCCAGAGAGCAACACAGTATTTGTAGCACCCATGTTATAAAACAAAGGCTCACTAGTACTGGGGCGCTTACTCTAGAGTGCAAACTCTTTAGTTGGGGCATGCCTTTGAGAGCGTCAATTCCTAGGCAGGTTGATAAGAAGTCTAGGGGTCTTCATGGAGAGAGGGGTTTGGAATTCTCAAGAAGGAAGAAAGGACAAACTTTTTTCCCCTCTACATTTCTTAAGATTGTATAACAATAATGTATCCCGCTTGAGGACAGTCTCTGAAAAACCTTCTGGCTAATTCTGTTATTTCAAAATGTAAATTATGGGAGTATGTCTGGTGAGGTCTTTACAACCTCTAGACATTCTTTTGATTCACTATAGTAGCTAATTTGAGAGTATATAATCCCAGTGCTAAGACTAGCAAGGGGGTATCCTTTCTGCCCCCTTTCTGATGTCTATGTCAGAAGCTTTCTTTATCTCCTTTATACTTTAATAAAACTTTATTACACAAAACCTCTGAGTGATCCAGCCTCGTCTCTGGCCCTGGATTGAATTCTTCTCCTCCGAAGGCCAAGTACCCTGGCGTCTTTGCATGATTCAGCAACAGCCTTTCATCTTGGGGCTTGTCCAGATTCCTTCAGGACAAGATAAGGATGCTTGGAGCTCTAGTTCTTTGTTCTCCTAGCAAACACATTTTCCGTTGTACTTTATGAACTCTACAGTGTGGTTGTGTGAATCAATGACATGTTATGCATGAAGCAAGTGAGGAGCCTCGCTCTGCGGTTCCACGGTGGCATCATATGGCTTACAGCAGAAACTTGTTGGGGGTTTATACCGACCTGCCAATGCGAAGAGGCACCCAACATCTCCTTCAGGAACTGACCAGAAATGGGCAAAGCGTGTGGACTGAACTCTCCTTTCTTGGTCAAACTTTTCAGTCTCTTTGACCATTTCATAACTCCTTGGGAATTAGAAGTACTAACCTAACCTATTGGGTCACAGATTTTCAAGGGACTTGTAATCTATATTGCTACTGTGTACTGTGGCCTAGCTCCCAAACTTGAATTGGTAGTCAGGAAGCACCTAGCCTCGCTAGGCATGGAAAGTTTGGAAGCTAGATGGAACTCTAGCTCCAAGAGTATCTCTGAGGTTAAAGGTTACTCAGATTGGAACTACAAGGTTGTTTTCCCCCCCCCCCCCTTTGGTAACACTGGCTCTTAGTGAATAAGAGGAGGCTCATACTTATGTGGTGACGCTTGGAAGGAACATCTCAGTTTTATGTTCATATCGGTCTTACTGTGGTCAGGAATATACTCAGGGTTATGCACAGGCACTCAGGTGATGAATGTTTCTCCCAGCAGTCTTGGCTTGGGAGGCATTCTGGAATGTTACTCTGGTTGCACCCCAGGTGGCATCAGAGGCAAGCAAGGTTTTAATGGTGAAGAGCTCGACGTCAGTCAGGGATGCCATCAGGTCTACCCATGGTGCATCCCCACCCCGTCTCCGTGGGAGAACTGGGAAGGACGAGTGTGACTCCTGTGTTGGTAATGGACAGACTAAGTCTGACAAGGAAGGAAAAGCCTTTGGTGTAAAGTCTGTCTACACGCCCATCTAGAGTAGGGAGGGATGCCTCTGGTAGAAAAACAGTGCTGGTCGCTTTTTTTCTCTCTTACAGATGGGAGCTGACAATTCCAGCCTAACTCCTTTGAACTGTATCCTGAAAAACTGGGATAGATTTGATCCTCAGGGCTTAAAGAAGACACACCTTGTCTTCCTATGTGATCCTACATGGCTGCAATACCCACTGGAGGATGGCAAACGGTGGCCAGTTTGAGGGTCTTTTAAGTATAATACTGTTTTACAATTAGACCAGTTCTGTAAAAAAACAAGGGAAATGGGTGGAAGTAGCATATGCGTTGCCCTTTTTTGCTCTGCAAAATATGCCAGACTTAGGTCCTAAGGGTATAGATTTGGGTGTGAAACCTTCAGCTCCCCCCATCCTCCTACTTTACCCCCATACCCAGGGCTCCAAACTGAGGTTCCAACTGTCTTGGTCTCAGTGGAAATCCAAACTGAGATTCAAACTTCTTTGGTCTCAGTGGAACCCCAAACTGAGATACAAACTGCTTGGTCTCAGCGGAAACCCAAATTGAGATTCGAACTGTCCATGTGGAGGCTAAAATTCCTGTCTCAATATGACTTCAGACTACTCTGGTTTCAATAGAAACTCAGACCATCAAAGTAAGAGATGAGATGGAGGACAGGAGATAAAGAGATAAAGAAAAGCAGATTTCTCCAATCTATACCTGGGATATGCACAGAGCAGCCAGAGAGACTGAGGAATAGCCACACAAGCTGTTGCCTCTTCATGAAGTACCCACCTGGAGAAAGAACTAGTCTATGGGAGTTAATAACCCTTTTTCTTATCAAGAAATACAAAGAATAAAGGAGGATCTGGGAGACTATTTAGAGGACCCAGAAAAAAATATATTAGAGCTTTTATTATTTTTTTTTCTTTTCATTTATCTTTATTAGTTGGAGGCTAATTACTTCACAACATTTCAGTGGGTTTTGTCATATATTGACATAAATCAGCCATGGAGTTACATGTATTCCCCATCCCGATCCCCCTTCCCACCTCCCTCTCCACCCAATTCCTCTGGCTCTTCCCAGTGCACCAGGTCCGAGCACTTGTCTCATGAATCCCACCTGGTCTGGTGATCTGTTTCACTATAGATAATATACATGCTGTTCTTTCTAAACATCCCACCCTCGCCTTCTCCCACAGAGTCCAAAAGTATGTTCTGTACATCTGTGTCTCTTTTTCTATTTTCCATATAGGGTTATCATTAACATCTTTCTAAATTCCATATATATGTGTTAGTATGCTGTAATGTTCTCTATCTTTCTTGCTTACTTCACTCTGTATAATGGGCTCCAGTTTCATCCATCTCATAAGAACTGATTCAAATGAATTCTTTTTAATGGCTGAGTAATATTCCATGGTGTATATGTACCACAGCTTCCTTATCCATTCATCTGATGGGCCTCTAGGTTGCTTCCATGTCCTGGCTATTATAAACAGAGCTGTGATGAACATTGGAGTGCACATGTCTCTTTCAGATCTGGTTTCCTCAGTGTGTATGCCCAGAAGTGGTATTGCTGGGTCATATGGCAGTTCTATTTCCAGTTTTTAAAGAAATCTCCACACTGTTTTCCATAGTGGCTGTACTAGTTTGTATTCCCACCAACAGCGTAAGAGGGTTCCATTTTCTCCATACCCTCTCCAGCATTTATTGCTTGTAGACTTTTGGAGAGCAGCCATCCTGACTGGCATGTAATGGTACCTCATTGTGGCTTTGATTAACATTTCTCTGAAAATGAGTGATGTTGAGCATCTTTTCATTTGTTTCTTAGCCATCTATATATCTTCTTTGGAGAAATTTCTGCTTAGTTCTTTGGCCCATTTCTTGATTGGGTCATTTATTTTTTTGGAATTGAGCTGCAGGAGTTGCTTATTATATTTCAGATTAATCCTTTGTCTGTTGCCTCATTTGCTATTACTTTCTCCCAATTTGAGGGCTGTCTTTTCACCTTGCTTATAGTTTCCTTCGTTGTGCAAAAGCTTCTAGGTTTCATTAGGTCCCATTTGTTTATTTTTGCTTTTACTTCCAATATTCTGGGAGGTGGGTCATAGAGGATCCTGCTGTGATTCATGTCAGAGGGTTTTGCCTATGTTCTCCTCTAGGAGTTTTATATTTTCTGGTCTTACATTTAGATCTTTAATCCATTTTGAGTTTATTTTTGTGTATGGTGTTAGAAAGTATTCTAGTTTCATTCTTTTACAAGTGGTTGACCAGTTTTTCAGCACCACTTGTTAAAGAGGTTATCTTTTTTCCATTGTATATCCTTGCCTCCTTTGTTGAAGATAAGGTGTCCATAGGTTCGTGGATTTATCTCTGGGCTTTTTATTCTGTTCCATTGATCTATATGTCTGTCTTTGTGCCAGTAACACACTGTCTTGATGACTGTGGGTTTGTAGTAGAACCTGAAGTCAGGCAGGTTGACTCCTCCAGTTCCATTCTTCTTTCTCAAGATTACTTTAGCTATTCGAGTTTTTTTTTGTATTTCCATACAAATTGTGAACTTATTTTTTCTAGTTTTGTGAAAAATACCGTTGGTAGCTTGATAGGGATTGAATTGAATCTATAGATTGCTTTGGGTAGAATAGCCATTTTGACAATATTGATTCTTCTAATCCATTAACATGGTATGTTTCTCCATCTGCTTGTGTCCTCTTTGATTTCTTTCATCAGTGTTTTCTAGTTTTCTATGTATAGGTCTTTTGTATCTTTAGGTAGATATATTCCTAAGTATTTTATTGTTTTTGTTGCAATGGTGAATGGTATTATTTCCTTAATTTCTCTTTCTGTTTTCTCATTGTTAGTGTATAAGAATGCAAGGGAATCCTGTGTGTTAATTTTATATCCTGCCACTTTACTGTATTCATTGATTAGCTCTAGTAATTTTCTGGTAGAGTCTTTAGGGTTTTCTATGTAGAGGATCATGTCATCTGCAAACAGAAAGAGTTTCACTTCTTTTTTTCCTATCTGGATTCCTTTTACTTCTTTTTAAGCTCTGATTGCTGTGGCCAAAACTTCCAACACTATGTTGAATAGTAGCGGTGAGAGTGGGCACCCTTGTCTTGTTCCTGATTTTAGGGGAAATGCTTTCAATTTTTCACCATTGAGGGTAATGTTTGCTGTGGGTTTGTCATATATAGCTTTTATTATGTTGAGGTATGTTCCTTCTATTCCTGCTTTCTGGAGAGTTTTAATCATAAATGGGTGTTGAATTTTGTCAAAGGCTTTCTCTGCATCTATTGAGATAATCATATGATTTTTATCTTTCAATTTGTTAATGTGGTGTATTACATTGATTGATTTGCAGATATTAAAGAATCCTTGCATTCCTGGGATAAAGCCCACTTGGTCATGGTGTATGATTTTTTTAATATGCTGTTGGATTCTGTTTGCTAGAATTTTGTTAAGGATTTTTGCATCTATGTTCATCAGTGATATTGGCCTGTAGTTTTCTTTTTTTGTGGCATCTTTGTCTGGTTTTGGAATTAGGGTGATGTTGGCCTCATAGAATGAGTTTGGAAGTTATGTTCTTCTGCAACTTTCTGCAAGAGTTTGAGTAACATAGGTGTTAGCTCTTCTCTAAATTTTTGGTAGAATTCAGCTGGGAAGCCATCTGGTCCTGGGCTTTTGTTTGCTGGAAGATTTCTGATTACAGTTTCGATTTCCTTGTTTGTGATGGCTCTGTTAAGATCTTCTATTTCTTTATGATTCAGTTTTGGAAAGTTATACTTTTCTAAGAATTTGTTCATTTCTTCCAAGTTTTTCATTTTATTGGCATAGAGCTGCTGGTAGTAGTCTCTTATGATCCTTTGTATTTCAGTGTTGTCTGTTGTGATCTCTCCATTTTAATTTCTAATTTTTTTAGATTTGGTTTTTCTCTCTTTGTTTCTTAATGAGTTTTGCTAATGGTTTATCAATTTTGTTTATTTTTTCAAAAAAACCAGCTTTTAGCTTTGCTGATTTTTGCTATGGTCTCTTTAGTTTCTTTTGCATTTATTTCTGTCCCAATTTTTAAGATTTCTTTCCTTCTACTAACGCTGGGATTCTTGTTTCTTGAGGCAAGCCTGTAATGCTATGAACCTTCTTCCCCTTAGCACTGCTTTTACAGTGTCCCATAGGTTTTGGGTTGTTGTGTTTTCATTTTAATTCGTTTCTATGCATACTTTGATTTCTTTTTTGATTTCTTCTTTGCTTTGTTGGTTATTCAGAAGCGTGTTATTTACCCTCCATATGTTTGAATTTTTAACAATTGTTTTTCCCTGTAATTGAGATCTAATCTTACTGCATTGTGGTCAGAAAAGATGACTGGAATGATTTCAGTTTTTTTTGAATTTTCCAAGACAAGATTTATGGTCCAGGATGTGATCTCTTCTGGAGAAGGTTCCGTGTGCACTTGAGAAAAAGTTGAAGTTGATTGTTTCCGTGTGAAATGGTCTATAGATATCAATTGTCTAGCTGGTCCATTGTGTCATTTAAGGTTCATGTTTCCTTGTTAATTTTCTGTTTAGTTGATCTATCTGTAGTTGTGATTGGGGTATTAAAGTCTCCCACTTTATTTATTATTTATTATATTATTATTATTATTTATTATTGTGTTACTATTAATTTCCTCTTTCATACTCACTAGTTTTTGCTGTACATATTGCGGTGCTCCTATGTTGGGTGCATATACATTTATAATTGTTATATCTTCTTCTTGGATTGATCCTTTGATCATTATGTAGTGTCCTTCTTTGTCTCTTTCACATGCTTTATTTGAAAGTCTATTTTATCTTATATGAGTATTGCGACACCTGCTTTCTTTTGTTCTCTGTTTGGGTGAAATATTTTTTTCCAGCCCTTCACTTTTAGTCATATGTGTCTCTTGTTTTGAGGTGGGCTTCTTGTAGACAGCATATGTAGGGGTCTTGTTTTTGTATCCATTCTGCCAGTCTTTGTCCTTTGGTTGGGGCATTCAACCCATTTACATTTAAGGTAATTATTGATAGGTGTGGTCCCGTTGCCATTTACTTTGTTGTTTTGGGTTCACGTTTATACAACCTTTCTGTGTTTCCTGTCTAGAGAAGATGCTTTAGCATTTGTTGAAAAGCTGGTTTGGTGGTGCTAAATTCTTTCAGCTTTTGTTTGTCTGTAAAGCTTTTGAATTCTCCTTCACATCTGAATGAGATCGTTGCTGGGTACAGTAATCTGGGTTATTCTCTTTCATTACTTTAAGTATATCCTGCCATTCCCTTCTGGCCTGGAGGGTTTCTATTGATAGATCAGCAGTTATCCTTATGGAAATCCCTTTATGTGTTATTTGTGGTTTCCCCCTTGCTGCTTTTAATATTTGTTCTTTGTGTTTGATCTTTGTTATTTTGATTAATATGTGTCTTGGGGTGTTTTGTCTTGGGTTTACCCTGTTTGGGACTCTCTGGGTTTCTTGCACTTGGGTGGCTATTTCCTTCCCCATTTTAGGGAAGTTTTCAGCTATTATCTCTTTGAGTATTTTCTCATGGCCTTTCTTTTTGTCTTCTTCTTCTGGGACTCCTATGATTGGAATGTTGGGGCGTTTCACATTGTCCCAGAGGTCCCAGAGGTTGTCCTCAATTCTTTTGATTCTTTTTTCTTTTTTCCTCTCTGCTTCATTTATTTCCACCCTTTAATCTTCTACCTCATGTATCCTATCTTCTGTCACCGTTATTCTACTCTTGGTCCCCTCCAGAGTGTTTTTGTCTCATTTATTGCATTATTCATTTTTAATTTACTCTTTTTTATTTCTTCTAGGTATTTCCTAAACATTTCTTGCATCTTTTTAGTCTTGTCTCCAGGCTATTTATCTGTAACTCCATTTTGTTTTCAAGATTTTGGATCATTTTTATTATCATTATTCTAAATTCTTTTTCAGGTAGATTCCCTATCTCCTCCTCTTTTGTTTGACTTGGTGGGCATTTTTCATGTTCCTATACCTGTTGGGTATTTCTCTGCCTTTTCATCTTGTTTAGATTGCTGTGTCTGGAGTGGGCTTTCTGTATTCTGGAGGTCTGAGGTTCCTTTTCATTGTGGAGGTTTTATCCAGTGGGTGGGGCTGGACAATTGGCTTGTCAAGGTTTCCTGGTTAGGGAAGCTTGCGTCGGTGTTCTGGTGTGTGGAACTTGATTTCTTCTCTCTGGAGTGCAATGGAGTGCCCAGTAATGAATTTTGAGATGGATCTCTGTGTTAGCTGTCACCATGGGCAGCCTGTATGTTGACATTGTGTATGTTCCTGTGTTGCTTGAGAATTTGCATGACATGTCTTGCTCTAAAACTTATTGGCTCTTGGGTGGTGGTATGGAGGTATGGAGCTATGGAGTGTAGGTATGGAGGCTTTTGGACAGTCTCTTATTACTTAAAGTTCCATGTAGTCAGGAGTTTTCTGGTGTTCTCAGATTTTGGGCTTAAGTCTCCTGCCTCTGGATTTCAGTTTTATTCTTATAGTAGTCTCAAGATTTCTTCAACCATACAGCACTGATAATAAAACTTCTAGGTTAATGGTGAAAAGATTCTCCCCTGTTAGGGACACCCAGAGAAGTTCACAGAGTTACATGAAGAAGAGGAGAGGGAGGAGGGAGATAAAGATGAGCAGGGGAAAAAGGGAACTCAAGAGGAGAGAGACAGATCTACGCAGTTTTTTGTTCCCAGAGTGGTTCCGCACTTATCTGGAACACCCGAGGGCTGGAACTGCATGCAGCGCAGGGCACGCTCCAGAATTGGTTTGGGAAGAGAAGGGTAAGGAGGAAATAGAGGTGTTCTGAGGTAGAAAATGGAGAGTCAAGATTGGGAGAGAATAATCAACACACTCCTGAATAAAAATGGGAACTGAATCTTGGATTCTTAAATGTCCACAATTTAGATCATATACTGAAAAACAAAGATTAAAAATCTAGCATAGAGGTTAGACTCTTAAAAATACTATATTAAAAACAAAAAGCAAAACACACACAAAAAATTAGAAACATATATGAAGTTTGGTTTTAAAATAGGGCTTCTGTCTCTTTTTTTTTGTAAGATTATAGTGTAATGAAAGTGAAGATTAAGGAGTAGTTGAGGAGTAATAGGGTACTTTAAAAGGCAATAAGAGAAAAAGAAAAATAGAAAATAAAAGATAAAAAGAAAAAAAAAAACTTCCTAATTAAAAAATTCATAAAAATCTATGAAAATGAAAGTTAAGGAGTAATGGGTGAATAATAGGGAATTTTAAAAGAAAATAAAAGAGAAAAAAAAGAAAAAATTTAACCTTAAAAAAAAAAAAAAGGTAAAAATATACCTAGGAATTTCTCTGGAGCTGTTGCTGTCAGTGTGGGTTCAGTTCAGTTTCAGATAGCTCCTCATTCCAGCTTACACTTCTCAATATCTACAGGCCCCTTCCAGTGTAGTCGGTGTTACCTACAGGGATTTTAATCTGTTGCACTGGTCCCTTCTGAAGCAGTTCCCTTTTTTTATTTGGCTTCTGTTTGCAGGTCTCTTCAGTGCCTAATTTCCGCCCTGACACAGGCGTGCATAGGTGGACTCTTATTCAGGTTGCTAGTTCCATCGCGCTGCGGGGAGGAGCTGGCACTGCTTTCCCCTCTATGCTGCTCAGGCTCCTGGCTGTTCTATACGGAGCGTGCCCTGCGCTGCACGCAGTTCCAGCCCTCAGGTGTTCCAGAAAAGCGCGGAACAAAAAGCTGCACCTGTTTTTTGTGCCTTCCCGGTCAGAGCGGCTCAGGTAGTCAGGGGCTTGACGGGCGCACTCTCCCTGGGTGCGGCATGCCTTCTGCCTTCCGCGTCCCCAGCCGCAGTCCCTGCCTGCACTGGTCGGGTGCGTGCACCCTGTGTCTCTCTATGACCCTCCTAGTGGATGTCGACCATCCAGAATCTCAGGAAGTCTTTGGTTAGAAACTGGAGGCCTCTTTGCAATACGGTAGGGGATGCGGTCCTTGGGGTCGAGCCTGCCCCTTTCCCCTCCCCCCTGCCTCCAGTCTCCAGTGGGGCTGGGCTGGTCCATAGCCTGTGAGCTCTTCTCTGGACTTGCTTGGTCCCTTTGTTCTGCGAAAGGCCGGCAATGTGTTCGGGCCAGTTAATTTTCTCTCTCTCTCTGCTGTCCCACAGTTTAAGTTGATAACTCACAAAAGCTCCCTCCGATTGTCCTCAGGGCACTCAGGCCTGGTCCTTACCCGAAGCAGTGCCACCGGCTCCTCTCCATTCTGCTCCCCCTTGCTGGTGACAGATGTGGGTGTCTGGGGTACTTTTCTGCTGGGAGTTGCTTTTAGGCATGTAATCTGTGGGTTTTATTTATTGTTCCCCTCTCAGTCCGGTTGCCCTCCAAGATTCAAAAACTTCCCCCAGATCTGCCAGTGCAAGACTCCCTTCCTGGGACAGATCTCCATCCTTAGCTCTTTTGTCTCTTTTTTTATCTTTTATGTTTTGTCCTACCTCCTTTCGAAGACAATGGGTTGCTTTTCTGGGTGCCTGATGACCTCAGCTAGCAATCAGAAGTTGTTTTGTGAAGTTTGCTCTGTGTTCAGTTATTCTTTTGATGAATTTGTAGGAGAGAAAGTGGTCTACCCATCCTATTCCTCCACCATCTTGGCTTCTCCCTTTATTAGAGCTTTTAAAGGTGTTAGTGCATTATGACTTTACTTGGAAGGATGTGATGCATATCTTGGGACAAATGCTGACTCTCGACTCAAAAAGTTGAGTTTTGGGAAAAGAGGTTGCTTATGGAGATGAATGGCTTGGTAATGAAACAATAGGAAAGAGGGAGTCTGAGATAACCACTCACCCCACCAGAACTCAGGAAGTCTCAGCTATAGAACCAGACTGGGACTACAACACAGCAAAATGAAGATGGGATCAAAGTCATTTTGTCAGATGTATTCTTGAAGGATGCAGGCAGGCACATCCTAAGCCTTTAAACTATGGCAAACTGGCTAACATAGAAAAGGAGGAGAAGGAAGCTCCTGGTAAATTCTTAGACAGCCTGAGAAAAGTGGCCAGAGGGACCCAGGTGAAAAGGGATGGGCTTCCTATTACTGTGGAAAAGAGGGATGCCTCAAGCGGGACTGCCCTCGGGCATCTAAGCCTCCCCCGGCTCCATGTCTGGTCTGCAAAGGACCACACTACAAGAGAGACTGTCCCTAGAGGCATAGGTTTCAGGGGTCAGACTCTCAAGACAACCAGGACTGAAGGTGCCCGGAGGTCCCCATCAAAGCTCCCATACTAATTACAACTCAGGAACCCCAGGTATTGATAACTGTGGGAGGCCAATCCATCAATTTCCTTTTAGATACTGGGGCAACTTACTCTGTGCTTACTGAAGCCCCTGGCCCAATTTCTTCCTGATCCACTTCTGTAATGGGACTGTATGGCTGAGCCAAAAGGTATTCTTTCAGTTATTCTTTATCTTGCAACTGGGATTCTATGCCATTTTCACGTGAGTTCCTGATTGTGCCAGAATCTCCCTCACCCCTTCTGGAGAGGGATATACTGAACAAGGTCCATGCCTCTGTTTTCATGAATATGGAGCCCTCCCTTTATCTCCCTTTAGTTGAACAAAATATAAACCCTAGAGTATGGGTGGATGAAAAATCTGTGGCTTGAGCTCAAAATGCTATTCCTGTAGTTGTCAAGCTCAGAGACCCACACTTATTCCCACATAAGAAGCAGTATCCACTGAAACCTGAGGTTAAGGAAGGGATAAAACCCATCCTTGAGAATTCAAAGGAGCAGGGACAGTTAGTTCCCTGTAATAGTCCATGCAACACTCCTATTTTGGGTATAAAGAAATCAAATGGTAAAAGGAGACTAGTTCAAGACTTACAAATAATAAATGAGGCTGTAGTCCTCTACACCCCATGGTGCCTAATCCTTATACTTTATTGTCTGAAATTCCTGAAATATTTCTCAGTAATTGATTTGAAAGATGCCTTCTATTCAGTGCCTTTGGCGGAGGAAATTCAATTTCTATTTGCCTTTGAAGACCCTACATGCAGCCAGTTTCTCAGTTAACCTGGACAGTTTTGCCCCAAGAATCTCATGACTGTCCTCACTTATTTAGACGAAGTTTGTCACAGGATGTACAAAACTTTAATAGCTCTGAAGCAGTGGTGTTACAATATGTAGATGATATTTTGCTCTGTGCTGAGATAGAGCAAGGTTGTTCATGAACCTCAGAAGATTTCTTAAACTTTCTGGCAGGCTGCAGTTACAAGACACCAAGAGAGAAGGCTCAGCTTTGTCAACAATCTGTTAGATATCTGGGCCTAATCATATCAGAAGGGACTAGGGCCATAGTCCCTGAGAGAATTAAAGCTATACTAAACCATCCCCTACCTATGACTTTAAGAGAATTGAGAGGATTTTTGTGAATCACAGGCTACTGTGGTATTTGGATTCTAAGTTATGGGGAACTTGCATGGCCTTTAAATAAACTTATAGCTGAAACTCAGCAGGCCCAAACTGACAAACGGGTTTAGTCTCCAGACACTCAAAAGGCTTTTAAGGTTCTTTAGGCTGCTCTCCTGCAAGCTCCAGCTCTGAGCTTGCCCACAGGATCAGAAATTAATTTGTCCATCACTGAAAGTAAAGGTATGTCCTTGGGAGTTTTAACACAACCCTGAGGGCCTCACCAGCAACCTATTGCTTATCTAAGCAGAGAATTAGATGTAATTGCCCATGGGTGGCCCCACTGCCTAAGAGTAATTAGGGCAACAGATTAATTAGCACATGAACCTTTAAAAATAATTAATGGATTAAAAGTTACTGTACTGATTTCTCAAGATGTGAGTGGAATATTGAATTCTAAGTTTAATATTTGGATGACAGACAGTAGACTTCTTAAATATCAGTCATTATTGTTAGAAAGACCAGTAACTAAGCTCAAAGTTTGTGGAAATTTAAATCCTGCCACTTTCCTTCCTGAGAAGGAAAATTAAACACCTGATCGTGATTGTTCCCAATTCCTAACTTTAAACTATGCAGCTCAGGAAGACCTAATGGATACCCCATTAGACGATCTCACATGGAAATATTTACAGATGGCAGTTCTTTTGTTCAGGATGGAAAGCGTAAATCAGGTTATGCAGTGGTGACTGATGAACAGGTTTTAGAAGCAAAATCTCTCCCCCAGGGAACCAGTGCCCAGTTAGTGAAGCTTGTGGCTCTGACCAGAGCATTAGAGTTAAGCAAGGAGCAGTGAGTAAATATCTACACTGATTCTAAGTATGCTTATTTGACTTTACATGCACATGCTGCAATATGGAAGGAAAGACAGTTGAAAACAGCAACAGTAGAACCTATTAAACATTTCATAGAGATTGAGAGACTTTTAACTGCTATCTATTGTCCTAAAGAAGCAGCTGTTATGCATTGCAAAGGGCACAGCAGGGATAGAACTAAAGTAGCTGCTGGTAACTTGTTAGCTGACTCTCAAGCCAAAAAAGTGGCACTTTAGGAAACCCCCTCACTACAGACGCCTTTGATCTGGACACGTCCTGAGGAACAGGAAAAGCCACAATATACTGAGGAAGAATTAGAAAGATATGAGAAAAGATGCAAACTGATAAAGGATGGTTACAGTCCCATGATGGACGGTTAATAATTCCTGAAAATACTCAGTGGAAAATTCTTAACGGTTTACAGCAGAATTTTCATTTGGGTGCAGAAAGTACTTACCGGGTGGTTTCTCATTTGTGTGAAGGTAAAAATGTAATGAAAACGAAAGAACATTACCAAATGGTGTTAGGTTTGTCAGAAAAATAACCCAAAGACTGAAAAGCTGGCAAAATCTGGATTACAATGTCGTGGAAAGTATCCTGGAGAGGACTGGGAAATTGATTTCACTTATGTACCAAAAGCTAATGGGTATTCTTGCTTACAAGTTTGGGTAGATAACTTTTTCTGGATGGATTGAGGCTTCCCTTGTCATAGTGAACAAACTAAAGAGGTTATAAAGATTTTAATCCATGAAATTATACCCAAGTTTGGGCTGCCATGGAGGCTTCAGAGTGACAATGGCTCTGCCTTTAAAGTTGCTGTAACTCAGCGAGTGTTTAAAGCTCTAGGAATAGAGTATCACTTACACTGTTCCTGGAGACTCCAATTCTCAGGAAAGGTTGAAAAAGCTAATGACATTATCAAAAGACATCTGTGCAAGTTAACTCAAGAGATGCAGAACAGTTGAATTAAAGTCCTACCCATAGCTTTAATGAGGACTCGAACTTCCCCCATAAAGGAGGGACTGTCCCCCTTTGAATGTACTTATGGAAGGCCTTTTTTATGCACTGACACTGTTATAGACCCTGAAGCCTTGGAATTAACTAATTATGTAACTCTGCTCTCAGTTTTTCAACAGGCATTAACAGAACTCCAGGAGCGACTCCTGACCCAGTCTCTGAGTCAAGCAAGCCTCTATTTGAGCCAGGAACCGAGGTCCTCATGAAAATATTGGAGTCTGGGGGCCCATCCCTTGAGCCCCTCTGGGAAGGCCCTTACCAGGTTATTCTTTCTTCTCCCACAGCTGTCAAAGTACCAGGAATTGCTTCATGGGTACATCACACTCGAGTTAAGAGGTGGCACCCTGACCAGAACTAAGTGATGTCATTTTATGTCTTTACTTTCTATTCTCTGACTTTATACATTTCAGATGGGCCTAATAATCTATGTGAGTCTACTTCTGCTGACTCCAAAGATCCTGAGTCTGCTGTTTGATCCTCAAGACAACACGTTCCTGTCCTGGGCTTACTCCTATGCTGCATTCCACAGTCAGTCTAACTGCTGGGTCTGTGGAGCACTCCTTTCTTCATCAGTGGAAGGCTTCCCATGGTGGACATCTCCACTTCAAGGAAAGGACTTTCTCCAAGTCTGCAAATACCTTCAACAATCGCATGTGATGCCTCTTCTTAAACTGATGACATTTAACAACCTTAAAGTGGACTGATGCAACACTTTGTGCTTTAACTATGGACATAATGTGACTTTTAATTTTGATTACACATTGTCTAGGTTTAATGACTATTTTGCTACACATAAGACAAATAGGTCTAGACCTGATAGTTTTTTATCTGATGGTTATCAAATACGGGAAGAAGTTATATGGCTAACTCCTGAAAAAGGACATCTAATATCTACTGCCCCTATATGCTTGGAACAAACCGAGCCATCCCCAAAAGTTAGCCAACAACTTAATTATAGTGATTTGAAACACTTGGGATTTTTGCCTCAGGAAATATGCAGTATAATCATTCCCGTGTTTTCCAATCTCAATTCAGATCCTCCCTTTGTCTGGCCAGGCACTGATTGGGGTTGGATATCTTAGTCACACCGGCTTGCTCCAAACAGGACTTACTGGATTTTTGGCTCTTAGTTATGGGCATGGCTTCGCCCTGGTTGGATAGGGAGATGCACTCTAGGTCTAGTCTTTACTCACAGCTTTATATTTTCAGAGCTTCCAGAAAAGCCTGCTAATTTACCTCACCTTAAAACTTGGTGGGCAAAGTCTGTACTTCACTGGTATGATTATTTGGCTGCAGTATTTTTTCCCTCTTTGGGAACTACAGATATTATGCTACGAGTGGATGCTTTGATTAATTTTACTCAACAGGTATTACAAAATTCTCAAAAAGCTATTTCAGCTTTTAATGCTTAACAAGCACAAATTAGAAAAGTGGTTTTACAAAGCAGATTAGCTCCAGATATTCTGACAGCTGCACAAGGAGGAACTTGTGCCATTATTCATACCCAATGCTGTACTTATATACCTGATATGAGAACTAATGCTTTTACTAAACACGTGACCAAGATGATTGGTGCTATGGATACTTCTGAAGGTGGAAGACTATCTTAATTACAATAATTCTGATTGTTCTATTTTTGCTGTTTGCTCCCTAGATCTGTAACTGTGTAATTGTATTTGTTTCTGGTCACATGAAGGCTTTTAAGTTACAAATGGTTGTACGCTCCTATGAGTGCCACAGCCTCCTCCAACTATTATTACATGGAGCCTCTGGATCAGAGGCCCTCAATATGAGGGTTAGGAGAATATATTGCCCTAACAATTTAGGGACCATGCCCCTAAACAGCAGGAAGTAGTTATGGAATGAAATCGATGCCCCTTTGCCATGGCAACATAATTCTCTTAAAAGATAAGGGGGGAATGAGAGAGTCAATTCCTCGGCAGGTTGATAAGAAGTCTAGGGGTCTTCATGGAGGGAGGGGTTTGGAATTCTCAAGGAGGAAGAAAGGACAAACTTTTTTTTTCCCTCTCTACATTTCTTAGTATTATATAACAATAATGTGTCCTGCTTGAGGACAATCTCTGAAAAAACCTTCTGGCTAATTCTGTTATGTCAAAATGTAAATCATGGGAGTAGGTCTGCTGAGGTCTTTATAACCTCTAAACGTTCTTTTGATTCACTGTAATAACTAATTTGAGAGTATATAATTCCAGTACTAAGTAAGCAAGGGAGTACTCTTTCTACCCCCTTCTGATGTCTATGTCAGAAGCTTTCTCTATCTCCTTTATACTTTAATAAAACTTTATTACACAAAAGCTCTGAGTGATCCAGCCTCATCTCTGGCCATGGATTGAATTCTTCTCCAGAGACCAAGAACCCTGACATTTTTTCATGATTTAACAACAACCTCTCACCTTCTAGATCACAGGGCTAGTAGTGGTAGAACATGATGCTTGAATGTGGATTCCACAGTAGTATAATATCTATCAGACCCTGAGCCAGGTAGTCTGGGCACAAAAACACTGGAGTTCAATCTCTCTAGTTGCAGCAAGCATACTTATGGCATAGGCTTAGGAGTGGTAGGATGCATGGCATAGAACAGGCCTACATTAAAGCAGATGAATGTTACAGACGGCAGTCTCATGTAGTTGCTACATGTCTAGTCTATAGTAGGATTCCATAGTTCCTCCACATGTGCATTTGAAAACCACCTCAGGAGGCAAGGATTCATACCCTAGAATTCAAACTAAGCAGTTGAGGAATTCAGGCTTAAGCTTGGTGCTGAAAAATTGATATTTTTGAACTGTGGTGTTGGAGAAAATTCTTGAGAGTCCCTTGAACTGCAAGAAGATCCAACTAGTCCATCCTAAAGGAGATCAGTCCTGAGTGTTCATTGGAAGGACTGATGTTGAAACTGAAGCTCCAATACTTTGGCCACCTGATGGGAAGAGCTGACTCATTTGGAAAGACCCTGATGCTGGGAACGATTGAGGGCAGGAGGAGAAGGGGATGACAGAGGATGAGATGGTTGGATGGCATCACCGACTCCATGGACATGGGTTTGGTTGGACTGTGGGAGTTGGTGATGGGCAGGGAGGCCTGGCATGCTGTGGTTCATCGGGTTGCAAAGAGTCAGATATGATTGAGCGACTGAACTGAACTGAACTCAGTAGTTACGGACTGACTGCCCTAAAGTATGTGCCTAGTGGGTTAGGATATGTATTCCAGAGTGCAAGCACAGGGTTGCCCCATGCATTCTCTAATAAATGATCACTCACTAATGGTGAAACACTTGCTACAGATTGTAAACTCAGATGTTGGGGCACATCGATTCTAGAATAAGGGTTCAGTAGTTGCATGGGTTGAATAAAATGTAGGCTTCAAACTGGCAAGACGTGTATTCCATATTGCAAACTCAGTATTAAGGCTCCACTTTTCTAGAGCATCGTCTTGGAAGTGACAGAACATGTATTGTTGAATATGTGATCAGTTGTTCCAGAAGGTAAGCTGTAAAACTTTGACTCAGTAGAGTCAAGAGGCTCACTGTAGATTACATAGTCAATACATCTAACACGTCTACTCTAGAAAACAGGCTCAGTTGTGACAGGACCTGTTTTGTAGAATCTAGACACAGTTCTATTGGGATATATGCTCTAGGGAACAATGTCATTAGTTTCAACAAGCATGCTTGAATATGGCATCTGTAATGGAGAAAAGGGTGTTCAAGTTTGAAATCTAAGTATTTATATCAAGCGCCTGCTCTGGGACGTGGGGCTTGTAGTAGCAGGATATGTGCTCCAGATTGTAGTTTCAGTTCTTGAAACACATTTGCTTTAGGAACTAATCTCAGTAGTCATGAGGCACATGCCCCAGAGTGCAAGCTGAATAGCTATGACACACCAGAATTAGATTCATGTAGTAGTTTCACAGTTCATGAACTTATCCTTCAGAGTGCAAGCTTATTAACTGTATTATGCAAGCTTTAGCATGCAGGCCCACGTGAAAAACTGCATTTTCTAAAAATTCAGGCTCATTAGTGGACGCACATTTGTCCTTGAGGGCAAATTAAGTTATTGTTCAAGCCTACTCTAGAGAGTAGCCTTGTGTTTCAGGACCCATACTCCAGTGAGCAAGCTCAGTAGTTTTGGCATGGGCAGTCTAGAATTCAGTCTCAGTAGTGGCAGGATATATGACCCACAGGGCAGTCAGTTCATGGAGTGTTCCTACTCTAGACTGTGGGCTTTTAATTGCATGTTATGTGCTCTAGAATGAGAGATCAGTAGTGGTAGGACATGTTCTAGACTGCAAAAGAAATTTTGGGCCACAAGAGCTCTAGAGTGCAGTCTTGGTAGTGGAAAATTCATGACAGAGTGTTAGCTCTGTAGTTGAGGGGTATCTACTCTAGAGCTGAGAATGAGTAATTGTGGTAAGTATGCACTAGAACATGGCCTCATTAATGGCAAGGTGTGTATTCTATAGCTCAAACTCAGTAGTTAAAGCAGATGTGCTCTACAACCTTGGTCTAGGAGTGTCTAGATGCTTTCTCCAGAGTACATGATTAGTAGTTCTAGATTGTAGTTCTAGAGCACCATAATCATTGCTCTAGATTGCGGGCTTAGTAATGGCAAGATGCACATTGTAGAATGCAGATGCAGTACTGTCACAGCCTTTGCTCCAGACAAAAAACAAGTAGTTGCAGCAAGGGCTCTAAGAGTACACACCCAGTGCTTGCAGAACTCATACTACAGAAGGTGGGCCCAGCTGTTGTATACATGTTTCAGAATGCAAACTCAGTAGTTATGGAATGCTTACTGGAGAGCACAATCCAGGATGTCATCAATATGCACTGGAACACAAACCAGTAGTGACTGCATGAACCTGAGTGTAACTAATTATTTCTGGCATGTAGGTGCCAGGATGTGGGTTTGTTAGTGGGAGGAACACACTGAAGAGTGGAACCATAGGATTTATCAATGGGTGTACTTGAACACCAGTCAGTGGTGGTGGGAAAGGAGCTCCAGAGTACTCACTAGTTAGTTGGTACAGGCCTCCTCTAGAATGCAGGCTTAGTGTGGCTGTTCGTGCGCATTATATTGCAGTCTCAAAAGTTGTGGAATGCCTGCTTAACAGAGTAGTCTCAGTAGTGATGTAATGCATCTCCAGAGTGCACACTTAGTAGCTGTGGAAGTGTTCTTGATATAGCTGCAGTAGTTGGATGTGTGATACAGAATTCAAGATCAGTGCTTATGGTACACTTTTTCTGGAGTGAAGCCTCAAAAGTGTCATTGTGCATGCTACAGAAGTCGACCTCACTGTGGCAATATTTGTGCTCCAGAGTGCAAACTCACTAACTATGGAACCCAGGCTTCAGAACCAAGGCTCAGTAGTGATGAGAGGTGTGTGCTAGAGTTCAAGATCAGCAGTTATAACTTTTGTGGTCTATAGTGCAGGCTCAGTTTTGGTAAGACATGTGCTTCAGAAAACCACCTCAGTGGTGTGCTTAATATTCTTAAGTGGGGAATCAGTGTTCACGGGATTTATTCTGCAGAGGGCTAGTTAGTAATGTGTCTCTTTTTCACTAGTGTGAGAGCTCAGTAATGGAAAGCCATATTTTCCAGACTCTAAAATCAGTAGTTGCAGTACACCTGTTTTAGAACGTGCGGTCATTAGTGGCATTTTGCCTGTTTCAGAGAACAAGCTCATAATTTGTGCCATGGTTTCTCAACAGCAGAGGTTCTGTAGTGTAGATATTGTGTATTCTAGGCTGCAAAATCCATACTTCAGGAGCACCATAACTAAAGTTAAACCTCAGTAGTAGTGAGACAAGTCCTCCTGAGTAGAACTCAGTAGCTGTGGCACAGCTGCACTGGAGTGTGATATCAACAATGATGGCATGCATACTTCAGAATTCAAGGTCTGTAGTTGCACAATGTAGCTCTAGTATGAGGAGACAGTAGTGGCATAATGCATACTCCAGAGCACAAACTCAGAGTTTGGATCATGGGTGCTCTTTATCATGAGTGCACAATTGTTGTTGTGCACATTCCAGAGTGAAAAAAATATACATGCTCTAAAATCAGAGTTCAGTAGTGGCAGGAAGCAAGTTCAATGATGTAAGTTCAATAACTCTCCCGTGCCTGTGTAGAGGGCAGATCACAGGCTCAAGTTCAAATTTATTAGTGAAAATTATTGTTTAGATCTCATACAGATGTTGAAGTACAATTTTTCTAATAGATGATGATTCACTAAAGACCAGTCACTTGATCTAGACTGCAAGCTCAGAAGTGGAGAAACATCAACTCAAGACTAAGGGTTGAGTAGTTGTGGAAAAAGTTAAATAGAGCAGGAGTTTTATTAAGGGTTAAATAAAGCAGGACTTATTTGTGGTAGGGCACATGCTCTACAGAGCCATCTCAGTAATTGTGACCTAAGTGCTCTGGAGTGAGGTTCACTTTTTGTGGAATCGTGCTGATGGATGTAAGTTAGCAGTTTCATCTTTGGAGAACAAGAATTAGAGTTCATGAGTAGTGAGCCACATGTTTCAGACTGTAAACTGGGTAATTGCAGTACACATGCTCTATTCTATGGGATCAGTAGTGGCATCAGGCCTACTCGATAGTGCAAGCTCAGAAAGTGTGTCATGTTTACTAAACAGTAGAGACTTATTAGTGAAGGTCTGTGTGTTCCATAGTGCAAGCTCAGTTTTTCTGGTACATCTGATCTAAAGCAAAATCTCAACAGTGGCAGAGCATGTGATTCTGAGTGCAAGTTCAGTGGTTGCAGCACAGTTTCACTAGAGCATGGTATCAGTACTGAAGGTGTGGATGCTGCAGAATGGAAACTCTATAGTTGCTTTATGCCAGCTCTAGTGTGTGAAGTCAACAGTGGCATAATGACTTTTCCAGAATATAAGCTCAAAATATGCATCAGGGGTGCTCTATTCTGTGGACATAGTATTTTGATTATGACCCATTGCAGAGAGAAACCTCAATAGGTGAAGGAAGCCCATTTAGAGTATGAGCCTAGTGGTAATGGGTTGCATGTTCTTGAGTGCTGCTCAGAATTTGCACACTATATGCCCAGAGCATGGACATAGTGGCAGCAGGGTACATGCTCCTGAGTTCAATCTCAGTAATTGTGGCACACCTACTTTAAGGCACATGCCTGATAGTGGCAGGACGCATGTTTAATATTTCGGCTCAGTAATTTGAAGTCATGTGCCCTGGAGGAAAAACTCAGCAGCTGTAGCACACATGCTCTGAAATAAGAGCTCACGAGTGGTAAGAGGCAAACTCTATAGTTTAAATTCAGTAGCTCTGCCTTGCCTGTTCCAGAGTTCAAGTTCAAGGTGGCAGAAAGTTGGCTGCACAATACAAGATTATTAGTGACATTTGTGCTTAAATCACATGCTGTAGTGACAGAATATTTGCTTCAGAATGTAAGCTGAGTAGTGCCATGTGTGCTTTAGAGTCTAGGATGAGTAGTGATTATATGTTTCACCAAGAGTGCAAACTCACTAGTGGAGTCATTGGTCAATACTGTAGAACTGGGTCTCAGTAGTTGTGACACATGTGACCTAGAGCATCAGCTCAGTAAATACAAGACCTACATTCCAAAGAATAATCTCAGTAGTTGTGCCATATACTTAGTAGTGGTAGGACTTATAGTCCAGAGAGCAAGCAAAATAGTTGCTACGTGCAAGCTCTTTAGTTGTTGCATGTCTTCTTCAGAGCACGTGCTCAGTACTGATGGAATATGACACTTGAATGTGAACTAAGCAGTGCTAAGATGGAATCCTTAGGCCTGGGCCTGGTAGTCTCAGCACAATTGCCCTGGAACTCAATCTCACTAGTCATAGCACACACGCTTACAACACAGGTTGAGAAGTGCAGGATTCACGGCTCAGAACTTTGGTCATTATGCCTGATACCTCCGCCAGAGAACAACCTCAGAGGTTGCAGTATGAGCACTCCAGTGTAGGGTTACAGCAGTTCCTTGACATATGCTTCTCAAAATCAACTCAATATGGCCAGGATTAATCTGCTAGAAGGCAAATGAAGCAATTAGGAAATGCAGACTCAAATATGTGTATATTTTATTGGCAAAATATGCACTTTATTGTGTACTCAGTAGTTGCAGTTTGAATGCTGTAAAGCATCAGGATATCTTTTCCCAGAGTTCAAGCATAAAGGAGCAGTATGCACACTCTAACAAAATGATGGCTCAGTAATGGAGGGTCACTTGCCCAGACTGCAAGTTCAGAAATGGTGACACAACGAATTAAGATAAAGGGTTCAGTTGTGGTAAGGGTTACATACAGCATGGACTTGATATTGGAAAGACATGTATTCCATAGTGTAAATTCAGTAGACAAGGCCAAACTGCTGTAGAGAATGGTCTCAGTAAGTGACAAAACATGTATTCCATAGTGAGGTCAGGAGCCAGTATGCCATAAAATCTTGTCTCAATAAAAGTAGGAGCTTGTTCTAGAGTGGATGCTCTAGAACTATGTCAAGGAACTGCTGTTGAGGTAATCCTACTCTAGAATGCAGGCTCAGCAGTGGCATGATGTTTCTTCTAGAACCCTGTATTATCAGGACAAAAGGCCCAGAGTTCAAGATCAACAGTTGCAACAAGCACACACTAGTGTGTGGTATCTGTAGTGATGGGAAGCATGCTCCAGAGTACAATCTCAATATCTGTGGCAAGGGCCTGCTCTAGAATGTGGGGTAAGTAGTAGCAGAACATCTGTTCCATAATGAAGGCTCAGTTCTTGAAGCACACCTGCTCTCAAGAATAAATTCAGTAGTCACAGGACTCATGCTCCAGTGCACAAGCTTTATAGTTGTGGCACACATGAGCTAGAATGTATGTTTGTAGTTACATAGCTTATGAACTTGTGCCTCAGAGTGCAAGCTCAGCAGTTGTGACATGCCTTCTCAAGAATGGGGTCATTAGTGGAAGATACAAACTCCACAGTTGCAAACACAGTAGCTGCAGCCCATGTACTCTGGACCATAGGCTCATTGGTGGCAGGCCATATGTTCTAGAGTACAGGTTCAGAATGTTCAGTATGGATGCTCCGTAGCATGGACTCAGTATTTTAGGGACCCAAACTCTGAGCACAAGCTTAATAGCAATGCTATGTATGTTCTAAAGTGTGCTTCTGGTAGTGAAGATACTCATGGTCCATGTGCTGCTCAGTGTTTCTGAAATGTCTGATCTACAGTGCAGGATCAGTAGTGGCAGGAAGCCTGCTTAGGAATGCAGGCAAAGTCATCTGGGGGCATGTGCTCTAGAGTGCAGGCTCAGGCTCAATAGTTTCAACACATGTTCGCCAGGGTGGTAACACAATAATGGTGAGAGGCAGGTTGTATACTGCAAATTCTATGCTATCACACTCCTACTTTGGAGCACAGACTTAAGTCTAGGAATGCATGCTCCAGGGAGCAAGTTTAGTAACTGTGGAAACATACACCAAATCACACACTAGTAGTACAAAATGTGTGCTGAACATACACCAGATCACACAGTAGTAGCTACAGAATGCCTGTTACAGGAGCATTTGTAGTACTTTGGGCAATTTGCTTATAGTTCAACTCAGTAGTTTGGGACGCTTACTAAACAGTTGACGTGTCTGTCACACAGTCATGTTTTAGTCTTTGCAAACCCATTGGCTGTTTCCCACCATGCTCTTCTGTCCTTGGAATTCTCCAAGCTAGCATAATGGAGTGGGCAGCCATTCCCTTCTCCAGGTGATCTCTCTGACCCAGATTTCTCACCCTGGTATATTGCATCTCAGGCATATTCATTACTGTCTGCACCATCAGGGAAGCCCCAAAAAGCATTGGTTTTTCTTGTGTGCATAAGACATCTCAGTCATATCTGACTCATTGCAACTCTTTGGACTGTAGCCCACCAGGCTATTCTGTCCATGAGATGCTCAAGAAAAGAATACTGGAGTAGGTTGTGATGGCTTTTTCTAGAGGACCACTACCACCCAGAAATACAAACATTCATCTTCTATGCCTCCTGCATTTCAAGCAACTACTGTACCTACTGAGTCATGAAAAAAGCACATAAAGTGTGCTCAGTAGTGGTGGGACAAGTGCTACAGATGACAAGCACAGGAACTGTGACATGAATACTTGAGAGAGGGTCTCAGAGTGCCTTGACCCTTGCTGTGGATCACAAGCACAGTAATGGTGGGAACCATCTCCTTAGTGTTAACTTGTATTTTTTTCAGGTGAAGTCCAGATTGTGGGCTCACTACTGGCAAGATGTGTAGTGAGCAAGCAAGCTCACTACAAAATGCAAGCTCAGTAGTTGGGAATGAACTCACCAGGACATGAGATCAAGACAGAAGTTCAAGTGTGAATGTTCTTTATTTTCAGCATACATGTTCTAGAATGCTGGCACTGTAGTGGCAGCTAGTGGTCCCCTCTGGAAAAGTTAAGTAGCTTTTGAATATCTCCTCTAGAGTGTGGGATAATAAGAAACAGAACCCATGCTTCAGAGTGTAAGATCAGTAGATACAATATGTAAGCTCTAGAGTGGCTTCTCAGTAGTGCTATGGTGCATTATGTAAACACAAGCTCTGTAGTGGCATATACATTCTCTCAGGTGCAAGTCCCATAGTTTTGCATGTCATAGGAGTTGGGGTAAGTGTTGGCAGGGTGCTTCAGAATGCAAGCTCAGCTGTGTGGCAAGCCTACTCAAAGGCACAAGCTCAGGAGTAGAGGGGATGATTTTTGTAGTGTGCAAACTCAGTAGTTATGGCAGGCCTGCTCTGTCACATGTGCTCAGTATTAACAGAAGTGGACATTAGAATGTGCAACCTAGTGATGTGATATGTTTGTTGAATGGGGCTCAGTAGATATATTACATTTGATCAGATTATAAATTCACTAGCTGTGGAAAACATGCTTACGGTGCTCGTTCATTATTGGCAAGAAACCTGATCTGCATGCAAGTTTAGTAATGGTAGTACATATGTTTCCACAGCAGCAATGCCATAATTTTGGGATTCATTCAGTGGAGTAGATGCTCAGTAGTTGCAGCAAAAGTGCTTCAGAAGGCAAGCACAAAAGTTGTGCCTCTAGTGTGTAAGAGCATGGATTCAATATTTCAGGGGCATAAACTCAACAGTACAAAGTCAATAGTTGTGATATACCTGATTTTGGGTTGGTCTCACTAGTGAAAGAAAGTGTACATCAGATGTTGCTTAATATTGTGGAACTCATATTCTAGAGCATAGACTCAGTAGTGACATAATATATAGTCCTGAGAGCAGGTTCAGTATTTTGCCATGCCTACTTGAGAGTATCAGTCGAGTAGAGGTTAGACATGTGCTCTGGAAATTGGGGTCAGTAGAATTGTATATATGCCCTGGAATGAGAGCTGTAACACATGATCTCTAGAAGGCATGCTCAGTAGAGGTGAGCTGAGTACTTCAGAGTGCAAGCTCAGTAGCTGTCACATCCCTGCTGTCCAGCATTGGCTAATAGTGTTTGAATGCATGCTACAGAGCCTAGGATCAGTAGTGACAGAAACCATGCTTCAGCGAGAAAGCTCAGTAGTGCCATCGTCACTCCTGCTGGAGAACTGAGTCTCAGTAAGTGCCATGGTTAATGATTATATATGCTAGCTCAATAATGATGAGATGAATGCTCTAGAGTATAAGCTTAGTAGTTGTGGCACACAAACTCTTGAGTGTGGGTTTATTAGTGACAGGATGTGTGTTTCAGAGTGCAAATTCAATAGTTACTAGTTCTCCTGCTCTAGAAATATCATCAGTAGTGTGAAAACATGTGATCCAGAGTGCTGGTTTAGTACTTGTGGCATGCCTTCTTTAGAATATGTGCTCAGTAGTGGATGGACACCAAGTTCAGAGTGCAAACTCAGTATTTCCTGCAGATTCAGTAGTAGTGAATGCTGGTTCTAGAGATCTGGGTCAGTATTGACATGACCCTCCAGAATGCAAGCTTAGTATTTGTGTCAAACCTTAAAATCACTAACACAGTGCTGGTCAGATGGCAAAGTCAAATGGGCCTTAGGAAGCATCACTATGAAAACATCTAGTGGAGATGATAGAATACCAGTTGAGCTATTTCAAACTCTAAAAGATGATTCAGTGAAAGTGTTGCCCTCAATATGCCAGCAAATTTGAAAAACTCAGCAGTGGCCAAAGGACAGGAAAATGTCAGTTTTCATTCCAATTCAAAAGGAAGCCAATGCCAAAGAATGTTCAAGCTACTACACAACTGTGCTAATCTCATACACTACTAAAGTCATGCTCAAAATTTTCCAAGTCATACTTCAAAAGTACATGGCCCATGGACTTCCAGATATTCAAACTAGTTTTAGAAAAGGCAGAGGAATCAGAGATCAAATTGCCATCATCCACTGGATCATTGAAAAAGCGACAGAGTTCCAGAAAAACATCTACTTCTGCTTTATTTACTACATTGAAGCTTTTGTGTGGACCACAACAAACAGTGGAAAATTCTGAAAGAGATGGGCAAGCCAGACCACCTGACCTACCCCTTGAGAAACCTGTATGCAGGTCAGGAAGCAACAGTTAGAACTAGACATGGAACAACAGCTTGGTTCTAGATATTGAAATGAGTACATCAAGGCCGTAGGTTGTCACCCTGCTTATTTAACTTACATACAGAGTACATCATGAGCAGAGCTTGGCTGGAGGAAGCACAAGCTGGAATCAAGATGGCTGGGGAAAATATCAATAACATCGGATATGCAGATGTCACCACCCTTATGACCAAAAGTAAAAGAGAACTAAAAACACCTATTTATGAAAGTGAAAGAGGACAGTGAAAAAAATGGCTTAAAGGTCAACATTCAGAAAACTAAGATCATGGCATCTGGTCCCATCACTTCAGGCAAATAGATGGGGAAGCAGTGGCAGAGTTTATTTTGGGGGGCTCCAAAATCACTGCCAGTGGTGACTGAAGCCATGAAATTAAAAGATGCCTACTCCTTGGAATAAAAGTTATGACTAACCTAGACAGCGTATTAAAAAGCAGAGACATTACTTTGCCAACAAAGGTTTGTTTAGTCAAAACTATGGTTTTTCCAGTAGTCAGTTTAGTCCAGTATGGTTTTCCAGTAGCACAGGCTCATTAGTTGGAAGATGTGTATATCATACTGCAAGCTGAGTATTTGGAGCACACATACCTGAAACATAGATGTGAGAGTTGGACTACAAAGAAAGTTGAATGCCAAAGAATTGATCCTTTTGAACTGTGGTGCTGGAAACTCTTGAGAGTCCTTTGGACTGCAAGGAGATCCAACCAGTCCATCCCAAAGGCGATCAGTCCTGAGTATTCATTGGAAGGACTGGTGCTGAAGCTGAAACTCCAATACTTTAGCCATCTGATGGGAAGAGCTGACTCATTTGAAAAGGCCCTGATCCTGAGAAAGATTGAAGGCAGAAGAAGAAGGGGCCAACAGAGGATGAGATTGTTGGATGACATCACCAACTCAATGCGCATTAGATTGAGTAAAGTCCAGGAGTTGGTGATGGACACATACCTAATATGCTGCAATACCTGGGGTCACAGAGAGTCAAACATGACTGAGTAACTGAACTGCACTGATCTGTACAGAAACTCAGGAGTTGTGGCACATGTGTTCTAAAGCATGGGTTAGGTAGTTTTGGCACACTTTTAGTAGAGTGCAAGCTCATTAATGTTAGAATACTTGCTTCAGTGTGCAAGGTCATAAGTTTTAGCACTAGTGTTCAAATTATGGATTCAGTATTTCATAGGTATATACTCTATAGTGCAACCTCAGGAGTTTCATATACTTGTTTTAGAGCTGGTCCTACTAGTGAAAGGAAGCATACAGCAGATGCTTCTCTGTATTTTGGAAAGTTATAGCCTATAGCCCAGGCTTAATAATTGTGAGATGTATATTTCTGACTGCAGGTTCAGTAGTTATGGCTGGCCAACTTTGGAGCATGAAACAAAGATATAAGCTTGGAAAACTGGGCTCAGAAGAATTCCTTCTTTGCTCTGGAAAGCAGGGCCCATGCTTTGGCATACATTCCCTAGAACACAAGAGACCAGTTCTTCAGAGTGCAATCTTGGTAGTTGTGCCACTCCTGGTCTGGAATGTGGGCTAGGAATGGTTGCATATTTGGGAAGAACATGTGACCAGTAATGGTGAGACACATGCTGCAGAGTGAGTGAAAGCTCAGTAGTAACATCATCCTGCTTGGGCTGAGTCTCTGTGGTGCTAGAATGCATGCTCATAAACACAAGCTTACTAGTGACAGGATGCGTGACCTACAGTGCAAGTTTAGTAGTTGTGGCAAACAAGCTGTAGAGTGAGGATTGTTTAGTGGGAGGGCATATGTTCCAGAGTGAAATTCAGTAACTATCATTGCCTGCTTTTGAACATGGTGTCAGTAATACAAACAGTGTGACCCAGAGTGCATATTCAGTACTTGTGACTCTCTGGCTCTTGAGTAGTTGCTCAATAATGGTGGAAGACCAGCTTCAAAGTATAAGATCATTATTTCCCACAGGTCTTCTCTATAATATGAGCTCAGCTGTGTCTCCAGTGTTTTAGTACACAAGTTCTAATAGTAGCACATTTGCTCTATAGTTCAGGCTCAGGAGTGGTGGAACACAACTCTAGATATAGACTAACTAGTGGCAAGATACAGTTCTACACTTGTGGGCCATGTATTCTTTTGTGAAAGCTCAGTAGATGTGACAAACAACTTTTATAAAGTTTGGGCTTATTAGTGCCTGGATACATGTGCTAGAATGGGGTAACCGTTGTGGCAGTATACATACTCCAGATTGTAAGCTCCGCTGTGGCAGCTCACCTACTCTATATCATGGTTTAAGAAGTTGTGGCATGCATGCTTTAGAGAGCAGGCTTAGAAGGGGGGGGGGGAGGGCTATAAAATGTGGTTTCACTAGTATTTGGAAGCATTCTCCAGCATCAAATCTCATTAGTTGTGACTTGACCATAAAGAGCATAGAATCAGACATTGCCTCATGGTACCAGAATTTAAGTTCAGCTTTTGCAAAATATGACCCTAGAATATGGGCTCAAAAGTGACAGGACAATTTTTTCAGAGTGCATCATCCATAGTTGAGGCAGGCTTACACTGGAATTCAGCTTCTGGAATCATATGAGTCAGGCAGAGTATGGAAAATTTAGTAGCTGTGGCACACATGCTTGAGAGTACCCCTCAATCATGTCAGAAAGTGTTCTCCTAGTCACTCCAGCAGATTTCAAATTAGTGAAAGGACACATGCTTCAGAGTTCAAGCTCATTAATTGTGGATGTGTGCTTTAGAGTGCAAGCCCACATGGGAGGTTGCATCCTGTAAAACATGGGCTTATTTGTGGAAAGACACTTTCTCCTGAGTGCAAATGGAGTAGTTGTGCATGCCTTCTCCACAAATAAGGACCCACACTCCAATTTTCAAGCTCAGTAATTGTGGCACTGGTGTTTTATGATGAAGCCTCAATAGTGGCAGAGTCTACATGCCACAGTGGACACTCCATTCATGGGGCATCCTGCTCTAGAGTGTTGAGTTTTAGTGGCAGGATGTGTGCTCTAAAATGAGGAATCAGTAGTGGTGGACATGTGTTCGAGTGCAAAGGAATTCTTTGAGCCACATGAGCTCTAGAGTACAGTGTCACTAGTGGTGAGATGAATTCATGAAGTGTCAGCTCTGTAGTGGAGACATGTATGCAACAGAAATGAGTATGAGTAGTTGTAGCACTTGTACACTAGAGCACAGGCTCATTAGTTGAAAGATGTGTATATCATACTGCAAACTGAGTATTTGGAGCACACATACCTGAAACATAGGCTGAGGAGTATCCAGATGGTTTTTACAGAGTGTAAGGTCAGAGGGAATGGCTCTCCTCCCTCAGATCATGGGCCTAGTAAATACAGGATGAATGTTCTAGGTTGGGGACTCAGTAACATCATGGTCATTTCTCCACAGTCCAAACATATGGTTCTTAGAGCATCAGTTTAGTAGCTACAGGATGCATAATCTAAAAGGTGGTGTCAGTGGTGGGACATATATCTTAGACTTCAAGGTCAAAAGTTGCAGAATGCCAACTCAAGAGCAGTGTCCCAGAGGTCTTCAATGTATGTATGCTATGGAACACAACTCAGTGGTGGCCAGAAGCATGCTCTGAGTGAAAGCTTATTTCTAGAATGTAGTTTCCAGAGTGTGGGCTCGATAGTTGTAGAAACACACCCAAGAGTTAAAGCACTTGAGTTATCAATGGAACATCAATCAGTAGTAACTAGACAGGAGCTCCAGTGTGCATTTTCATTGGTTGTAGCATGCAGGTTCTAGAATTAAGCCTAGTACTGGCTGTTGGTGAAATTTAAATTGCAATCTCTATAGTTAAGGAATGTCTGCTCTAAAGTGTGTGTTCAACAATGGTGGAATGCATGCTCCAGAACGCAAAATTACTAGTTGCAAAAAGTAGTAGGCAGGTTGGATATTTGCTTCAGAGCTCAAGATCAGTAGTTACGGAACACATGCCTTGCAGTGTGGCCTCAATAATGCCAGGATGCAAGCTATACAACTCGAGCTCAATATGCCGATGTGTGCGCTCCAGAGTGCAAGGAAACCAGATGTGGAACTTGGGTTTCATTGCCCACGTGCAGTAGTTGAGGAATGTGTGTTTCAGAGTTCAAGATCAGTAGCTACAGCACATGTGCTTTAGAGTACAGCCTCAGCTGTGGCAAAACACATGAGTCAGAGAGCCGTCTCAGAAGTTGAGGGAACTTCTGGAGTTGGGGGTCACAGTTTGTGGGATGCATGTTCCAGAATACAACTTAGTAATGGTTCCCTGGTGCTGGTCAACAGTTGTTACTTGTTCATAGTGAAATTTAGGCTCTGTAATCATCTATGTCAGGCAGTATAGTGCAAGTTCAGTAGCTGTGGCATACCTGTCTGAGACTGAAACTCATTGGTGTCAGGAAGCATATTCTAGTGTTCAAATTCAGTCATTGCGGCAAGCCTGCTCTAGATTTCAGACTAGTCATGCAGGTAAAAACCCAGAGTGCAGGATTATTGGTTTTGGCATATGTTCCCTAAATTGCAGTTCCACATTAGAGGTTGCATCCTCTGAAACATAGACTTATCAGTGGAAGTCAGATGCATCCTCTGGAGAGTAAATTAGTAGTTGTGGGTCTTGTGCTCTAGAGTGAAAAGTCAATAGGGGTAAGGCACTGTAAACCCAGCATTTGCAATACATGAGCTTTGGAGGAGGGTCAGTAGTGGCATAATGCCTACTTTAGAGTGCAAGGTTAAAAACTGGGCATGTGTAATCAATAACACAGGCTCAATAGTGTAGATATGTGTGTTCCAGAGTGCAAGATCAGTATTTCTTGTGTACCTACTCTAAAGCACAATCTCAGTAGTGGCAAGGCACATCCTCCTGAGTGCAAATTCAGTAGTTGTGAAACAGCTATGCTTGAGCATGATGTCATATTGATGGCATCCATGCCTTAGGATGTAAGCAAGTAGAGGCAGGTTGCCAGATCTAGTGTGCAGAGTCAGCAGTGGCATGATACCTGCTCAACAGTGCATGCTAAGTATTAGGGCAGGCATGGGTGCTAATAGCAAAGGCAAAATTTTTCAGTTATTAACATTCTAGAGTGAAAAGTCAATAGTTACTGTAGGCCTGTTTTAGAGTATCATCTAAACTGTCAGGGGATGCATGTTCCTGAGTGATGCTCAGAACTTGGGTCCACCTCCTCTAGAGTATGGGCAGAATTCTTACAGGATGCATGCTCCTCAGCTCAAGCTTAGTTGTTGTGACACAACTACTTAGAGCACTACTTGCCAGGAGTAGTGATTCATGTTCAATGATGCAGGCTAAGTAGTCTTATGGCATGTGTCCTGGAGGAAAAGCTCAGTATTTGCAGCATGCGTGCTTTGGAATTATGTTCAGTAGTGGCAGGAGGCAAGTTGTATAGTACAAATTAAATAATTCTGCATTGCTTGCTTGAGAAGACAAGCTCATGGCAGAAAGTGGGCTGCAGAGTATAAGTTTAGTAGTGACAAGTGAGATCACATACTGTAGTGACAATGTGTGTGCTCCAGAATATACAGTGAATAGTGACATCTGTAATATAGGGCATAAGGTCAGTAATATTGGAAGGTGTCATCCAGAATGCAAACTCACTACCAGGGGCACTGCTCAATACTATAGAGGAGGGTCTCAGCATTTATAACACAGGTGAACTAGAGCACTAGTTCAGAAATCACAGGACCTGCATTTCATAGGATAATCTCAGTAGCTGTGGCTTGACAGTTCTTAAGAACGTAGTCAGCAGTGGTATGATTTGTATTAAAGAGAACAAGCACAGAACTTGTGGCACACATAGTATAAAATGAAGACTCACTTGTGGAGGGCCACTTGCTCCAAAGTGCATATCTTGTCTAGAGCATGAGCTCAGTAGTTGTGGAACATGACTCCTGAATTCAGTCTTAATAGCAGGAATATTACTGTGCTAGAACCCAAGCCTGGTAGTCTCAGTACAAGGCTTTAAAGTTCAGTCTCACTAGTTGCAGCAGACATGTTTAAGGTAGAGATTCAGGAATGGCTCAGGAGACATTGAAAAGAATGTGGGCTCATTAAAATCTGACACTTCCTCCAGATTGCAAGCTCAGTAGTTGCAGCATGCCTGCTCTAGGGTAGTGGTTCAGTAGTTCTTCAGTATGTGCCAAAATATATCCCCTAGAGTATAAGCTTAGCAACTGAGAAATGCAGGTTCAAGTGTGTGGATAAATTAGTGGCAAAATATGTATTTTATTGTGTGTTCTTTAACTGTGAATTGACTGCTGTAAAGCATAAATCCAGAAATATTGGGATATGTGTTCCAGAGAGCAGAGACAAATATTGTAGCATATATGCTCCAATCAAATGATGACTCACTAATGCTGGGAACTTGTTTCACACTTCAAGAAGTGGGGCACACTGGCTGTAGATCAACAGCTCAATATTTATGATTCAGGTTAGATAGAGCATGGGCTCCATAATGTCAAGATGTGTGTTCCAAAGTATAAGCTCTGATGATGAAGGATGAATCCTCTAGAGAATGGGCTCAGTAGTGACAAAAGACATATTCCAGAGTGTTAATATCAGGGAAACCCTAGTAATTGGCAGGATGCTGAAAAACTTTTGCTCAGTAAATTCAGAGGGCTTGCTCTAGATGGAATGCTCAATAGCTGTGACATGCTTAATCTTGACTGCAGTCTCAGTAGTGACAAGATGTGTGTTCAAGAACCCAGGCTTAGTTAGTAGTGTCAGGACAAATGCTTCAGAGGTCATGATCAGTAGTTTCAGCAAGCACATTCTAAGGGTGGATAACTGAAGTTTTGCAAAGGGCGTTCCAGAGTGCAAACTCAGTAGTTGTGGCAAGGGCCTTCTCTAGAATGTGGATTCAGTAGCAGCAGAGTATGTGCTCCAGATTGCAACCTGAGTTTTTGAAGTATGCCTGCTTTCAAGAGCAAGCTCACTAGTCATGATGTCATGCTCCATAAAGGAAGCTGCACTTGTGAGCTAGAATGGATATTGGTAGTTTTGTAGTTAAGGAACTCAAGTTTCAGTGTCCAAGCTCAGAAATTGTGGCAGGCTTACTCTACATGCCACATGTAGAGGCAGATGTGAGCCCCAGAGTGCAAGCATAGTAGTTATGGTGCAAGCAGTTCTTGTTATGGTACACATACACTGGACACAAGCTCCTTGGTTGCAGGACATTTGTGAATGCCTGCATTATCCAGAGTGCTGCTCAGTATTTGTGGAATGCCTGGTCTAGAGTGCAGGGTCAGTGGTGGCAGGATGTGTCTTCAGGAATGCAGTCTCCTTCCTCTTGGGACAGGTGCCTGAGAGTGCAGTCTCAACAGTTACAACAGGTGTGAATTAGAATGAATGCACGATAGTGGTTGGAGGCAGTTCTACAGCTGTGAAAATCCTACTCTAGAATACAAGCACACGTCTAGGAATACATGAACCATGGTGCAATTTAAGTAACTGTGGAAACCTGCACTATATCATGGACTGGTAGTAGAAGGATTAGCATTGCAGGTGAAATTTCAGTAGTCAGACCACTAGAGCACTTGTGCTTAGAGACAGGTTTAGTAGTTTGAGGATACTATACAGTGTTAGTCACACATTCAGGACTTACCCTGTGATTCCATGAACTATAGTCTACATGATTTCTCTGCCCAAGAAATTCTTGAGGCCAGAATACCTGAGTAGGTAGCTATTCCCTTCGCCTTTCTTACCCAAGGACCAAACTCGGGTCTCTCTCTGCATTGCAGTCAGATTTTTACTCTCTGAGCCACTATGGAAACCATTATAAATGTTTTTGATGTTCACACTCAGTCACTTTCATTCTGCCTGACTCTTTGTGACTGTATCGACACTAACATCCCCACTCCCCAGGTTCCTCCTTCTATGAAATTCTCTGGGAATGAATACCAGAGTGAGTTTCATGGTCTTTCTCTGGAGATCTTCCTCACCCAAGAATATGAACCTACATCTCCTTTGTCTCCTACATTTCAGGAAAAATATTTATCTACTGAGCTCCTTGGGAATCTTCTATGTAAGAAGAAGTGCTAGTGTGTTCCAGAGTGCAAGCTCACTAATTACAGCTGCCTGTTTAAAGCAGTGTTTCAGGGTGCCCCACCACATGCTATGGAACACAACTCAGTAGTGCTGGGAATTATGTTGCTGAGTGCAAGCTTGGAAGTTTTGGCATGCAGACTCCAGATTGTAGGCTCATTACCGGCAGAATATTTGCTCAAGGTTGCAAGTCCTATAGTAGTCAATGAATGTACTAGAATATTTAATTAATAATAGCAGGATGCAAGTGTGTGTGCTTAACAATTGCAGGCTCTAAAAGGGGGGATTAGTACTGGTAGTGTTGAGCCCCATAGTGTAGATTAATGCATGGCACTAGAGTGGAATTCCTTATACTCTAGTGGAATGCCTCCTCTATAATTCTGGCTTTAAAGGTCCTGGCAGAACCTTTGCTCCATATTACAAGCTTAGTACTTCTGGCAAGTATCCTCTACCATGAGGAAACATAGTGGGACATGTGTTCCAAGGTTCAAGATCAATAGTTACAGCATGGCTGATCTAGAGTATGCCTCAAACGTGACATGTCCTCTAGAACTTGGGGAAAGTAGTGGCAAGCTGCATGCTCCAGAATGAAAGCTAACTAGTTGTGGCACCTAACCTTTAGAGCACATTATGGCAGGGTGCCTGCTACCAAGTTCAAGCACATAAGGGAGGCACACCAACTCTAGATCAAGCATTCAACATTTACAAAATGCATAAGTGAGATTGTTGGCTCAATCCATGTATTGATTGATACATACAATACAATACAATACACTTGTATTCCAGAGTGTAAGTTCAATAGGTGTAGCACTACAGCTCTAGAATTCGGGCTCAGTATTGGCACAACATGTATTTTAGAGTAAATACTTAGAAGTTGAAGTACTTAAACTCTAAAATATTGGCTCTAAAATAAACTAAAATAAAGTACTTAAACTCTAAAATACTGGCAAGATGATTGATTCAAAGTGCAAACTCAGTAGTTATGGCAGGCCAGCTCTAGAAATCATGCTGGGTAGTGGCAATATTCATGCTCTAGAACTCAGTTTCAGGAGCTTCTGGAAATTTGTTCCAAAGTGCAGTATCAATATTTGCTGTATAATTGCCCTACAGCATGAGTTTACTAATGGTGGTACTTGTACTCCAGTGTACAAGATCAGCAGTTGTAATATGTGATCTCTTGAGTGGCTTCTCATTGGGACTATGTTTCATACTAGAATACAAGCTCAGTAGTGTCAGAATGTCAAGCTCAAAAATTGTATTTGCCAGTTCCAGGATCTAAACCTATTAACTGCAGCAAATGTGCTTAGATTAAGCATCCAGTTGTCGCAGGGTGATTACTCTAGAAGATGGGCTCAGTTGTGTTGGATTACTTGTCAGAGAATATAAGCTCTGCTCTTGTGGGATTCCAGGTTGGTAGTGACATCCAGTAGGTCGTGATTTGTGCTATGGAACAAAACTCAGTAGTAACTAGAAGCAGGCTCCCGAGTGTAACCTTATTAATTTTAGACGTAGGCTCCAGAGTTTGGGTTCCTTTGTGGCAAGCATATACTCTAGAGTGCAAGTACAGGAGTTTCCAATGACGGCACTGAAACATGGGTCAGTAGAGGCAAGGCAAGAGCTCCAGAGTACATACTCATTAGTTACGGCAGACGTGAAATGCAGGTACATTAGTAGGTTTGGCAGGCATTGTGTTGTAGTCTCAGTAGATATGAACTGCTCTAGGACATGCTTTAGAACATGGGCTCTATAGTGCTCGAATGAGTACTCCACAGTAAAAACAGTAGTTTCAGGGAAAATGAAAGAGAAAGTGAAAGCCACTCAGTTGTGTCCAACTCTTTGTGACCCCATGGACTATACAGTCTGTGAAATTCTCCATGCCGGAATACTGGAGTGGGTAGCTTTTCCTTCTCCAGGGGATTTCCCAATCCAGTTTTCAAACCCAGGTCTCCTGCATTGGAGGCTGATTCTTTATCATCTGAGCCAAAACAATATTGCAGTGAGCAGCCTATCCCTCTCCAGTGGATCTTCTTGACCCAGGAATCAAACCAGGGTCTTCTGCACTGCAAGCAGATTCTTTACCAACTGAGTGGAAGGAAGTATCCTCTATATACTGGGCTTGCAGTGGTGGGATTGTGCTTCCAAGTTCAAGGTCAGTAGTTATGGCACAGGAGCTCTGAAGTATGGCCTCAATAGTGGCAGAATGTATGCTATGGAACTCAAGATCAGTGAGTGGCAAGACATGTGCTGCAGGGTGAAGATTCGCTACTTGTAGAACTCTGGCTCTCTAGACCAGGCTCGGTTGTGGTGGGACATGTGCTCAGAGCCCCAAGATAGTAGTTACTTAGAATACATACATAGAATACATACATACATAGAATGTATGCTGAGGAGTGCAGGCTCACTTTCTTCAGAACACATGCTCCAGAGAGCCATGTCAGTAGTTTGGTTAACACACTCTGGTGTGGGGAATCAGTGTTTGAGAGATGCATGTTCTAGAGTGAAAGAGAGATTTGCAGTTCTTGTTTTCTAGAGGGAATGCTTAGTAGTGATGAGACACATGTTCCAAACTGTTAAGTCACTACTTGCAAACACCTTCTCAGTAGTGACATGATGCCTACTCTTGAGTGTAAGCTCGAAAACTGTGCCACGTTTACTTCACATCACAGGCTCAGTAGTGTAGTTGTGTTTTTCAGAGTGCAACTTCAGTATTTCTGGTGTATCTGCTCTGAAGCACAATCTCAGTAGTGGCAGGGCATATCTTCCTGATTGCAAGCTCAGTAGTTACAGTACAGTTGCACGAGGGCATGTTATCAATATTGACCCTATTGATATTTCATAGCACAGTCTCTATAGTAGTACATTGCAGCTCTAGTGTGTGGAGTCAGTAGTGGCATGATGCCTGCTCCAGAGTGCAAGCTCACATTTGCAGTCCATGCACTCAATAGCATGGGGCAGTTTGCAGTTATGTACATTCCAGAGTGAGAGTTTAGTAGAGTGTTATTCCTGTCCTAGAGTGTGGTCATGATAGTGAAGGTATGTGTGCTTCAGAGTGCTGCTCAGTATCTGTGGAAACCTGCTCTAGAGTGCAGGATTAGTAGTTGCAGGAGGCTTGCTAAGGAAGGTGGGATCCTCATCTCTGGGCACCTGCCCTGAAGTACAAGCTGGCTAGTTGAAACAGCTGGGGAATAAGATGCAGGCTTAAAAGCTGTGGGAGGCAGGCTCTATAGTGAATGTTATGTAGCTGTTAGCACGCCTATTCTAGGTCACAGGTTCAAGTCTAGGAACATGTGCTCCAGGGTGTAAATTTAGCAACTGTGGAAGAAGTGCACCAATCACATGCCAGTAGTGACAGGATGTATGCTCCAGGTACAATTGCACTAGTCAGGGCACTCAAGCTTAGAGCCAGGCTCAGTAGTTTTGGGACACTTTGTATACAGTTGGTGTATTAGTCACACAGTTGTGTCTGACTCTTTGCTACCATGTGGAATGTAACCCACCAGGCTCCTCTGTCCATGGAATTTTCAAGGCAAGAATACTGGAATCAGTAGCCTTTCCCTTCTCCACGTGATAGTCCTGACCTAGAGATTGAACCAAAGTCTCTTGCCTTGCAAGCAGATTCTTTACTGCCTGAATGACCAGAGAAGCCCAAAGACATTTTAGTTGTTTGTTGCATGTGTGTTCAATCACTTCAGTCATGTCTGCATCCTTGTGATTCTATGAACTGTTATAGCCAGCCAGGCTCCTTTATCCAGGAGATTTTCCAGGAAAGAATACTGATGTGGATTTCCATGCCATTTACCAATATAGAAGATGGACTTAGTAGTCAAGGGACATATTCTCTGGAGTGCAAGCTCAGGAGTTGTGGCATGTCTGCTTGAGAATACAGCCCTAGAGTACAGCAATGGGTGCTATGGAACACAAGCTCAACAGTATTAGGAAGCATGGCACTGATTACAGTCTTGGAATTTCAGCATGTCGACTCCAGATTGTGGGCTCATTACTGGCAGGATCTTTCTCAAGATTACAAGCTCAATTATTTTGAATGGATACATTAGAATATGGATCAGTGTAGTAAGACAGGAGCTCCAGAGTGCATGGTCATTATTTGTCGCATGTGTTGTCTAGAATGTGGGCTCAGTATGGCAGCTTTGAGACTCATAGTGCTAATTAAGTCACTTTAGAATGACTCCAGTAGAGTGTAGACTCAAAAGTGATAGAACCCATTCTCCAGAGTGCAGTGTGACTACTTGTGGAAGGCATCCTCTAAATGGAGGTCACTTAGTGGTGAGTGGTGTGTGCCAGTTCCTGATTAGTAGTTATAACATGTCTGATTTAGAGTGTGGCCCTAATAGTGATGAGAACTTGAACTCCATAGATGCAAGATTCATGCTCAAGAATGAAAGTCCATAGGTTGTGGCATCTGAGCATTATAGCACATTAGTTCCCACCACCACTATTAGTTCAGTTCAGTTCAGTCTCTGTTATGTCCGACTCATTGTGACCCCATGAATTGCAGCATGCAATTGTCCCTGTCCTTTACACACTCCCAGAGTTTACTCAAACTCATGTCCATCAAGTTGGTGATGTCATCCAGCCATCTCATCCTCCATCATCCCCTTCTCCTCCTGCCTCCAATCCCTCATCAAGGTCTTTGCTAGTCAGTCAATGCTTTGCATGAGGTGGCCAAAGTATTGGAGTTTCAGCTTCAACATCAGTCCCTCCAATGAACATTCAGGGCTGATCTCCTTTAGGATGGACTGGCTGGATCTCCTTGCAGTCCAATGGACTCTCAAGAGTCTTCTCCAACACCACAGTTCAAAAACATCAATTTTTTGGTGCTCAGCTTTCTTCACAGTCCAAATCTCACATCCATACATGACCACTGGAAAAATCATAGCCTGGACTATACAGGCCTTTGTTGACAAAGTAATGTCTCTGCTTTTTAATATGCTATCAGGATGGTCATAACTTTCCTTCCAAGGAGTAAGTGTCTTTTAATTTCATAGCTGCAGTCACCATATGCAGTGATTTTGGAGCCCTGGAAAATAAGGTCAGCCTCTGTTTCCACTGTTTCCCCATCTATTTCCCATGAAGTGATGGAACCAGATGCCACGATCTTAGTTTTCTGAATGTTGAGCTTTAAACCAATATTTTTACTCTCCTCTTTCACCATCAAGAGGCTTTTTAGTTCCTCTTTGCATTCTGCCATAAGAGTGGTGTCATCTGCATATCTAAGGTTATTGATAATTCTCCTGGCAATCTTGATTCCAGCTTGTGCTTCTTCCAGCCCAGCATTTCTCATGATGTACTGTGCATATAAATTAAATAATTAAGGTGACAATAGACAGCCTTGACATACTCCTTTTCCTATTTGGAACCAGTCTGTTGGTCTAAATATTAGTAGCTTGAGTGGTTTGGAAAGTGGACTCAGTAGCAGAGGAACAAGGTAGAATGTTGGCTCACGAGTGTTTGGATGTGTTGTCCAGAAATCTCATTAGTTGTGGCACAGCCACTATAAGAGTATAGATCCATTCATAGCACCAAGTGCAGTAGAATTCAAGATCAGTATATGGTACGTCTGCTCTAGAGTATGACTTAATAGTCAGCAAACTTTCTCCAGGGTGTAAGTTTGATAATTGCAACAAGTGTGCTACATATTTAGTAGTAACAGAACACATGATCCAGAGTGCAATTTCATTAATTTTAGCCCATGTGCTCTAGGCTGCAGGCCCACATGGGAGGTTGTAACTCTAAAATACAGATTCACTTATGGAAAGTAGCTTGCTCCTGCATGCGATCTTATTACTTTTGGATACCTTCTTGAGGGAGCATGTTCTTACCTGTCAGGATGGATGGTGCACTTAACCAACTCAGTACTTTTGTCATAGGTGTTCTAGAATGTGACTTGACTAGAGGTAAGATATATGCTCTATAGTGCATACTCAGTTCAGGGGACATTCCTGCTCTATAGTTTGGCCTTTTAGGGAGGTGTTAGCTCTGGATTGAGGGATCAGTGATGATTGATATGTGCTTCAAAGTGCAATGGAAGTCATTGGGCCACATGAGCTCTGAACTGCAGTCTCAGCAGTGACAAGATGCATGCCTGAGAGTGCATGCTTAGAAGTGAAGGCATGCCTATTCTACAACTGAGGATGAGTCATTGTGTCATGAGTGCCCTAGAGATTTACCTCAGTTTTGGCAAGACATGTATTCCATAGTGCAAGCTCAGTAGTTGGAGCAGATGTGACTTAGAACTTTGCCTTAGGAGTTGCATATGCCTTCTCCTGAGTGCAAGCTTAGAATATGTAGCACGGGTGCTCCACAACACGGATGCAGTATTACAGTTACACAGTTGCAATGTGAAAGCTCAGAAGTTGCAGAAAGCATACTCTAGAGTGTGATACGAATATGAGGAATGCATGTTCTTGACTGCTGCTCAGAATTTGCAGACTAAATGCTCTAGGGTATGGGCACAAAAACTACCAAATGCATATTCCTAAGTTCAAGTTCAGTAGTTGTGGCACACATATATTTTAGTGAACATCTCAGTAGTAGGAAGACGTGTGTTTAAGGATGCAGCTTATTATTCTCCTGAGTGTCCCCTGGAGGACAACCTTAGTAGTTGCAGCATTTATACTCTAGTATCAGAACTCAGTTGTGGCAGGAGGCAAACTCTACAGTACAATTTCAAATTCAATAGCTCTGCCATGACCGTTGGAGAAGGCTGACCACAGGCTCCAGAGCCCAAACTTAGTAGCAATATGAATACTTTCGATTGCATGGCACAGTGAGAGAGTCTGTGCTCTAGAATGTTTTCTGAGTAGTGGCATGTGTGCTCTAGAACCCAAGGTCAGTATTGACGGGATGCTGTATACAGAGTACAAAATCACTAGTTGGGGCATACTTACTAACACAGCAGGGGCACAAGAGTGATGCTGTATGTGATCTAGAGCATCAGCTCAGTAGTTGCAGGACCTGCATTCCCTAGAGTAATCTTTATAGTTATGACATGACAGCTTTGAAGCATATGTGTATTAATGGGACTTTCATTCTAGAGAGCAAGAACAGTTGTTGTTGAATAGTGGTATAAAACAAAATCTCACTAGTTGAGAGACCCTTGCTCCAGAGTGCAAGAACTTTCTTTGTGGCATGCCTTCTCCAGAGCACAGGCCCAGTATTGGTAAAACATAACACTTTAAAGTGGGCTCTGCAGTGATAAGATGGCTGTCCTAGAACCTGAGACCAGAGGTCTCTGCACAAGTTTTGTAGAGCACAATCTCACTAGTTCCATCATATATGCTCAGAATACAGGCTCAGGAGTGGCTGAATCCTTGGCATAGAACATGGGCTCACTAATGCTTGATACAACCTCCAGGAAACAATCTCAGTAGTTGTAGTGGCTAGTGTAGAGATAGAAGTTGTCAATATGTGTTTTTGTAAACAAGCTTAAAAGCCAAGATGAATCCCACAGAGTGCAAACTCAGTATTTGTGCAATGCAACTCAATTTTGTCAATGCATTAGTGGCAAAACATATTTTATTTTGTCCTCAGTAGTTGAAGTCCTGTTGCTCTAAGGCATGGGCCTGTTAGTGTTCAGATGTGTATTACAGAGTACAAACACAGAGGTTCCAGCACACATACTCCAAAAGAATGATGGCTTACTGATGGAAGGGCACTTGCTACAGACTCAAAGCTCAGAACAGGTGGCATAATGACTCAAGACATTCAATACTTGTGATAAGGACTCTATTTAGAGCATGAGTTCCAACTGGCAAGATGTGTATGGTATAGTTTAAGGTCAGTGGATGAGGCATGACTGCTCTAGAGTGGCAGAACATGTATTCTAGAGTGAAAAGTTAGGGGTTATAGCAGGTATACTGTAAAAATTTGGCTCAATAGGGGGCAGTTAGCAGCTCCAGACTGCATGCTGTTATTTTGACATGACTGCTCTAGAATGGACATTTGACAATGTCGAGCTTGTTTTCTAGAGCTGAGGCTCAGCAAGGTCAGAAAAAATATGCTCCAGAGGGAAAGATCAGTATTTGAGACAAGTAAGCTCCAGAGTATGGCGACTGTAGTGGTGGGAAAGGTACTACAGTCTGTAGTCTTTGTATTTGTGGCAAGGACCCACTGTAGAATGTGGGGTCAGTAGTAGCAGGACATGTGATCCAGATTGCAACCTCAGTTCCTGAAGCTTGTATGCTGTAGAAAGCAAATTCAGTAGTTGCAAGAGTTGTGCTCCAGAGTGAAAGCTGAATAGTTGCACACACGTGAGCTGAAACACACATTAAAAGTTTCATATATTATGAACTCATGCCTCAGAGTACAAGCTCTGCATTTGGCATGCATACTATGGAGGGGAATCAGTAATGCCAGGTGAGAATTCTAGAGTCAAGCACAGTAGTTGTGGCACACATCCTCTGGATCACAGGCTCTTTTGTGACAGGACAGGTTTTCTAGAATGTAAACTCAAAATCTGCAGCATGGATGCTCTATAGCACAGCCTCAGTATTTCAAGTATGTGTATTTTACAGTGCTAGTTTCTTTGTGGTGGTATGTGTGCTCTAAATTGCAGGGCCACATAAGAGGTTGCATCCTCTAAAATGTGGGCTGTTTGGTGGAAAGGCACTTGCTCCTGAGTGCAAAATGATGATATGTACATTGAGATTGTGCTTTTAATGGAAGGGTATATATTCTAGAATAGTAGGTCAGTAGTTGTGCAACCTGCTTCATAGTGCAGCAAAGCAACTGAGAAAAATTCTGAATGCACAAACTCTGAAGTGCATTCTCAATACTGGCAAGCTGCATTCCTGAAATGTAAGCCCCATAGTGGGGGCATGCATACTCTAGAATGAAGGATGAGTAGTCGTGGCTCATGTGCACTAAAGTCTGAGCTCAGTGTGACATGAATTCCATAGATTAAGCTCAGCAGTTAAACAGGAGTACGTTTAAACATACACATATACGTTTAAACATATTAGGAGTCATAGGATACTTTCTCCACAGTTCAAAATTAGTAGCTGTGCATGCTGGCTCTAGAACACAGGCTTAGTAATGGCAAGATGCATGTTCTAGTGTGGGGGTTCAGTACTGTCAAGCCCTTAGCTCCAGATTCCAAACAAATAATTTTAGCAATGTTTCTTGGAGGTTGAACCCAGTAGTTGCTGGTTGCATACTAGAGAAGGTGTGCTCAGTAGTTGGGAGATACATGACACACTTTTACTTTACAGAGTGAAGGCTCTGTAGTTGTGGGATCCCATCTCAAGAACAAGGTCGAGGGGTCATCAATGTGTGTTATGGAACACAACTCAGTAGTGGCTGGAAACAAGCTCCTCCATTAGAATTTATTATTTCTGGCATGTAGGCTCCAGAGTGTTGTCTCATTAGTAACAGGGAAATGTTCAAGAGTGCAGGCAAAGTAGTTGCCAATGTTACGCTGGAATACAGATCAGTAGTGGGAGGACAGGAGCTCTAGAGTGTGTACTCATTAGTTATGGCAGGCATTCTATGGAATATTGGTTTGGTAGTGGCTGTTGGCAAGCATTATATTAAAATCTCAAAACTTATGAACTATCTGCCAAGATTGTGGGTTAAATAATGTTAGAAGGTGTTCTCCAGAGCAAGCTTAGTAGGTGCAAATGTCCTCTATATAATGGGTATATAGTGATTGGAAGTGTGCTTCAGAGTCCAAGATCAGTAGTTATGGCACACATGCTCTGGAGTGCAGTCTCAATAGTGGCAGTATGCATGCTATAGATCTCCAACTCTATATGGCAAGATGTATGCTTCAGAGTGCAAGATCACTAGCTATGGAACTGGCCTTTAAAGCTCAGGCTCAGTAACGGTGGCACAAGTGCTACAGAGTTCAGGATCAATAGTTATAGCATACTTCTTCTGAGTGAAGACTCAGATATATCAGGGTACATGTCCCAGTGACCCATCTCAATAGTTGTGTACTACATGCCCTGGAGTGGAAAATCAGTGTTTGTGGGATGCATGGGCCAGAGTGCAGGTTAGTAGTTACTGTGCTAGTCCTCTAGAGACAGAGCCCAGTGGAGAGAGTGAGCCACATGTTCCAGACTGTAAAATCAGTAGCAGCAGTAATACCTACTCTAGCTTGTGGGGTCAGAAGTAGCATGACATCTACTCCAGAGTAAAAGCTCAGAGACTGTGCCAAATGTACTCAATAGCACAGGCTCAGTGAATCAATACACTGAACACAATCTCAGTAGTAGCATGGCACATCCTCTTGAGTCAGGCTCAGTTTCCTGTGGCACACCTACTTTAGATGATGTGCCAAGTGCTGTTGAGATCCATATTCAAGGATGCTGGTATAGTAGTCTCAATATGGAGACTGGAAGGCAACCTCAGTAGTTGAAATATACATGCTCTAGAATCAGAGCCCAGTAATGATAAGAGGCAATCTCTATAGTACCAATTCAGTAGCTCTATCATGCCTGCTGTAGAGGGCAGATCACAGGCTCAGAGTTTAAGCTTAACAGTGATAGGTATGCTTTAGATCCCATGCTGTAGTGACAGGGTGAATACTGTAGAATACATGTGAGTGGTGACATATAGACGGACTTCCTGATAGCTCAGTTGGCAAACTATCAATCTTCAAAGCTGGAGACTCTGGTTCAGTTCCTGGGTCCAGAAGGTTCACTGGAGAAGGGATAGGCTACCAACTCCAGTACTCAGCTCCCTTGGCTCAGCTGGTAAAGAATCTGCCTTTAATGCGGGAGACCTGGGTTCAATCCATGGGTTGGGAAGATCCCCTGGAGAAGGGAAAGGCTACCACTCCAGTATTCTGGGATAGAGAATTCCATGGACTGTATCAGTTCATGTCTGATACAGTCTGACTGCAAACAGTCAGACACAACTGAGTGACTTTCACTTTCAGTCACATATAGAGCCCAGTATCAATAGTGATGGTACGTGCTATCCAGAGTGCACACTCACTAGTAGGGGCATGCCTACTGATAAAGTGGGGGCTCAGTAGGGTGAGATACATGGAGTCTCTACTCAGTAGTTGCAAGGCATGCATTCCGTAGATTAACCCCAGTAGTTGTTCCATGGCAGGTTTTATATATGTGCTCAGTAGTGGTAAGCATTGTATTCCAGACAGCAAGTGCAGTAGTTGCAACACACATACTACAGAAGATTGCTCACTACTTGTGAGACACTTGCTCCAGCGAGCAAACTCTTTAGTTATGACTAGCTTCCTCCAGAGCTCAGGTTCAGCAGTGGTGGAAAATGACACTTAAATGTAGGCTTTGTAGTGATAAGATGCCTGGCCTAGAACCTGTGCTGGTAGTTCTAACACAGTTTCTATAGGGTTGAATCTCCCATGTTGCATGCTCACAGCACAACCTAAAGAGTGGCAGGATACATAGAATAGAACATTGTCTTATTAATGTCTGATGTATCCTCAAGAGAGAAAGTACCGTTGTTGCAGCATACCTGCTCTGGAGTAAGCATACAGTAGTTACTCAATGTGTGCTCTTGAAAAGTAGCTCAGCAGAGCCAGGGTGAATTCTGTAGAGTGCAAAGTTAGCAGTTGATGAATCCAGCTGTGTTGATACATCAGTGTAAAACATGTGTTTTATTGTGTATTTTCAGTAATTGTGGTCTGTCTGCTCTAAAGCATGGGCCCAGTACTGTGGGGTTATATATGTGAAAGAACAGAGGGTTCATCATGTATTCTTTAATAAAATGATGGCTCACTAATTCTGTAACACATGCCTCATACTCCAAGCTCGGGGGAACATTCCATAGTGTAAGCTCGTACATAAACCATGACTGCTCTAGAACATGGGCTCAATAGTGGCAGAACTTGCATTCCAGAGAGCTAGGCCTATAGTTGCAACAGGTATGCTGTAAATATTTGACTCAATAGAGGAAGGAACCTTGCTCTAGAGTGCATGATCAGTAGTTGTGATGTTCTTGCTCTAAAGTTCAGGTTCAGTAGTGACAAGATGAATGTGTTAGAATATAAACTCAACAGTGCTGAAACAAATGCTCTAGAGAGCAAGATCAGTAGTTGTGGGAAACATGCTCTAGAGTGTGGAATCCATAGTGGTCAAAAGGGTGCTTCAGTGTGCAATGTAAGTATTTGGGGGCACCCCAAACACAGTGGGGTCAATAGTAGCAGTGATTGTGCTCCAGTTTGCAAACTCAGTTCTTAAAGCATGCTATCCTAGAAAGAAAGTCCTGTAGCCAGGATTTTTGTGATCCAGAGTGTAACCTTAATAGTTTCAACACATCTAAGCTAAAATCTTAGTAGTTTTGTAGTTTACTAGCTAGAGTACAATATCAGTAATTGTACTGGGAGGCCAGTAGTGCCAGATACCAGCTCTAGAGTGCAAACAGAGTAGTTGTGGTCATGGGTCATTGGTGGAAGGTCATGTTTTCCAGAATGCAGACTAGAAGTGGAAGCATGGATACTTTTTAGCATGGCTTGATATTTATTGGACAGTGCTCCAAAGTTCAAGCTTAGTAGTTGTGCTTTGCTTGAATCTAGAGCATCATTCTTGTAGTGAAGGTACACATTATCCAGAGGATTTCTCAGTGTTTGTGACACTTTGCTGTAGAGTGCAATTTCTGGAGTGGTAGGTGTGTACTGAGAAATGAAAGCTCAATCATGCCAGGACATGTGCCTTACAAAGTAAGTTCCATAGTTGCAACATATGTACACTAAAATGTGGGCTCCGTAGTTGTGGGAAATGGACTCTGTAATGCAAATACATCTTTGGCTCTCCTCCTGTAAAGCACTGGCTCAAGGCTAGGAATGCATGCCCAGGGGCAATTTTAGTAACTAGTAACCATGCCTAACATAATGTGCTAACAGTACCAAGACTCATTCTCCTAATGCAATTTCAGTAGTTGGGACATTTGTGCTTAGTCAGCCTAAGAAGTTCTGGGATGCCACCTGTTGTGTTGGTGTATTTAGTCACTTAGTTATGTCTGATTCTGCAACCCAGTGGACTGTAGAGAGTCTACCAGGCTCTCTATCTATGGAATTTTCAAGGCAAGAATACTGGAGTCAGTAGCCATTCCCTACTCTAGGAGATCTTCTTGACCCAGGGTTTGAGCCAGGTCTTGTGTATTACAGGCAGGTTTTTGACTGAGCCACCAGGGAAGACCAAAGACATTAGCTATTTGTTGTGTATATGCTGTCACTTCAGTCATGTCTGACCCTTTTAAACTGTTTGGACTATTACCTGCCAGACTTCTCTGTCCATGAGATTCTCTAAAAACGAATCCTGGAGTGGGTTGCCAAGCCATTTTCCAGGGGATTTTCTATGCCAAAGTATACAAACTTGCCTCTCCTGTGTGTCCTGCATTGCAAATAAAATTTTACCTACTGAGCACATATAGAAGCACATATAGAAGATGAACACATTGTTGGTGGGGCATGTGTTCCAGAATCAAACTCAGTAGTGCAATATGCATCATAATACTCTGGACCACACACTCCTTGTTGGTAGGATGTGTGTTCCACAGTTCAAGCCCAGAAGTTGTGGCATGGGTACTCCATAGCATAACCTAAGTTATGCTTAGTAATGCAAGCTTAGTAGTAGTTTAATGTCTTTCTAGAGAATAGTCCTGGTAGTAAAAGTGTGCATGGTCCAGAGTACTGTACAGTATTTGCAGAATGACTGCTTTAGAATACAGGGTCATTAGTGGCAGTATGCATGCTCAGGAATGCAGTGTCAGCAGTTTTGAATGGATGCATTAGAATATGAGATCAGTAGTGGTGGGACACAAGCTTGAAAGTGCATGTTCATTACTTGTATCATGCATTCTCTAGAATATGGCCAGAATAGTGGCAGCGTATGGGCCTATAGTGTAAGTTATGCTCAATGGCTCAGTCATGTCTGACTCTTTGCAATCACATGAACGCTAGCCCATAAGCCTCCTTTGTCCATGGGATTCTCCAGGCAAGAATACTGGAGTGGGTTGCCATGCCCTTCTCCAGACAGTATAAGTTCAGTAGATGCTGAATATCTTGCCTAGAGTGCTGGTGTAAAAGTGACAGAACCTGTGCTCCAGAGCACAAGATAAATAGTTGTCATATGTGAGCTGTAGAGTGGTTTCTCAGTAGTGCTATGGTGCTTGCTATAGAACATAAGCTCAGTACTGGTGGAAAGCTCGCTCCTGAGTGCAAACTCAGTAGCTGTGCTCCTGGGAATAGGGTTTGCAGTCAGTACTGGCAGAGCATTCCAGAATGTAAGCTCAGTAATTGTGAAAGACATGCTCCAAAGCATGAGCTTGGTAGTAGCCAGTTTTGGCAGGCATGCTCCAGAACACGTGATCAGTAGTAGAAGAAATAGAAATTAGAATGAGGGCATTTTGTTTTGAACAGGGATTGAATACCTGGGACATTTGATCTACAACATAAATTCTCTAGTTGTGGAACACAAGCTGAGAGAGCAGGCTCACTCTTGGCAGGAAACTTGATCTGTGTGCAAGCTCAGCAGTTGCAGGATATGTGTTATAGTGAACAGGCTCTGGACTATTGATGGGAATATACACTGATACAGCCACTATAGAAGACAGTATGGAGATTCCTTAAAAAAACAACAACAACTAGGAATTAAACTACCATATGACCCAGAAATCTCACCCCTAGGGATATAAACTGAAGGAAACAAAGTTGAAAAAATACACATGTACTCCAATGTTCATTGCAACAGTATTTACAATAGCTCAAACATGGAAGCAACCTAGGTGTCCATCAACAGATGAATGGATAAAGAGGTTGTGGTATATATGGACAAGTATATTTCTTAGCCATGAAAAGGAACACATTTCAGTCAGATCAAATGAGGTGGATGAACCTAGAGACTATCATACAGAATGAAGTAAGTCAGAAAGAGAAAGATAAATATACACTAACACATATATGCATAATCTAGAAAAAAGGTTACTGAATAGTTAATTTGCAGGACATCAACAGAGAAACAGGCTTATAGGCTTGGGAGGTGGGAGATAGTGAGACATATAGAGAGAGTAACATGGAAACTTACATTTACATATGTAAAATAGATAGTCAATGGGAAATTGCTCTATGCCTCAGGGAACTCAAACAAGGTCTCTGTACTAACCTAGAGGGACGGGATGGGGAGGAAAATGGGAGGGAGTTTCAAGAGGGTGTGGACATATATATGTGTAGGACTATTTCATGTTGAAGTTTGCAGAAGATAACAAATTCTGTAAAGTGTTCAGTTCAGTTCAGTTGAATTGCTAAGTCGTGTCCAACTCTTTGGGACCCCATGAATCACAGCATGCCAGGTCTCCCTGTCATCACCAACTCCTGGAGTTTACTCAAACTCATGCCCATTGAGTCAGTGATGCCATCCAGCCATCTCATCCTCTGTCATCTCCTTCTCCTCCTTCCACCAATCCCTCCCAGCATCAGGGTCTTTTCCAATGAGTCAACTCTTCACATTAGGTGGCCAAAGTATTGGCGTTTCACCTTCAACATCAGTCTTTCCAATGAACACTCAGGACTGATCTCCTTTAGGATAGACAGGTTGGATCTCCTTGCAGTCCAAGGGACTCTCAAGAGTCTTCTCCAACACCACAGTTCAAAAACATCAGTTTTTCTGTGTTCAGCTTTCTTCACAGTCCAACTCTCACATCCATACATGACCACTGGAAAAACCATAGCCTTGACTAGGTGGAACTTTGTTGGTAAAGTAATGTCTCTGCTATTTAATATGCTGTCTAGGTTGGTCATAACTTTCCTTTCAAGGACTAAGAATATGTTAATCTCATGGCTGCAGTCACCATCTGCAGTGATTTTGGAGCCCAGAAAAATAGTCAGTCACTGCTGCCTCTTTTTCCCCATCTGTAAAGTGACTATACTTCAATTAAAAAACAAATTCATTTTTAGAAAAATTAAAAAGACAGAAAAAAAGTTCAAACATTTTCTTGTCCACAGACATTGGTGACCAGACATGTGTTTCAGACTACAAGCTCAGAAGTTATAGCACGGATGCTCTATAGCATGGGTTAAGTATTTTCAGGATACATACTCCAAAGTGCAAGCTTAGTAGTTGTGTTGTGTTAGGCCTGTCCTAGAGCATTTTTCTGGTGGTAATATTATGCATGCTCAGTGTTTGTGGAACACCTACTCTGGAGCACAAGGTCAGTAGGGGCAGGATACTTGCTCAGGATTGCAGGCTCAGCCATCTTGGAACAGGTACTGTAGATTGCAAGCTCAGAAGTTGTAACACATGTGCACTAGAATGAGTTCTCAGTAGTGGTGGGAGTTGGGCTCTACAGTGCAAGTTAGGTAGTTGTGGCACCCCTGCTCTAGCGCATGGGCTTAAATCTAAGAATGCATGCTTCAGTATGCAAGTTTACTAACTGGCAAATATGCACTAGACCACATGCTAGTTGTCATAAGGACTGTGCACCAGAGTGCAATTTCAGTAGCTGTGGCACTGTGGTTATAGCTAGGCTCAGCAGTTGTATGATACTACAGAATTGGTGTGATTCTTGCCCAAATATGTCTGACTCTTTGCAACACCATGCATTGTAGCTGACCAGGCTCCTCTGTTCACGGAATTCTCCAGGCAAGAATTCTGGCATAGGAAACCATTCTCTTCTCCAAGTGATCTTCCTGACCTAGGAATTGAAGCCATGTCTCCTGCACTGCAAGCAGATTCCTCACCATCTGAGCCACCAGAGACAGCCAAAGACGTCCTAGTTATTTGTTGTGAGTTCAATCACTTCAGTCACATCTGAGTCTTTCAACACTATAGACTTTAGCCCACTAGGCTTCTTTGTCCTAGAAGACAAAGATTCCATGAGATTCCTAGAAAAGAATAGTGGGGTCTTTTTCCATGACTTCATCCAAGGGATCATTCCCACGCAGAGATTGAACCTGTGCTTCCTGCATTTCAGGCAAGTTCTTTACCAGCTGAGCCACTGAGGAAGTCGATATGTAAGGTGGGCTCAGTAGTGTTGGGCTATATGCTCCAGAGTGCAAGTTCAGTAGTTGCAGCATGCCTGCTCAAGACTTAGCTCTCAAATACAGTGATGCTTGATGTGAAATAAAAAACCAGTGGTGGGAGGTATGCTCCTGAATACAAGCTTGGAAGTTTCAGTATCCAGACTTTGGAGTGTGGGGACACTACTGGCAGGATTCTTACTCAAGATTGCAAGCTCAGTAGTTGAAATCTGATGCACAAACACATGATTTCAGTAGTGGCAAGACAAGACATTCAGATTGCATGCTCATTAGTTGCAGTAGGCATGTTCTATAATGCAGGCTTAGTAATGGGAAGAGGTGGGCCTTATAGTGCAAATTAACTAGTTGTGGAATCCTCCTCTAGAATACGTTTAAAAGTGGCAGAACACAGATCCCAACGTGCAACTCAGTAGTTCCCTCAAGTGTCCTCTTTGTATCTGGGGATTAGTGGTGGGATGTGAACTCCAGAATTTAAGATCAATAGTTACAATATGTCTTATCTAGAGAATGGGCTCAGTAGTGATGATATGTGTTCTCTAGGACTCAAGCTCAGTCTTAGCAAGATTTTGGCTTCAGAGTGAAAGCGCAAAACTGTGTCAAGCAGGTTTTATAGTGCAGGAACAGTGGCAGCATGCATGCTCCAAAGTCCAAGTAGTGGGGTCATGCCTTATCTCAGGAAGACTCTCAATATTTATGGGATGCATAACCTAGAACATCAGCTCAGTCTTCTCAAGGCATATATTCCATACTATAAGCTCAGCATCTGTGGCACCACAGCTCCATATCATGAGGACATTAGTGGAGTAAAAGCTCACTAGGTGTGGCACCTGGATTTTATAGCACCATAGTGGAGGGGTGTGTGCTCCAAGTCTAAGCTCAGAGGTGGAGGCCTATCTATTTTAGAGCTGGGTATCAATGTTTATGGCTTGCATGAACTAGAGCATCATCTCAGTAGCTGAAAGACATGTATGCCAAAGTGTATCCTCAGTAGTTGTGGTACTACAGCACCAGAGCATGGCTCAGTAGTGACAGGGCATATATTTAAGGGTACATGGTCAGTACTTGCAACACTTATGTTCTACAGTATTGGCTTGTTAGTAGCAGGATGACTGACTGCTTCATTGCAAGCTCAGTAGTTCAGGATGGCCAGCTCTAGAAATTGGGCTCAATATGGCAAGTTAGAGTTCTTAAAACTGGGTATCAATAATCTCAAGACATTTTTCCAGAGTTTAATCTCAATAGCTGTACATATACCATAGAACATGGGATCACTAGTGGTGGGTCCTGTATTCCAGAGTGCAAACTCAGTAGTTTCAGTATGTTAGCTCGAGAGTGGCTTTTCAGTAATCCTATGGGACATGCTCTAGGACAAAGCTCAGTAGTGGAGCGATGCATGCTCCTGAGTGCAAGCTGAGTAGTTGTATATGGATGCTCCAGGGGTTATGGTCAGTACTGGCAGGACCTTCGGTGCAGAATGTAAGCTAAATAACTTGTGGCACAACTGGTTTAAAGCAGAAGCTCAGTAGTGGTGAGACACATGTTCAAGGATACAAATTCAGTACTTAGGCAGGTCAGTTCAAGAATATTGGGCCAGTAGTTGGAGAAGGAGACTTTAGAACATGTGCTCAGTAGTGGCATAATGTATATTCTAGAATGACCTCAGTGCTATTGAGATAATTGATATGGAGTCTAAGCACACTGTTTGTGGAATATATGCTTACAGCACATGCTCAGTACTGGTGGGAAACCTGATCCCGCATGAAAGCACAGAAGTTGCAGAACCTGTGTTGTAGATCACAGGCTCAGTAGTTCTGAAAAAAGTTGAGAACTTGGTTCTGGAACCAAGTCCAGTACAGTACAAACTCAGTACGTGCAAAACACATGGCTTAGAGATCAAGGTACAGTCTTGCATCACAAGTGCTTTAGAGCATGGATTCAATGTTTCAGAAACACCCACTCTACAGTGCAACCTCAGTAGTTGTGTTTTGTCAGTTCTAGAGATGGCCCCACATGTGAACAAACACATACTTCAGATCCTGCTCAATATTTGTGAAATGTATACTCTAGATCACAGCCACTCTAGTGGACTCTTGAATGCAGGCTCAGTAGTTGTGGCATGCCCATTTTAGAGTATTGGATGAATAGAGGTGAGATATGTGCTCTGGCAATTGGCTCAGTAAAAAAAAAAAAAAGGCATGTATGCACTGGAATGCAAACACATTTCTTGCAACACATGTTCTCTAGAATGCAGACTAAGTAGAGGTGGAACCAGAGCCTCAGTGTGCAAGCACAAAACTTGTGTCACTCTTTGTCTTCAGTTCAATTCAGTTCAGTGCTCAGTAGTGCCCAACTCTTTGAGACCCCATAAATTGCAGCATGCCAGTCCTCCCTGTCCATCACAAACTCCCGGAGTTTACACAAACCCGTGTCCATCCGGCCAGTAATGCCATCCATCCATCTCATCCTCTGTAATCCCCTTCTCCTCCTGCCCCTAATATCTCCTAGCATCAGGGTCTTTTCCAGTGAGTCAACTCTTCTCATCAGGTGGCCGAAGTATTGGCATTTCAGCTTCAGCATCAGTCCTTCCAATGAACACCCAGGACTGATCTCCTTTAGGATGGACTGGTTGGATCTCCTTGCAGTCCAAGGGACTCTCAAGAGTCTCCTCCAACACCACAGTTCAAAAGCATCAATTCTTTGGTGCTCAGCTTTCTTCACAGTCCAACTCTTACATCCATACAAGACC